>OZ038380.1:172659528-173064916 GCA_964036045.1 Eutreptiella sp. 'Long Island Sound 2002'
ACCAACGGAGCCAAATTGGGAGGCCGGGTTTTCGTTTGCGGGGGGGGGGGGGGGGCGGGGGGTCGATGGAGCCCTCCGGCCGAACCCCCCCCCCAAAAAAAGGCTCAATTGACAGGACCCCCAAAATCCTACCGAGACTGACCCCCGGGCCTCGGAGGTAACCCAGACCCAAAAATTGGCAAAAAATGAAAATGGGATTTTTGGAATCAGCGCGTCGAGGGGGTTCAGAAAAGTCATCATTTGCCATCTATTTGGTGGGGGAAAAAAATTGACCAATTTAAAAGCCCAAAAAAAATTTCGGCGCCTTCGGCGCCAGAGTTCATAATCACTGATTAATGGTGCCTGTCAATTGAGCCCTTTTCCCGAACCCCCCCCTCCCCAGTTTTGGGGGGCTCTATTGACCTCCCCCCCCCCGGAAGTGAAAACCCGACATGCCCTTCCTCCCCAAAAAAACCCAAACCAGCGCGTACCCCCGGCGGTGCCCACCGGCACGCCTTCCGAGCCCTTATGGCGGCCCCTCCCCCGGCCCTCGTCGGTGAAGGCCGCGCCCGGCAGGGCCTCTCAGGGTCTGGCGTCGGGGGGTTGGGGCATGCGGACGGGGGGGGACCTGCGCCCATCGAACTCCTCCTGGTACACCTGGTACCAGCGCGGGATGACGTTCACCTTTTTCCGCTTCAGGAAGAAGTCATTGAGGAAGAGCAGGTCCGGCAGGATCATGGACACGGTCGTGGTGTTCAGCTCGACCATCATCTCCTAAGATGCAGTTGCACGCTGTGTGTGTGTGTGTGCCAATTTCCTCTGTGTTCCCTGAGCAATGGTGTTACAGTGGATGTTGGGTGCTAGCTGGGACAACCACAGTGCAACCCCATTTGCAAGGGCGCTCGAGGCCTGGGGCACAGATACCAGCGGATGGACCGAAATTTTCGCTAAAAACGCATGTTTTGAAATCCATGCAGACCCACAGTGTCTGCGGGTGGAGCGTGCGGGAGGAAAGGGACGGCGGGAGGGCCGCGAGGCGGAAGCGCATGGGAGGGGGGGTTTGAGCCCGCTCGCCGCGCGCCGCAGGGGTACAGAGACCTGGTTTATTGCAAACCTTTGGGGAAACAAACCTCATCACTAAGAAACAGTGCACGCTGATCTATTACAAGATATCTTTTGTTGTGTGCTTGTGTGTATGTGTATGTGTATGTTGTGTGTGGGGGGGGGGGGTCCAACATCTTTCCCGCCATTTGTGATTTTGGGTCCGGATTGGGCTCAACCAAACCATGGGGGGGGGGTATGCCAAAAAAGGCTCGGCCAGATGGGGGGGGAGGGTCAAAAACCTAGACCAAGGAACAAACCTCATCACGAATCAACAGTGCACGCTGATCTATTACAAGATATCTTTTGATAAAAAAAAAGCAGCTGGAGTGTCCGGTGGTCAGCCAAAGCTGCACATTATGGCCATTGCGGTTCCACCCGGAATTTCTTATCATTAGTCTGATGCAAACCCGTATTTCCTGATATCCCCAGTTTTGCCCATTTTGACGACCACAACTTCAATGCAAATCACACGGGCTTCAGTTTTTCAGTCAACGATGTAGAGACTGCAATATGCCACAAATCAGGCAGGTCTCCCAAACTGCGCGCCGCAGGCGCCGCAGGAAAAGCGTCCTCTTTGGCGTCACGCCTCGATGCCTTGCTGTCTGACCACACAACGCGACGACGCTGCGCGGGGCAAAGAAGCACGCCGCGCGCGCCCATACGTCGAACACGGCCAGAGAAGGCTCCAAAATCATGATTCCTGAACTGTATCGCCGTTGCATCGCGTCTTCCGTGACCGACCACTCGTCCAAGTCAAACAGCTCGTCCATGTTCCTGCACAGAAGGCGGCAGATGGTGGGCGTCCGCCTCCTGTTGCATGCCAACGTGGGGAGGGTCGGATGGGGCTGGGCGCTGGGGGTTGGGGTGCTGAACGATCGCAGGCAGTTTCCAGCGGGTCCGAATCGGGACGAAGGGCGAGTCTTGAGAGTGACGGCTTGCGGTTGGCACTTTTTCCAAAAAATTCCAAAAAATTCCAAAAAATTCCAAAAATTCCAAAAAAAATTCCAAAAAATTCCAAAAACGGGGTCTGGGGAGCAAATCTGACGGTCTGATCATAGCTCTACGCCGCGCGGGACTGTGGCTGGTGTGCGTGCAGGGCTCCTTTTAAGAGGGGTGTGGGTGTAGGGGGGCTGAGGGGGCGGGTCCAGCCCCCCGGTGGTGCTGGGTTTTTCGAGGCGCCGAAGGCGCCGAAGAAAATTTTTGATCGGCCGAAGGCTCGGAAGAAAATTTGGGGGGGGGGGATCAGGGGGAGTGGGGGACCCCACCCCCCACCCCCAGCGGTGCCCAGTTGTGAAAAGGACCACCGGGCACAGATCGGGGGCACGGGGTGGGGGGGTCCAGGGATGCGATGGGGGGTCCAAACGGCGGGTGTCAAAAGCGGTTGCAAAGGCGGTTACCGGCGGTTGGAACAGCGGCTGGGAGGCAGTGTCTGGCGGGTACAAAGCGGTGGGCGCCGTTGGGGGCGGGCAGAAGCGGTTGGCGGGGCTGACCGTCACACCAAAAGGGGGGGGGGTTGGCACAAGGCCTCGGTATCTGTTTGTGTGCCTTTGGCGGCGCCTATGGGCCTCTCGCCACTGCTCATTCTGACCCTCTGTGGGCCCGAACGTGTTTTGGTTGTGTCAACGGAGCCCCCGGATGACTTGTCCTGTTTGACTACGCCGGGGGTCGGCTGTCCCGGAGACGGGCTGTTGCCCGTGCCGTTGACCAGGTGCATCCAGATGCACCCTCCTAGTCAGGGGGCGGGGGGGGGTTACCTCGCCCCCCTCTTCAAGGTACGCGCAGCGAAGGCTCCAATCATCCCGTGCCATGTCCATCCGAAGTCTGTCGGTGGTGACCGAAAGGCGCACGACCCGTCACCCGCAGTCGGTGCGATGAACGCCAAACTGGGCCATGAACTGCCACCCGTCCGTCAAATGCCGGCGGTCGGCAGCCAACCGCCGGTCCAAACGGCGGTCCAAAGTGCAAAAGGATCGCCTTCTCAAAAGGACTGCCCGGCCGCTGCATCGCCGGCGTACGCGCAGACGTCCGCGGGGCGGGCGGGGGGGGGGGGGGGGCGACCGTAACCCCCCCCTGGGAAGTCTGTGATGTAGTCGGAGTTGTCCACGGCTTCGATGTAGTCGGAGTTCCGCACAGAAAAATATGCTCGTCAGCGGTTACTAACGAGTGAACAGCAGTCCCGCGGCGATAAGCTCTCACCGGCGCCATGCGAGTACCACTGGATCATTTGTACCATAAAATCGCAGAATTATGGCAGGCGCCCCCGCCGGCGCCCCCCCCGCAAACAATCAGATACCGAGGCCTTGTGCCAAAACCCCCCGCCCGTGTCCAGCGAACAATAAAGCCCTCAAAAAAGCCGGTCCGGTTCGTTGGACGCGCCGTTCGGTACCCAATCCCTTCGGCACCTCAACCCGGTCCCTGATTCATCAGGTCCCAGAAAACGACGGTCCGACCGGAAGTGTTCAGTGGACTAGGCATTCGTCGGACCCGGGGGGGGGCGGGGGTACGCGCGCGCACGGGGCCGGGGGGGGCGGGGGTACGCGCGCGCACGGGGCCGGGGAGGGCGGGACGGGCACCATACTTGACGACGACCACATCGCAGTCCACGTACAACACCTTCTCCCACTTCACCAACTGCCAGATCCGCAGCTTGTCGAAGGTGTCTGGAGATAAGGGGCGGGGGCATCGTTCGGTCGGGGGTCGCTGGGGGTCGCTGGGACACGGGGTCAACAGAGCACCTTCGCAGGACAGCCCCTTTCCCGTAGCAGCCCGCCCCTGCCCTCCGAAGCGGGGTCACCCAAACCTTGACGCTGTCACCGTGTGGAGCTGTGAGGGTGGCTCGGTCGCACCGCGCGCCGCACGCGCGCGCTGGGGTAGACGCGGCACTCATGAGGGTGTTGTTGCGCCGCGCGCGCACCGTGGCAAGAGCGCCCTCTGTAGGTGTACGACGCATGCTTTTCAGGCAGGGACGCGCTGGCCGAAGGGGGTATCATGCAACAACGGTCCACTCCACTCCAAGGACCTCATTGGCATTTCTACCCGAAACACAACCATTGGCCATCCATTGTGATGCTAACGCTCCTGTGGCCGCTCTGGGGCATTATTCAGTGGTACCGGCGCTCTACGCCAACCGGGCCTCTGTGGCACCGCGCGCTCACACCGCGCGCACCGCGCGTGCGACACCCTCTTATGCAAACGCATGTCCTGCCCCGCGCTGTCCCGCAAGTTTGGTCGTCCCAACGAACCCGACACTGCACGGCACTGCATCCCGGGGGATCAAATGGAAGGGGGGGTTTGCCACATGAAGGCTCGGGAGATGTGCGGGTCGGTACTTGGGGCCGTACGCACTGGTCTTCCAATGGGACGTTGTCTTCATTGTGTGTCCAGAAGACGGCGGAGAAACGGATAACGCGGGGGAGACCGCCGACGTGTGCCGGGCGCGGCGCGGCGGGGGCGGCGCCGGCCCCGACCGCGGCGTGATCGCGGAGACCGGCGTCGCGCTCAGCCCGCGGCCCCCGGTCGTCGCGGCGGTGTCCGAAGGCATTGTCCTCGGCCCAGACCCCGTGACTCTGGTCTACAGAGCAGAGTGAGGCTTGGGCCCTGCCGCACTGGGCACTTCACGTGCGCGTCACGAGCAGCGAAGGGTGCGCCTGGTCGCCCACCCATTGACGCGATGGGCTGTGGTCTGTGTGGTCCGTGCCCCTGAGGCCCGGCCTAAACCCCCCCCCCCCAGTAAAACCCCCCCTCGGGGGTAATATGGGTCTGGAATGTCTGGGGTCCACGCGGGGGGTTATCATTGGGGGGGGGGGGTATCACCAGGGCGGTCTTTAAGAGAAGGAAAAAAAAGAGGTTTCCGGAACACACAATTGCCCCAAAAGGCCCACAGGTTGGTGGCGATTGGCGGTTGGCGGTTGGCGGTTGGTGGCGGTTGGTGGCGGTTGGCGGTTGGCGGTTGGTGGTCCCTGGGGGCGGTCTTCACCGGCGGTCCTTAGCAAAAAAAAAAATTGGGGTCCTTAAGGGCCGCCCTGGTTATCATTGGGGGGGGGGGGGTATTACGCTCAGATGGTCAAGTCACCTTCTGTTGTATTGCCTGTCTCCTACCCTATTGTCCGTCCCAGTCACTGCAGCCTGGGGGTGGGGGGGGGGGGTGCGGGTTACCTTTATAGTGCTTGTCTTCGATCTCCAGCGGCGGCGGCACCGACTCCACTTCAACGATTTGGGCGTAAAGTGCGAGCAGCTTGCGATCGGCCTGCGGCACCGCAGCCGTGACGCAGATCACGCGGTCGAAGGGGCTCCGGGTGAGGGCGATGGAGTACATGAGGACCATCGCGGGCAGGACGTAGTCCGGGGACGTAATGATGGTCACGTATGCAAACCTGCCCGTGAGCGACCGGTGGTGGAGGCAGACGCCAAGGCAGAAACGAACCATTATTGGGGGAGAGTTTGTCCGGCGCGCCCTGTGCGCTACTTTTGAATAAACTACTTTTTTGGGAGGGGGTTTCAGACTAAGATGAGCTGGCGTAGCCTGCTCACTTCACAGTACTCGAGGTAACCCCTCGGGATCAACGTTCAGAGCTGTCCAGTGCTACGATGATCCCACGATGGCCGTGGTAGCGGATCTGACACGTAGTGAGGATTAGCTGAGTCTGAAACCAGGTTTTGCAACGGGAGACTGCCACGTCCGTGGGCTTCCCAGTGTGCGTGAGGCACCCTGCGCGCTACTTTTGAATTAAATATATCAACTTGAACCCCAGATTTACCCTCCCCCGGGAGAAGCCGTCCAAGTAGGCCAACGTGGACCACAAACCCTCCTACAAATCACGCTGCGTAGCATCTGGGCCTACCCATGCAACGGCATATGGACCATGCCTACCCTATCGTACTGGGTCGATAGACCAGGTCTGTGAGGGTACGTTTGCCGGGCGCGCGCGCGGCATCCCAATGAATGTTCCGGCCATCCGTCACGATGCTTTACCCCCAAACATCCCTCCCTCTTCTAGCCCCGGAACCCAACGCACAAGCACATTGTAAACCCCCCCCCACTTATAACCCCCCCGGGGGTAGTAGTATTGCGGATTAGTTGAGGGTGCGGGGGGGTGGGTTATAAGTGGGGGGGGGGGGAGGTTATAAGTCCCTTGGTGGCATGGATCCAGACACATTTCCACCTTCAGACGTCATTCATCTTTTTGTAATCCATCCGCTGGCACTTCTTGTTCTTTGCTTGTGTGCTGAAAAAGGGGGGTTATAAGTCCCTGGGTGGCACGGATCTCCCGGGGGGTGGGTTATAAGTGGGGGGTGGGGGTTATGACTGCTGGCGCGGCAGTCAATTTGGCGGGCGAGCGTGGGGGTACAATTTGTGGGGCGCATCACACCGGGTGAGGGGCGCGGGGCGCGCGCGCAGGACCTGGTCGTCAGCCCGTTCTCACTGCGGGCCACAGAGTACTGCAGGATCTTCTGGGCGTCCGCCGTCGGGCACTCCCCCGCGCCGCTCTGCACGGAGCGCACGTAGGAGTCCTCGTCGGGGTAGCCTCCGTGCGACGCGGCCGGGCCCCGCAGCCGCAGCGCCGGGGGCGCCGCCGGGGGCGCGGGGTCCGACTCCTTCTGCAGGAGCTTCGCGAGGGACTGGGCGATGAGGGTCTGCAGCAGCAGCGACAGGTCCTGCTGCTGGTCCTGCCTCGCGGCCCAGCGCCGCCTGCCCTCCCGTTCTCTGCGCTCCTCCGAGTCTCTGCGGAGGTCCCAGTCAATGTCGTGGTCCCGGTCTCGACCCCAATCTTGGTCCCGGTCCCAGTCCCGGTCCCAGTCCCGGTCCCGGTCCGTGTCCCGGTGCAGGTCCCGGTCCCGGTCCCGGTCCCGGTCCCGGTCCCGGTCGCGGTCCCGGTCACGGTCACGGTCCCAGTCCCGGTCCCAGTCCCAGTCACGGTCGCGGTCGCGGTCCCGGTCCGTGCCGCCATATCCATCGCGGGATCTGTCGCGGGACCTGTCGGCCACGTGCCGGTCGCTGTGTCGGTCGCTGTATCGGTCGCGATGGCGGCTGGGGTACCGGTCGCCGTGCCTCCCCGGGTATCCGTCCACACCCTCGTCCCTCTCCCGGCCCCGTTCGCGGTCCCGGCCCCCATCCCGGTCTCGGGTCCGTTGGCGCTCCCCGCCGCCGGTCCTGCCCTCGCCCTCCTCGTCCTCCCCATCCGCATCCCGGCCCCCGGTCTTGTCCCTCACGCCGGCCGCATCAGCACCGCGGTCCCCCTTTGCCCCCGGATGCCCAGCCGCCCCCGTCCCCACGTCCGGATCGTCGTCCCGCCCCCCACCCCCCCCCGCCCCCCCCTGCGCGGCCCCGCGCGCCTCTCCGTGTCGATCTCGGTACCGGTGATCCTCGGCCCGCGCCCTCACCCCGCTCCTACCTCGACCCCGATTTCCATCCGCATCACTGAGCCGGTCCCCATCCCCGCCATCTCTGCCCGCGCCTCCATCCCCAGGCTGCTCTGCCCCAGGGCTGAGGGCTGCTGACGGAGATGTCGCGTGCTCCCGGTCCCTGTCCCAGTCCGCGTCCGGGTCCACCGCCCTGTCTCGGGCCCTGTCGGCTGCGTCCTCGTCTGCTGCGTGGACCTCCTCCCTGTTGCCCTCCCTCTTCGCTCTGGCATGCGCATTGCTCAGCGCCTCGGCGTGCGTGTCGCGGCTTCGATCCTTCACCGCCCGGGCGCTTGTGTTGCCCCGCCAGCCCCTGTCCCCCGCCTGCGGCATCCCCGTCCTCTTTTCGCCCTGCTGCTCGCCCGATGCCGGTGCCGGGCGAGCGGCCTCTTGGTGCTCATGCAGCGGCGGCCGTGCCACTGAAGCCCGTGCATCCGTCGCCGAGGCGTTGGCGCCCCGAGGGGAAACTTTTGCAGGGTAGCGTCGCCGATGTTGGGCCTGCAGCAGCGGTCCGGGTCGGGGTGGGCGGGCTTTCATTTGCCGGGGTCGATACAGCCCTCTGGCCGGACCCCCCTTTCCCCCAAAAAGGGCTCAATTGAAGCCCCCTCCCCTCCCCAATCCTACCGAGACTGACCCCTGGGCCCGGAGGTGACCCGGACCCAAAGTTCGGCAAAAATGAAAATGGCATTTTTGGGATCAGCGCGTCGGTTTAGAGTGGTTCAGAAAAGCCATCATTTGCCATGTACTTGGTGAAAAAAAAACTGACCATTTTCGTGCTCGAAAATTTTTTCGGCCCCTTCGACGCGAGAGTTCATAATAACTGATTAATGGTCCTGTCAATTGAGAACCCCCCCCCCCCTCCCCCAGCGAGAACCCGACTTCCCTCGGGACTGACACCAGAGGCCTGGCGGTTGCCACGCACGTCACATGTGGGGGCGGCGTCACGGCCATAAACCGGTGTCCCACTGCACCGGGACTCAATCAGAATCGACGGGGTCCTTAAGAGCAACAGAAAAAAAGAGCCTTCAGTTTTCGCCGTCTCTAGAGTGGCTACCGGCGACGGCGGACGGCTGTCAACCGACGGTGGTTGGCGGGGAACGTTTGCCCCGGGTGCGTGTTTTGGCCAGTAGCCTGGACTTCGGTCCGGATCCCCCTCACCCGACAGAAACCCCAGAAAAGAAACGCGCCACCCGACATTTGCAGAGCACACAAGAGAACACCACATCTCCTCATTCAAAAATGCAATGTCACATCGACTGCGTGCGATGCACAGTTCTGTCCCCATCAGTGTTCGGGGTCATACATTCAGCACAATAAGCTTTTTTTTGGTCCAGACGGCGCCTTTGCTTAGTGGGTGGGGGGGGGGGGGTCAGGGCGGGTTCCTAGTGAGGAGCCTTGTGGATGGCGCTGGGTCCTACTCAGTTGCCCATAGGGCGGGGCTCCTTCCTACTGAGCTGACTGGCACGTGGAGCTGGATCCTACTGAGATCCCCTCACCAGGGCAGGGGGTCACCCCCAGCCCCCGCCCCCACTAAGCAAAGGCCTGGTCCAGACCAAGAGGAGCTGGCGTTGCCTGCTCATCATGTGGTACTCGAGACCACCTCTCGGAATCAAAGTGCCGAGCGGTCCGGTGCTACCCCCCCCCCCCCCCCTTGCGCAAGCACGGCCGCGGTCCAAAAAGTCAGGTCAAAACGGCGGTTCAACGCCCACCCTGTGCTTAGACAAGGCCGTGCATGCGTGCGACACACGTGACAGCAAAGCACGCGCGGGCCTCGAACCTTACACAAAGCATGGTACAATGCACAAGCAACCCTCGAACTGCGAATGGGGAAGAGCACTTTATCAAAAGCGGCATTGTGCTCAATCTCCTTCCCATTCCGCATGTACTTCAATGGATGTAGTTGTCCCCATGACGAGAGGGACCAAAATAGTGGCAGGCACATGTTCCCCAGTGCTCCGAACGTACGTGACAGCCGTGCCGGGAATAACATTGTTAGCCATGGCTGGAAATCACATCAGAACAAACAGCATGGGGTTCCAATATGTGGTACAATGTTGTTGTGAACATAATGCACTATCACAAACATGGGTGAGCCCCCCTTTCCCTGTACAAGCGCTCGACAAACACCCAATCCTTCATTCTGGACCACAAAAACAGCGGTCCCAAAATTTCCTCAAAATGGCGGTTCAACGCCCACCCCGTGCTTAGACAAGGCCGTGCATGCGCAAGGGGGGGGGGGGGGGGTACGATGATCCCACAATGGCGCAGTGGCGGATCTGACACGTAGGGAGGATGAGCTGGGTCTGAAACCAGGTTTTGCAGTGGGACATCGCCACGCCCATAAGCTGGGTGAGCGCAACCAGGCTAAGCCCATGGCCACTCTGGGGTCTGGGGTGGTCCCTGGGGCTGGACATGCCTCCGAGGTGAGCTATACATACATACTGACGACCTGCACCGGCGCTAGGCCGGGCGCTCATCACGCTTGAGGCGCGACAGTGGGCAGGACATGGTCCCGTTCCGCATACCCAGCATACAGGAGTGCACGAGGCACAAAGACTGTACCCCCCCCCCCCTTGTAATCTCCCCACCAATGTCGTGACGGTTCCGCCCCTGGGGGGGGGGGGGGGGTTGCACCACCAAACTGTACCATAGTATCACAGTGTAAATCAGCTTCAGCTCCTTGCAAAAATTTTCTTGGGCGCCAAGTAATTTCCATCCTTTTTGGGCCAAGTGACCGTTCCCCCCCCCAAGGGGGGGGGATTATAAGGGGGGGGGGGGTAGGCTGAAAAAGACAGATGCGGGGCGTTCGGAGAACTGGGGAGGTAGTGAACATATGGCAGGGGATAGGGTATGCTTGATTGCATTGCATTGCATTCAGCACAGCAAGTTTGATTGCACAGACCGCAAGGTGTGGTGGTGTGCTTGTGACAGCACAAAGCACAACCACCGGCCATGTGCGTGGACACAGGCGCAGCATACCGTCGAGGGCACAGCCTCCAGTGAGGAGCTGGGCTGCGAGTGGTGCCGTGGGCTGAGGATGATGAACGACGAGAAGATGACCACGTACCCGACCAAAGCAATCAGGATCAGATTGCTCTGGATCGAGGCCATCATTGAGCCAAAAGGGACCTGCACAGAAGGTGTGACTGGAGGGGACTGCACTGCAGGCTCAATGCCCCATCGTGTAGCCAGATGATTGCCGGGTGCGCACGTAGTGCGGCATCTTCAAATACCCTGCACGACGGTGCCCCACATCCATTTATACAGGACCATGCGTCACACACATTGTCCCACCTACACGCCAACAGAAACGCATATTCACGGACATGAGACACACACACAAACACACACACACACACACACACACGATTGAAGCGAGACGAACAGTCGTGACAAACAGAGCACAGCACTGGTCGCTAACGAAGCTCGTCAGGCCGAATGGATCAGTAGAAGAAGGATGACGGCTGGGTGCCTTTCGAAAAAAAATACACACACACACACACACACACACACACACACACACAATGTAACCGCAAACAAGAACAAAGCAAGAAAAGCGGTGGAAAGAAAACTCCTCAGGGACAGCAGCGCTGTCCTAGACGTCTTTCGGCTGTACGAAGATACGGAGATAGTGCAGCGTGACGGAGAGGGATGCAACCCAACAGGTCGGCCCACGGCCCTATGGAGCAAAGCAAATTACTCTGGCCACCCACCCCACAGCTCTGCACCTGCATCCCGGACAGCACCAGTCATCTACAGGAGTTCTGTGTTCACGCCAACCATCAACCGCCAACCATCAACCGATGCAGGGGAAGGGGGAAAGGGGAAGAAGGGACAGACATGCCGTATTGGGTGCCACCACCCAATCACACACACAAGCACCGGTGGTGCCGGGCTGACGGCCAGTTGCAGCAGCAGGGGGAAGTCGGAAGACCAAGGGGCCATGTATGCTTCAGGTCGTACCCCTGGTGGGATTTCATGGTCGGTGTAGTGGCACCGATCCCAGACCGCATTGTTTCGCAACCAGCGGATTAACTTTTGCACCTCTAAGTACCTGGGGGCTGGCATGTGGTGGCTGACAGGAAAAATCGCGCGCATAGTATTTTCGGAATACCAAGGGGACGCGGAGAATACACGGCGTGCCGATTTCTGCACAGCCCGTAGCGCTGTGGGCCGGGGATACCCGCACCTCAGGGCCAGCTGTACCCAAGCCAAGGCACTTAAGATCTGTGAGCCCCATGTGACGCACCAGGGGAGACCCGCCGTGAGTGCTCAAAAAAATATGCAAGACAGGTATGTACGGTCCGATGCTATTGGCGACTTTGACGGGGGGGCGTACCTTAGGGACCAATCCTGTTTTAGGGCAGAGGGGTGCACCGTTGCTGTGCCCGAACCCCCTCCCACAACCAGTGTGAATCCCGGCGCTCGGATTTCTGAGCTCAGGCAAGCCCCATTGCACACAAGGGTATCCTCAGTGATGCAGTCGCACAGAACCTCTAGCCGCCAAATCTCAAACAGGACGGATGAGATCTCTTGCACAAGTGTTGTGTGTGTACCCGGTTCCAAACTTGACGCGATGAGAACATTGTCACGGAACTGTGCCAAAGAGAATCAGTCCCGCCCCCGCACCCAAACCGGGAACCTTTCATCAGAAATTGTCAAGGTCCCCAGATCTCTCATCCTCTTGCTTTGCGTTTTTACCCCCCACAGTATGTGTAAATCTGCGCTCTGAGCACTGAAGGGGCCTCCCATTTGAATGTTGTCCAGACGCTGCCACAGGGAGCCAGCGGCTAGGAGAAAATTATTCTCATGCATCTTGAAAAATAGCATCTTGCTTAGCTGTGCGTGGGGCAAGTGCCAAAACCGATGGTGGGTGGCCTCTCCCACCCTGTCAAGTTTTGCACTGTCTCGACTGATCGACCATACCACCTGGGCTTGCCGCCACCGCCGCTTTCGGTACAGCCAATCTGCCGCCTCTGTGAATGTTGTGGTAACGTGTGCAGGGTTGATGTTGTCAAACTATTTCTTCCAGTCAACCTCACACAGACACCTCGCACCTTTTTTCGCAACGAATTGAAACCAGGGTGAGATGGTACGGATTTCCGCATGTTGGAAGTTGTGCGGAATCCCTGTCTAGCGTAGGCGCAGTAGCGTAGTCATAGCACGTGCTCCCAGGCGCAATTGCAGCTTATCTAGCACTGGGGATGGGGACGCGGATATACCTCTCCAAACCCACTTCCTAGTCACCAGGGACTTCGCCTTTGAGAGGAGGTACAGGACACACGGGCGCCCTAGCCGGTTGCGCTTCGGACTCATTTTTTCAACAACCGCAGAGATATGCTTTTCCCAGTCTTTCGGGTTTGAACGGGTCCGCTGGAATTCTTCTGCAAGCATGAACTGGTGGACCTAGTCCTAGACCCATCCCCCGCAAAACCCCCACAGCCCCCCCGCCCCTTTGTCTACAATGCGGATGTACTGAAATTGGGCCAAATGCTTAGCCAAATTCTGCAATTGCTGCAGTACCGCACCCGTTTAAGTGAAAAGTGAGATTGGTAAGAAATGGTCCGAGTCTGCAACTGCTACAGATAGCTTTTTGCAGAATGCACGGATCCCCTGGCACACTTTTTCCCTTGACAGTTTTCCACACACGGGGACCAGGTCGTTGGGACGCAGGTTCCCCCCCCCTCCAACAATAAGGCTCCATGGGACAAGTGCCGCATGGCCGTCGATTAGACGTGGTGAACCAAATTGTGCTACGACATTAGCAAAAATGGAGCACGTGCATTGTGGCCTACTAGCTGACCGGCACTGCTTCATGGCTGCCACCTGAAGTACGGATCGCATTGAATGTGGACTTGAGTGTACAATGCGTACCGTGTGCTTTAGGGCTTGTCGCTCAAAGGGGCGCAAGTCCCTGGACTTTATTATCCGGCGCAACACGTTTGTTATTGTAGTCTGCTGTATTGATGTGAGGTTTGGGACAACAATCACACTGGACAGATGCAAAGGAAGGCACACAGATTCACCGGCTTCACGCAGTGTGGACTCTAGTGTTGTTACCCGTGAGAAGTCCTTCAGTTTTTTCGCCACACAAATTCTCTCAGCGCTAACAGGATGCGGTGGGACAGGTAGGACCGGACCTTGTTGCTCGTGTCAGATTCACATATACCCGGGGGTACATCATTTACAGCCAAATTTTTCAACTCGGACCACCACGCGCGCTCAGCTAGACCCGTCTGAAAAAGGGTTTCTGTATGCTGGACAGGTATGGGTACCCAGTCCGCGAATTCCGTCAGCAAGATAAGGGAGTGAAATGTGGCACTGTCTGTGCGCGCGTGTGCATCAGCGTAGTGTTTACGCAGGCGCTGCACTGGGGTCTGTGTGGTTTGACCAATGTAGACCGCCCCTGTGCGTAGGTTTATACAAACATAAATGACAAAATGTGGTGGTGACACGCTCAAATGCCAGCTCCCGGTGAACGATTTTCGTCGCACCAGGCGCATAGCAGGGTGCTGTTTGTATGGCCAGTATGGCACACTGTACTGTAAGAGCTAGGCCCACTTACCTAAATTAGTGTCCGCCAGTGCGCGCTGAATCTGTACTCGGAGGGAAAGCAAGATGTGTCTGGCATGTGGGGTTTTTGGATTTGGGATGTGTGCCGTACCGTACTCCTGAAATAAAGCGGACTGCCGTTGGTGTTGCACGGCTGTCAGGCACCGATGGGCCGCTTCATTATACCAAAGTACTGGTGAACTGCCTTCCCGCAGGGTGCCATACGGGGCCGTGGTGGTACAGAAAGAACTCAAATCATCATCCCGTTCATGCCAGAACCACAGGGGGGGTGTCAGTCGGGATCAGGAAAATGTGCGGACATGCGTCCCGCCACAGTGCCACACAGTGGCCACTCGGAGGCGTGCCTTGTATATTTCTCAACGGGTAGTGCTGAACAACGGAATGGCAATACGGGGAGTACCAGAGACTGGTACCATCTAGTGTGTGGCACAAGCGTCGCTGCACGTAGAGGGATAGCTGAGGAATCTGCGTTGAATTTGAACTGGGAACCACCCCCACACCACCAAGTTGCAGAAGTGATGTTGTGCTTGCACTGTATGATAATCTGGACTCGTCTGTTTGGCATGCCAGGCTATTCAGCAAGCGCCACCGCTAGGATATATTCTGAAGGGGACACTGGGTGTGGGAATAATGCAGAGGGAAGTAATGCAGGATCACACCTGCACTCGCTGCTGTTGCAACCAGAACTAATGAAGCGAGGCCTAACTTTTGCTGGACGAAACGGCAGGACGGCGCCGTGTACAGAAGGGTATTCGAAATGTCGTGCGGCTCATCACGCACACCAGATTGCTACAACTCGCTGAAAACATTGGGGTCTATCTTGCACCCACGCAGGTTTGTCGAGATTGCTGACTTTTTTTCCGGCGTGAGGGTCCCCATGCCTAGATTAGTGACCGTGCCCAGCATCTCCTTTGTACTGTGCTTTCCCACCGAATCAATGAGTCGCTTATCTTTTTGCACAGACCATTCAAAGAAAAGGAGATCCAAGATTTCAGATTTCCAGACATCCGAAGCAAGGGGGGGGAGGTCCACAAGAGACGGTTGCTGGGATGGGGCCTGACCTGGCTGACCTGGCTGGGGGGATGTAACGCTTGACATCTGGCAGTTCATCACGCAAGACTTCCTCCCAACGCGACTTTGGGAGAGTTGAATCTATCTCTTGACCCAGCGTGACGTTGAGCGCTGTCCTTCCTCCGGGTTTTGTAGGCGAGATCGAATTTCCGGCAAGTCCTCCTGTGCCTCCTGAACACCCTCGACGGCTTTTTCCAATGAGAGCATTTGTACTTTCAGAGTTTGAATTTCCGCTTTATTTTATTTATATTTATTTGGCATATCTTTACTAATATATCTACCAGGGTGCAGGGTCACCGGGGGGGCTTGGGGTGGGGTGTAGGGACCCCCCCCTATTTTGAGGTCGGGAAACACAAAAAAACATGTTTTAGAAGTGAATTGGATGGTTATTAGTGGGTATTAGCCCCTATAAAGGTCTAAAATGGCTAAAATTAGGGTATGACATCACTGCTGGTAGGATCCTAACCAGAGTACTAAAAATAACCACTAAATCCTAAAAATAACCCACACAACCCCTATATACACCCAATGACATAGTAATTCAGCATTTGTAACATACCCTTGTCCATTTTCATGTCCCTCAAACTATTATTGGGGGTATTTGGTGCTAGTATTAGGGGTTTGGACCACAATTGTACCTATGTTTAGTACTCTGGTTAGGATCCTACCAGCAGTGATGTCATACCCTAATTTTAGCCATTTTAGACCTTTATAGGGGCTAATACCCACTAATAACCATCCAATTCACTTCTAAAACATGTTTTTTTGTGTTTCCCGACCTCAAAATAGGGGGGGGGGTCCCTACACCCCACCCCAAGCCCCCCCGGTGACCCTGCACCCTGGTAGATATATTAGTAAAGATATGCCATTTATTTATATGCCAGCACAGGAGCTCTCCTCATGCACGTGAGGGCGTCATGTCCAGGGAGTCCACACCACACACAGCAGCCCGCATATCGCTCTCGGGTGTCCTCTGGTGGAAGCAGAATTGCAGCGCTCTTACCGTCACAGGATGCCGTAGTGTGGTCCCCATTCCCGTGCCGTAGACACCACATGGCAATTTGGCCTAGGAGGTCCGGCCCTTGAGGGCAGGCCTTTATGGGGCTTGGAGACGTGTATGGCGGGGTCATATAAGTCGCATTTCTTGAACCAGTGGTCGGGTGTGCCGCAGAGAATGCAAACCCCGGCTTCGCGCCGACTGTTCGATTTCTCGCATTGGTGGGCCAGTGGTATTCTCCCGGGGGCCTGCCCGGCACGGATCAGGTGGCGGATTTGTCACATTGTGATAGGGCTTGTCGCCCATTCCAACATGTCCTTCAGCAGGGCATTCACGGGACCAATGACCACTGTCATGACACGCACAGCATATCTTTGGCTTTTTTGCAAGTGTCGGCAACGTCACGGAACTGGATCCGGATGGTGCAGCCGACACGAGAGGTGGGGGAACGGAAGACGGTGGCAGTAAGGAAGGCATACAAAGATGGTTGGCAAAGAACACGTTCTGCTAAGCGGTCGGCTGGCTGCCAATAGCAGGGTCACACACGATGTAACTGCAAACAAGAACAAAGCAAGAAAAGCGGCGGAAAGAAGGATGTCGGCTGGGTGCCTTTCGAAAAAAAATAGACACACACACACACACACACACACACACACACACACAATGTAACCGCAAACAAGAACAAAGCAAGAAAAGCGGTGGAAAGAAAACTCCTCAGGGACAGCAGCGTTGTCCTAGACGTCTTTCGGCTGTACGAAGATACGGAGATAGTGCAGCGTGACGGAGAGGGATGCAACCCAACAGGTCGGCCCACGGCCCTATGGAGCAAAGCAAATTACTCTGGCCACCCACCCCACAGCTCTGCACCTGCATCCCGGACAGCACCAGTCATCTACAGGAGTTCTGTGTTCACGCCAACCATCAACCCATGCAGGGGAAGGGGAAAAGGGGAAGAATGAACAGACATGCCGTATTGGGTGCCACCACCCAATCACACACACACACACACACACACACACACACACACACACACACACACGGTAGACGCGACAAACAGGGCATTGAGCAAAGGCGGCCTGAACGTACTAAGTCTCATCAGGTGCAGCGTCAAACCAAAGACAGTCACTGTGTGTTCAGAAACGGGAGTTTCGATTGCTGTCCAATATTGACCCTTTGCTCGAGCAAACTTGCCATAGAGCAGAACTTTTGGTCACCTATCGGGCTTGAACAACAGACAAACACCTCATTTGCACCCCCCTCGCCCCCTTGAAGAGGGGCAATCATGATTCCACTGCAAAAGTTCGAAAGTCTCTGAGATGCTATGTACAGGATGCATACATCTATGAACATAAAGGCAACTCATAGTTATATGGACCTAAGGTAGAAAACCAAAACATAACAATTTAGTTGCGGGCGTCATGGTGAACGACAGCCCTATAATATACTCGCTGTCTACATGCATAAAACTAACGCCCTACTCAGTTTCTGTCAGTAAACCCCGGCACTCGTTCGGCCATACAGTTGCTGAGTCCTAAGCTATGTCGTGTGTGTAGTGTGTTACCTCAAAATGGAGTTGCTGTGTATGGCTGGCACTGTGCAGTGCTGGCGGCGATGCTGGCTGTAGCTTGCTGAGGGCTGGCTGCCCAGAGGATAGGTTTTTGGCTACATACTGCAGCGGCTGTGCAGCTAGCCGCTACCTTGAAGACGCCGGTCGAATCCCCAAGAGGGGAAAACGAGGAGGAAATGCAGCTCCCGTCGGCCGGCGGTGCCGGTGGCGGGGCGCGCTGCTACAGGTGTGCGATGCCTAGTACCTTATTTTTCTACATGCTATGAATCATGTCAAAAACTGTGAAGCCAAAAACTACGAGGACGAGGCACGCCACCCATCCACCGGCGGTACCGACGGTGGAGGGGGATGCTGAAGGGGGCAGTGGCGGGGACCTCGCCAACGGGCCCCTGGACGGCCAGAGGAACCGGGGTTCGAACCCCCGACAACAACGATTGCCAGTCCATGGCGCATACTACTGTACCGTCCATGCCTCTTGCGTTAAATGGCGTGAAAATGTTACAAATCCAGCGGATCGATCCCTCAGGGAGGAGCATAACAGTTAACATATCCGGGTGTGTCACCTACGTGCGGCGGCCAGAGCAAGGAGGACAGCCGTAGATAGGTCAAGTAAAGCCGTGAGCTCACATGTAGTGCTTGGAGGGGGCCGTAGGCCCAGCCCCTGTGGTCTATGTGGGCCCATTGTGCCCAACAGCGTGCAGTTCACACGAACAGCCCGTTGAGCAGCTACAGTCACTATGGACATTGTCACGCGGGGAATCAGGCATGGGCTGCATGCCCAGAGCATCCCACAGTGCATGTGTGCTGTCGCTCGGCACAAAGGCCGGCTCGAGGGACAGAATGACAAAGAAAGAAAAGTCTAGGATTTTGGGTAGTAGTGGCGTGTGGTGGGCATCAGGGAGGGGATCATGCTTGGCCTTTTTCACTTTAGGGGTGGCGGGTGTGGTGATGACTTGCAGTGCCGGTGTGGCCTTTGTAGGAAAAAGGGGGTGGGACATGCGCCCCACTTTTGAGAGTCTGTCAGCCCCCTCATTGCCAGGGACGTCGACGTGTGGCGGCACCTTGACCCAGAGGATTTCCCTGTCGGGGTTGGATAACTCCTGCACGATGGTTTGCCAGAGGTCGACACAGGCCACTTTGCCGCTGGATCCCCTCCAACCTTGGCATTGCCACCCCTTGAACGGGTCCCCGGGGGGGGGGGGGGGGTCACCTGCCCTGAAAGTTGATGGCATGAAAGGCGCCCAAGGAAAACTTTCACAATCTAGTTGTGGTGGAAAGTTCAGGTTTGGGTCCGAGCACATAGCCCATTGAGGGGTCATTTGGTGGCCGGTCCCCCAGGGGTGGGGGACACTGTCGTGCGTTCTGCGGGGACCGTTCAAAGGGGGGATGGGGGGTAACTGCTTCCGAGTACATTTATCAAGGCGCCCTTGAAGCAGCCCTACAGTGACGTGCCCGTGGCTAGGTGGGTGCCAGTGGACCAGCCCCCGACATCTTGAAATGGGAGGAACTCTTGAGTGAGCGGATGGGGGCGTTTTCGGAACAGCGTGCACACAACGCCAATTATTACGGTGTTCATCTCGGGAACACCCCTGCAAACCACCACCCTACAGAAGCATGCACGATCCAGGACCCTGGGACCCGTGGCTACCGGTGGTGGAAAACAGCCAACTTTTCGCACAGCGCGGGAACAGCGCACGGTGCGCCCCCGATGATCCAAGACAGAGGAAAATATGCTGCGCGCGGGTCACGCGGGGCATCTTTCAGACACATTGTTTAGAATTGGCCCCCGGAACATCTGGCAATGTGTTGATTCGGGGCGGTCACCGTCCTTTGCGTGTGCGCGGGGATTTCGTTGATTGCGAAGTTGGTGCATGCCATGGCGCTTACAAGGGGCATGTGCCTGTTGTTGTTCCATCCATTGCCTGGTGCCTTGACTGTCTGGCAACAATCTTACAACGACGCACATGGGACACACAGGGTGGCACATGGATGGTTCACTGGGTGCACAACGACTTGGATCCCTGATTTTCTGACACTACAGGTCTTGGTGGTTCATGACTGTGTTTTGCAGGTGCGTGCACAAGATTGCCTTTTGTGGGCCATTTGGGAGCATTCCGTGAGGGCAGGTTCTACAGAAGACAGCCTGGGACGCGGTGCGCGCGGGGCAAGAAGTTCCTCACAGATGGCGCGCTGGCTCAAAGCTCCCTAAGACGTGCACCTTTTCGGTAGTATACAAGCAGATCCCCTGGCCAATCAAGGCAAGATACTTAGTCCTCTCTACACCTCTTCCAGTCAGAGCTCCTGGCTGAAGAGCCAAGCAGGAGCTCCACTGTGGAATTGTTTGTGGCCCTGTTTGCTTCCGTTGCTTCTCTGCCTGCCAAGCACTGGATTGACGGTTCTGTGTAAGCGTGAGTGTGTGAGCACGGGTCCGGTGGCGTGCTGGTCGGGCTTCACCGCATCTGGGTCGCCCACCTGGGCAAACAGTGCTTCTTTACCTGTGAGCACCGTCTAACAACCGCCCGGTGGTCGAATAGTGGAATATTGCTGGTCCTTGCACAAGGGGGTGGGTGTATGAACCTGGATTTCGTGTGTATCATTTGAGAACAGCAAGCTTTGACAGAGGGGGCTGCACAAGGTCAGGTGTGGACCCGCCACTTCGCTCCAGCCGCGCCTGCCTCCCACGGCCTCCATCGCCACATCAGCTCCATTATTCGTTCGAGGCTATCGCCAAGTCCAGTCCATTGTGCTGCTCCCTCACCTCCCTGAATGGGGCTAGAGGTTGGTCGTAGTCTCCGGGTTCTGGGCATTAGCGCCTGCGCTTCAACCAATGGTCTGTGGTGGGGCCGTGGCTTATTGCTGGTGTTCCATGTTGGTTCCTACCATTTGCCCAGTGTGCTTGCCTGCGCTGGCCCCATTCGGCCACACCCCTTTCATTCGGCTGCAACCGGGTCACGGAGGGTACAGGGTGCTGGTCAGAGGTCAACCGTGCTGATCGCTGCCACAGACCATGGCTTCGTATGAGGGCCTTAGGATTGAAAACCCCCAGTGGGTACCGGGGGGGACAAAAGGGCGGCGGGGGGGAGGGGCGGCGGCGTAGATTGGGCTGGCGTTCTATTTGGGGTTCAGTTTCCTATGCGATCATTCTTTTTTTTTTGGGCTCAGACCAAGATGAGCTGGCGTAGCCTGCTCACTTCACAGTACTCGAGGTAACCCCTCGGGATCAAGGTTCAGAGCTGTCCAGTGCTACAATGATCCCACAAATGACTGTGGTAGCGGATTCAGTTTCCCATGCACTCATTCAGCCCAGCCCACGGTACCGCCACTGTTACGGTGTTGTGCTTGCAATTGCACTTGCACGAGCGCCCACTGGCCTTGGTAACCCACCCCAACGCTCTCCCACACACACTACCAAGCGCTCCGGGCCCTCTGCTCTTGAGATAGTCATGGGTTAAGGGAACCCCAAAACTTGCGTGATGATGGTATGGCCCCCGGTAATGTAAACGCAGTCGCCTGCCTTGGCCAGTTGAATGCTGACCATAGGGTAGGCCCCGACCCAGCCGACGCACACCCATCTGGACCAGGGCCCTGACCCACCGGACACGCACCCATCCGGACTGGGACTGTGACGCACCGGACGCGCACCCATCCGGACCATGGCCCCGACCCACCCGATGCGCACCCATCCGAGCCAGGGCCACATCCACCACCAGAATGGAATTTCACTTGGTGGCGCTGCAAAACAAACGTCGAAACAAAACTCCTCAGGAACAGTAGAGCTGTCCTAGACGTCTTTCGGTCTGGTGAAGAAGCAGATCATGGAGACATGTTCAGTGCCGGTGCAACGCAATGAACCCCCCCCCCCCCCCCCGGACCACAGAAGCAGCCCGCGGAGGAGCCCGTGTACTACCGGTGCCACCGCCTAGAATTATCATGTGCTGGGTGCAACCACCCGCCACACACACTCACGAAAACAGAATAAGGGCGGATGAAAGGTAAAAAGGAGCAGACAAAAAAACAGCGCGCACACACACACACACACACACACACACACACACACACACACACACACACACACATACGCACACACTATGCACGAAGATCCAACACAACAACCCTGAAGGCAACAGGGCACTGCACTGGACCGCTTCACGCCACAGAACATCAAGTGCAAGAACAGACCATGGGTGGCTAGGCGCCTTTCTGAGTGACAGTGCAACCCTGAGGACAACCCTGTCCAGGCCCACACTGCCACCGCACAAGGGGAAGAGGAAACACACACACACACACACAGAGAGGGAACCCCCCCCAAGGGGGGGGATAAAGGCAAATAGGTTTGTGGGTTGGTATTCCCGTTTCATAGACATATGGTTGGTTGGGGGCTCACCGAAAACTGCTGCACATGGTGGAAGAGCAGTAATATCCCAGGCCCAACCGATGCAATCCCGGTATGAGGTCCCTTGTGTGACGAACACCAGGAGGCATGCCCGGCAAAGACAGCTGGGCGTCTTTGACACGAATGACTGACATCTGGCCATCTGTGTGGCATCAACTTACGATCGCCACGTAACTCCAAACAGTGAAGAAATGCGGATGCGACGTCTGGCGTCTTGTTGTCTTGTCCGCACGACACAGAGGAGTGGACGCATAATGTAACTCCTTTTCACCAGCAGCTGAATGTGTGACAGGTTCAGTGGAGTCTGGGGGGATCCTGGAGGTCTCCCTCACATCGCAAGCCCCAAATAACAAAACTCAGAGAACTCCCACGGCTTCCACAACCCCACAACTTCTGCAACTGCCACAACGATGGCCAGCAACCCGGAAGCCCGTAAAATTAAACTGAGCTCCACAACAACATGTGTACAATGCCGCGCCATGAACTCAGACTCATGATTTCTTGCATACAACGGGCAGTCGCAGGCCCTCGTGCCAAACATAGCGCCCGCCCTTGTGCCCATCTGCAAATGAAGCAGGCCAGTACCTTGGTCCTGCGTTGGGTGGGGGGTGGGGTTGCAACGTCACATTGAGGATTCCAAGGCATCTGAAAGTGTTGTGGCACCTTGATTCAACACCAGCCCAATTCTTCGAGCCTGGCCGTCACAGCAACGGGAGAGCAGCGTGCAATTTTCCTTATTGTTGGCCCTTCACCCTTTGTTGCCGAATCGCGGTGGGCAACAAGTGGTTGCGTTTCAGAGTGCATCATTGGTTATCGGTTGTTGCAAGGAAGGAGGCAGTTATGTACTTATGTATAGACTTATGTGTTGGACTTGTGTATTCGTGGCTTGCCGACGTAACTTGGTTGGGCTGCTCACCACCGGTATGTTAAAATGCCAGTGCAAGGAAGGCGGTTTGAGTCATGGCGCATGGGCTGTGTGGCGCAGGTAGGGCCGTTGACCCGTCACCAAAAACCTGGAAAAAAAAGCGGTCATCTGCGCGGTTCGGCTGCCCGAAGGTGATGTGCCCTCGCAGGAGTGTTGCGTCACGTCTTATTCCTCCCCATGAAGCGGGTCCTGTCGAACGGCTTCTCAAATAAGCTCACGGTTCCCAAGGCTCTGTCCACAACATTTGTCTGCGAGCCGGACATGTCTACGTTGACTTGAGAATGCTGTCGTTCTCTACCATGTGAACATACCCGCCTTCCCCGAGTGCCCTTGTTGATCCCCCCCATCCCTCCACCCCACACAGCCCAAGCCGGCAACTTTTTTTTGGTCACGCGGCAAAAAACACTTTGAAAAAACCACTACGTTCCCCCCCCCCCCCCCCACCTTCCCGCAAAACGCGGGTTCAGAGGATTCTAAAGACATTGCATGTACACCAGAAGGGAGCCATGTTACAAGGGAGGTGAAGCTTCGGAGCGCCCTTACAACGCCATAGATGACCGATGCGAATACCGCCTGGATCCTTCACCTCGTGGACTAGAAGATTCCATTGTAGCACCGCGGACCACCTCTGCGTTTTTCTTGAACACAGTGCTCAACTTTCTCAAACGCTGAGACAAAGAGCAGGCAAGGCGCATGAACTTGGATCCAACCGAAAATATTCACTTCGAAAAATAGCACGGAATCCCCCCCCCCCCCCCGTTGGAGGGTGGAGCGATCTGGTTCCTTGGGGGGTTCAAGGGTTCAAGGACGCTTAGGGCATGGATGGTGCATTACGTAGAGGGAGAGGTATGGATCTTTTGCTCGTGCTGCACGAAATCTCTCTATGTTTTGCGGTGTTTCCTTGCGGAGTCTCCATTTCCCTCATGAGGAGTGCAGGCACGACGGCGGCGACAACATACATTCGTCAGTTTGAATTTGCCGGGCCGTTGCAAATCTCCGCTTTCGCAAGATGAGGCGGAAGATCTCTCTCTCTAATGAAACAAAAAAGCGCAAGAACATCCCGGCAACACTTGGCCGCGCTTCATGGGCTGATGAGGGGCCATGTGTACTGCAACCACACTCGGCTTGCGATGAGAACCCTATCCCACGAGTCCATACAAATCCGACAACGAAGAAATGATGCAATTGTTTCAAGCACCTCACCCCCCCCCCCCGGCAACCGGCTCAATCCTCTTCGCAACGTTGCTTGATGCATGCTATCTGTTTCGAACTTCCGCGGAAGCCCCCGACACCAAACGCATGCACAAAGGCATTCCGGAAACTGTGCCATCCCCAACAAGGGAATCTTGGTGGCGGAACACAAGGATTGCCTTCACAATGTCTTGAGGTGTGGCAGCACGACTGGGGCGGGCATGATAAAAGCAAAATTTGTGGAAAACTTGCGAATCAAACCAATCTTTGGCCGCATTAGGGTATTGTGCATTTTGTCGCATAATCTTTTTCTCGTTCTCATATAGTGTGGGACTATGCTACTGCAGATATTTGTGGGAGTTATGTTGATGGGAGTGTTTTGGCTCGAGGCGCCTTGCCTACGTAAAGTAGCACGTGCAAAAAACTCCATGTTTTGGTTGATACATGCTTCCCAATGAAAAGTGTCCACGATGTGCAACATAGCAAACCATTATGAGCTGGGAGTGCACACACAGAGGGTTGCAGAATATCCAAAAAAAAATCACATGCGTGCGGAAACAACGCTCGTGTTGTATTCCCAAAAAAAAAAGCGAACGTTGACAAGATTGCAAAAGAGCATGCGAATCACAACACCGCATTGGCCAAGCGCTGGTACCTACTCCACGGAACGTACAATCCACCACGGTGATATGTCTGGGTGGCTAGGAAGCACAGATTGGGAGGGCCAAGGAAGGAAACATGAGGTTGGAAGGTCATGGCGTGGGCACCGCGCAAGCAAAGGAGCAAGCAAGTAATTGCGCAAGTTTGACTTGGGGTGAGCCGCATGTTTACGGAGCCCAAGCTTTTTGGATCCTTCGATTGGCTACATACAAAAATGAAACGACCACAAAGGTCGCAAGGTCAAGGAAGACTGGCTTGGTTCCAAAATGGTTGCCTCAAAAAGCGGAGTATTTCGTTTGAAAGTACAAAATATGCAAGACGAACCGACAAGCGTCCGTAACACTTGGACGAGGCAACATTATCAAGGTATATGACACGATTCACAATTAGTCTATTCCACGTCTTCCATGCAAGTGTGCACCACACAAAAGAGGGCATACCTTGAATCTGTCCCAAAAATTTCCTTTCGACAAAACTAGGAGATCTGGCACGTCCCTTGGGGCCATGGCGCAAAGAAACCACTAACATGAACAAGTGCAACTTTTTTGGTGGTTTCAAAAAAAATAGGCGGGTCACATATGCTTCTGCCGCCGGAGGACCCAAAGAGATCGCAGATTACGAATCCGGAAGGTCTTGTCACGGATTTTGACTGCAGTACCCATCAAAAGCGTTTTCGGCTGCATTGTGCAATATCCCGGGCACGCCATACCGGTCGTACCACTCCCAAACACAGCGAAACCAAAAGTACCCGGCAGCTAAGACACAACATTGGCCAGACCTAACTAGATTGACGGCGAACTAGCGTTGCCCATCTCTTCGCACCAAGCCCCTCCCATTGTGTTGGTGACATTTTCACTGCCCACTGAGAAGTGTGCAACACCTTGGTTTTACGCAAGCATACAAAGGAATGGTGCGCGATGCACAAAAGCAGTTGCCATGTGCATTGTGCAAAGTGTGCATATGCTGTGAGCGCTATGCCGTGTGCACTTTGTGTGAAGTATGTGCAGTAGCATTGTGCAAAGTGCACAATGCACAACGGACTGCAGTTTGCGGTGCCCCCAATGTGCTGAGCTCTGCCTTCACTACCAGCGGCCCCCACACTCAATCTACTCAGTTGTAGTTGGCAAGGCCATGCTATGACGCCGATCCTAATCTGCCTAAGTTACCTGGAATTGGGTGTTTTGTGTTGGCAGTTTTTGGCAGCTCTTGGTAGTTTTTGACCTTGCGTTTCTTCACTGCAGCCATTTCTTCAAGTTTCGCACGAAAAGCGTCATTGCGGTCACGGCGATCAATCTTGCGTGCCAACATGGTGGAGCTCCAAGCCCCACATCCGACAAACACGGGATTGAAATGATCAAAAGCCGCCACACCTTCAAATGGCGCATGTACAACTATCGTCATACACAAATGCAAAATTTGGTTTTTCATCGACGATGCAGGAAATCAAACCCATAAATGAATGCAGACTGTACTCCACTGTACATAAATACAATACTCTATTCCGATTTTTCGTGTCGGTATTCGTGTCGGAACACATTACAACCACCTGGTGCACGACCTGCAAAGTTTGGGACCCGATTCTTGGGAACCGCTCAGTTAGAAATAGCGCAAAGGAATACAATAGGAGGAAGGATCTGCGGCGCTGTCTGCGCTCCCAACTCAACTGTTTCACGTGATTTCTCCCGCTGCACGCCTTAGGCCCTAGGCTCGCGCGCGCTAGTGTTTCAGCACCTGTTATCAATGCAGTCCCTCATCAATGACAAGTATGTCCCGACCAGTGCTGAGCTAACGGACGGATCATCCTCGTCTTCTTGATCCTGGCCCATCCATGTTCAACCTTCCACGGATGGGCCGCTGCCTTGTGCGCCCACAGCCACGGCACCTTATACACCTTGTCGTGCGGGGACTCAAATGAACACAAACTCGCACGTGCGGGCATGAAGGTCCTAATACTGCCCATGCACTGGTCTTTGAAGGCCCTCTCTTGCCCATGCAGTGGGATGTAATGCATAAGCCATAGGAGTGATCTAGCCATTTAGCTCTTTGTATGACACGTGATACATTCTGGTTGATTGAAAAACGCTATCACTTGCTCACAGTTTATGGGCGCAAGCCACTATTGTTCATGCTCCGCTTGCCGTGCCATTGACGAGATCTTCCAGTCTGCGTGTCATTGTCTAGAACTCCCTGTAGTATTGGGAACGAGATTGGGGGGGCCAGCACCCCCCTTCTTTGAATGCACTACCAGTAGAACGAAAGACGCTCTTTGTTTCACATTTCAGATGTATGAGCGCAAGCCACTATTGTTGATTTGCTATACTATACATCGCCAGATTCGGGGAGTGGCCATTGGAGGCACTACTTCAGCCCAATTGGCATGTATTTACTGCATGGTCCGTGAGAATAGGTTCTACTCCCAGCCATGGCCCACCCAGGCCCGAACAATGCATCATTTCTTTCACCCCTGCCAAGTACCCATACGCCCCTTCCGCTTTCGTGATAACCTTGTAGGAATAGGCTGCAATAGGCTACAGTTACCTAACCCCCGGCGTTTCTTTGAACATATGTATGGTCTGGACTTGCAGGAGGAGGGCATAGGGGCAGATTTACAGACGCTTGAGTCACATCTGTTCATCGGCCCAAATACAGGCTACATAACGATGGGTATGAAGGACAAGTGTAACATTTTTTTAGTGCAGGACCCCCTGAGGCGCCAGATCAGGTACCCGGATTGGTTTGCAGTGAACGCCAAGACCACACTGCGGTCCCTGGCCCCAGCGCTGGCACGAAAATGTGTATACTATTCCACCCATCAGACATACATGATGCATAACATACGACGTGCAGTGCATGAGTTTCGCTACAAGGGCTACCCCAGAGCATGGTGGGCGAACAATTTTGTGAAGTCCCTCCTGAAATATGGTATGCCACAACAACACGCCCCTACAGTCAATAGGTAGATTGCAACAACAGCACGGGGGTACAGGGACGCACAGGTGCCCCCCTTGCACGACAAGTGATACTCATGTGACCGTACACACAAGCATGTAGTGTCAAGACCGGTTGTAGGAGTAGGACAAACATGAGCAAAACGAAAGGCGTATTGCAAAACATGAGATACACGATCTTCTTTCTCTACTTTGCAGCCAATGGTTTCAAGCTCAAGCTCAAGTCAATGTACCACTGATGAGTTTTGCCCGTGCCTGCTTATTTGTAAACCATCCAAGCTGCTTCGCTTGCATTGTCCCACTGACGAGTTCCACTGGTTATTAAAAGCTTTTCCCATATCAGCGTTGTGTCTACCTATGTTGCCCCTTCAATGAAAAGTAATCCCATAGTTGAACTTGAACGTGAAAGAGCATCGAAGCCAAAGTGGACATCAATACCAAGTCGATGAACATGGTACGTCACGTTTGATGTGCATGACTTTATATAGGCACAAGTGCATGGTTTATGTAGTGAGGTCAAACGAAAGGCAAAGAGCATGGCATGCCAACCAATATGAGTGTCACACGTGACACGCGCAATAATTTCTTTGTGTTTGGACTGTCACATTTTGTTGGCAGCCTCTTATGCATCACTGAGGAGTCTTTGCTTTGCTACCCGCATTGCCTATTTCAAATATGGTGCAGCAGCGACAATTGGTGCACAAGGGCATGCAGTCGGCGGACTAGCATATTCCTTTATCAACCAGGATACGGGAGGTGTTTAGATTGCCCTTTTTGTCTCATCACCGACGGCGGTTTTTTGAGGTGGCGGATCCAGGCTACTTATCCGTTTTTTTTTTCAATTCAACGCGCATCTATTGATTTGGATGGGTTTTGTGCATTTTGGGGTCAAGTTTAACCTCACCCGTAGCCTTGGAGGATGTTGCCTCCCTTTTTTCCGTATCCTTTAGCACTCTTTCCTACATGCCACCACCGCCTTGCCCGCCCGATTACTACATGGAACCAATATGTGCAGGAAAAACATGGACACAAGTGTTTGTTCCGCACGTTGTGCAATTGCCGTGCGTGCACGCTTAGTTCTAATGTTTTAGTGAGCGTATGCTATTCACTAAGATCCTTTTACTTTGGTCGCGGGCCTGGCGTGCGCCACTTAGCCACTGCACTTGTTTCCAAAAACCGCTGCAAAAGTTTTCAAAACCACTGGAACACTTTTTAAAACCCCTTTTCGAAAAAAGTTTTCCCGGTCCACTTTTGTAGACAATGAACCGCCATGCCTCCCTAATGTGACCCCAGCCCAAATCACGGACAATGGTTGCAGAGAAATGAACCACACATTGTGTAGCTCTTGTTCAAAGTGAGGGCCCATCGTGCCAAACATTTGTGGCACGCGCCACATAGCTACATGCGCGTGCCTTTTTGCCTGTAGCAGAAGCGCGCGCTCATGTAGCAGAACCCCGTTGCTCGACATGACTACCTCCATCTCAGCTTCACGGACGGGGCTCCTTGGAGGTTGGGCTTGGGGCTGGTGGGGCTGGGTCTTGGGTTGGTGGGGCTGGGTCTTGGGCTTGCTTGGGGTCTTGGTCGCCGGCTTGTGGGGCTGGTTCTTGGGCTGGTGCCTCTTCTTCCTCCTTGGTTCGGTTCCGGGCTGCTGCTTCTTCACTCTCCTTGGCTGGGTCCCAGGCTGCTGCTTCTTCACTCTCCTTGGCTAGCATGGGCATGGTGCTGGTGCTTCTCCATCCTTCTTGGCTGGGTCTGGGGTAGGGGCATGTTCTTCCTCCTTGCCCCCTCCTTCTGTGCCTCTATTTGCCTTTGGTGGCTCCTTTTCTTTGTGCCGTGGGGCCGCCGCCACGTTCTTGCACGTGTACACTTGCCCTTCGCAGGCTCCACTACTGCCTCCACTTCCTCCGCGTGTTTCTGTCAATGTTTTGGGGCCGCTGAGGAGTTGGTGCCTTGTTGCTCTTCTGAACTAGTGGTTTTTGTGGTGTCTCCACTGCCTCCACTGCTACCTCGATTGCCTCGGCCCGTTTCAGTTCTTCGGCGGTCGGGGTTGGTTTCTTTCTTGCTGGACTCTGTGGTCTAGGGTCACCGAGGTTTTCAATCTCCTCCTCGGTGTCTCATCCTCCCACCAAGACACCCAACCAGGGAGGGCCTCCACCGCAGCCGTGTGGGAGGTGAAGACCTGAATGTTGGGCAGGAAGCAGCACCACATCTCATCGTCTGCGGCTTGCTGTCAATGGGTCTCCATTGGTCTTGCGGGATGTGTATGGCTGCCTGTCCGCGTGGATAGGCTTTGTCCAAGTACTTGTACGCGTTGTCCACCGTGGGGCCGTTGTCGTTGTCCGTGTGGATGACCCATTAGGGCTTTTGCCCCTTTTCGTCAGACCAACCGCGCCTCTTCTGCAGCTCTTCCAGGTCCTCCTTGGCTTTTGCAGCCGCCGACTGCTTCATGCTCTTGGGGTGGGTTGAGGGCAGGCCGCAATCCACATCCACCAACGCCGCCGTCGACTTACCAAGAAGAAGTTGTAACCACTGCCAAAACGGTGACATCCGCGAAGGTGACATCCAATTAGCAGCAGCAATAGCCAGCCCAAAAGCCCACCCCCAAAGCCCGCAGACCCACCCCGAAAACTTGCACCCATCCCCAGCCCCAACCAGGATGCACCAGCCAAGCCAGCAATGGCAAAGTACTCCGAAACAAGGTAAGTGTAGTGCGCACCACGGATCAAAAAGCGCGCACCCAGAACGCCGTGGCGCGTGCTCAAGTATAAAGGCTTGCTACAATTTGTTGAGCGCGCACCGTACCTGGGCCCGTGTCTGGGCGATCTTGCTTGTGGCTGCATCCAGCAGCATCTGCTTCGGACTCTTTTGCGCCACTATCTTGGCCACTTTTGCTGCAGGTTGGGACCCACTTGCTACCGATGTTGCTGCTGCTGTTGCTCCCGTTGCTGCCGGTGCTGCTGGTTTGGGATCGTGCAGTACCTGTGTAATAGGAGAAACTTTTTGTATGTTCAATACCCGGTGCATATGGACCAGGTACCGACTTGCATTCACATACGTCAGGGCTGTGCTTCCGCTTGTGGTCGGCACCTATTGGGCGCGGTGGGCGTGCACGTTCAAAAAGGAAGTCTCCGGGGCGGTTGTAGCACAGCTCGTTCATTTGGCAGCGGGCGCGGGTGAACATCTCTTTGGCCTATCTCCCTCCGTCCGTACCTTCCAGGTCGGCGTAGTCTGTTGCCATCATGGCCTGGTGCAGCACCTCATGGGGCACGCCCATGACGGCCGGCCCCTTCTTAGCGGCCAGGGCCAGCAACTTCACGGCGGAACCCGTCGGAGCTTGAGGAACCTGAGGAATATAACAGATGCATAGCGCGCGTGGTAACATGTGGCACGCGCCACCAAGCGTGTAGTGCGTGCCATGTGATGCCGGGCACGTCTTGTAAGAAATGGGGTGTGCAACACAAACCCGTGGTTGTTGTTGTTGTGGTTGTGGTTGTTGTGGTTGTGGTTGTGGTTGCTGCTGCTGCTGCTGCTGCTGTTGGCGGAGCATGGTGGCTGGCTGTTGTTGGTGCTGTTGCAGCTGCTGCAGGAGCTGCTGCTCCTGCAGCCCCTCAAAGTCCCTCCTCTGTTCGTCCATCCTGCCATCCACTTCCTTCTTCAGATTCTCCTCAGGCTCCTTGACCTTGCTTCTCTTGGGTTAGCTGGCGCCTAGCTTCGGCTACTCCGAGCTTTGCACTCCCCCTGATTAGGCTAGCCCCTGCATGTGTCCTCTAACCAATTGGCACTCGTTCTTGAAGGTGCCTGAGGGCCGCCTTTTTGTCCTCCACGAAGTCGGGCGCCGGCTTTGTGAAGTAGAAGTCCGTGCGGTGTCCCTTTGCGCCACCCCCTTCGTACACTTTTCCCCACCCATAGTGCGCCCAGCACTCAAAGAGCATCTTGTAGTCCTCACATGCGGCCTTGCCTTAGGCTGGCGCACCTACCGCACTGGGGATTATCGGGTTGAGGAGCTTGTGCTTGTGGCACCTGCCGTCAATGTGCTCCTCCCACCACTCCTTCATGGGTGCTCCTGGTGGTTTCTGCTCCTTGGCCTTGTAGTGCTGCCTCAAAAACTTGCACCACGCCACCTTGAACAAGTACCTTAGAGTTACGTCCCTTAGCCACGCCCACTCTGGGCCCCTTGAGGCAATGGTGCTGTCGGGGTTTGGCCACTTGCTTTTGTGGAAGTCCGTGGAGAAGGCAAGCCTTGGTCGAGGTCCTGGTGGTGGTGAGCAAAAGGAAACTGCTCCTGCTCCTGCTCACTGCTTCGGGTGGACACTGTTGCTTGCTGCTGCTGCTGCTCTTGCTGCATTTGCTGTTGCCGCTGTTGTTGTTGGTGGTGCTGCTGCGCCAATTGCTGGTGAATGGTGATTTGCTGGGCCTGCAACGTGGCAGCAAGGGGACTAATGGGACTTGCGCGGCTTCCGAAGGTTGGCAGAAGGGCGCCGTGCAGCAGCAAGCCTTCAAAAGTGGATAGTCCGCGTGCAAGGCCCATCTGTGGGCGGACTAGGGATTGCCGCAGGGGCTGCATGTGTACACTGGGACAGTGGCGGCGCTTGAAATGGTGGTGCCACTTGTGAAGAATAGTGCGCGCCGCAGGGCGCGCCCAAAACCATGAGGCACGCGCCGCAAAACAACCAGCACGCGCCACAAAGGGAGCGCCGCTCAACGGAAAGGGAGCGCCACGCACCACACGTTTCATACCTGTTGACTTGGCCATGCCACAGCACCAAACGATAGTATGGCCCCTTGAGGGACTGGTTGTGGCTGCCCCGCTTGCCCTGGCAGCGTCGTAGGTGCCGCCGTTGTGGTGGGCGGCACCCAACCCGGGTTCATTGGGCTGGGCTTTTAAAACACGGCTGCACAAGAAATGATTTGAAAAAACAGTAAACAAAAAAGGCAATACGGCATCTGGAAACCAAAAGATGCAAGACTGCATTCGATTTGCTAGATTTCAATGCGCAATGTTGATCTGTCTTCAAGGGATTACTGTGATTGCGCGATTTTTGCGGTAGTGGGGGAACAAAGGACGTGCAGTGGGCACTAATCAGACATTAGCGCGCACCCGTTATATAGTAGCGCGCGCCATTTTACATATGGCGCGCGCTAAGTATGGTTCCTCCCAGTCCAGGATTGCCAGAACCTCATCCGCCACCTTTTGTGCTTGGCACAAAGTGGTACGTGTGGTGCCCTGCCACCGGGGAACTTCAAAGTACAACATGGTCCCTCTGGGGGTGTTGGATTGATTGAGCTGGTTCCCTTGTTGGGTGGTGCTGTACACGTTCACAACTCTATTGTTGCCGTGCACCCCCCAAAAAACCATCCCAAGCCCAAACGGATGTGGGTAAGAGTAGAGACAGCATCATGAATCAACGAGGTAAGGTAAGGGGACTTTTTATTCGGACCGACATGGTCCTGAAAGGCCTAAGCAACAAAGGGTGCCTGTAAAGACTCGGGCTTGCGCATTGTGGTTTTTCATGCAACTTGGCGGTCCAACCGAGTTTTGAAAGACATTTGGTCCGCATTTTTAGACAGAGGAGCGGGCTTTGCCATGCGTCAAAACAGGCGTGTGAAGATGCTGCGATCGACAGGTCAATGCTCCTCACCATCTGGTTCTGCCTTCCCTGTGATGCCCAAGTGACACTTGGAAGCATCCAAGAAGACCGAGATGGCAATCCCAGTAGCAGCTGAGAGAGACTTGGCCAATGTCTGCAACACTCTGGTGACCTCCCTCCCAACAAAAAGCAAGCTGGGAACTGAAGGTCTACAGCTTCATGTGTGCGCACGGCCTAATCCCCACAGTCTCTGTTGCCACATTTCACTCTTGGGTTCGACAAAGCCGGCAGGCAATCACCCCAGAAGGCAGCCGTGCCCCTACAGTTGCCACCGTTGCCGCCCTGATAGGGGCTTTTATTGCTGCGACAATGCCGCCTGGGTCACAGTGACTTGATCTGTCGCTCCGCAGCTTTGCCACTCTCAGCACTATCTAGGGCTTGGCACGGCCGGCGTCGGTGGGCATGCCACTGGAGCGCCCCGAGGTGGCAGGCTGGTTTGCTCTCGTGGCAGGCCTTTGGCGACGCGCCACGTGGCCAGTGGCTGAGCTGGGCGCAAGTGTGCGTCTACTGGCGTCCGCGTATGAGTTGCCATACACAGTGCCAAGTGCCCCTGTGGTGCTAGCCACTAGAAGGGGTGACAGTGCAGACTCGTCTTCAACACCCTCACTAGGCAGCGCACCATCATGTTGTCATGTTGATGTGTACGAGCTCAACTTCATATTTCACAGACAGTGCCATCTGTCTCCACCAATTTTTTTACACAGCATGGACTAGCATGAACTGTGACAGTCCCCGAATACCTGCCAGGCTCTGTGCGCAGTGACCTAAGTTGCACTACACCTGAACACCCGTGGTATACACTGGTGCAGCAATGGTGCATTTAGGGACAGGCACTTGCACGCTGACTGCTTCGCATTGGCACCTAGTTGGATAGGTGCACCAACAGGGTACTCAGGCCGAGAACTGATACGGCATGACTGGGACAGAGTGTCTGTCTTTTGCTTTGGAGTCACTGTGTCAAGCACTCAACACATTCCAGGGTGAAGGTGAGGCGCTAGGTCACCCACACACAAGGGCAGACCAGCAAACACAGCTGACACCCGCAGTATACAATACACAACAAACCATGTTAGGTGCAGCTACATGCTGAAGAGAGTAGCAGAAAGCTGAGGCGTGCAGGCATAGGGTAGCGGTGGCAGTGAGATGACCCCGGGGTGGCCCCAGAGTGAAGAACGATTCTGTGTTCCACAGTGCTGCACGCGCTCCTCTGCACGTTTCCATGCAGAGTGAATACCAATGAAGCTGCTCTTGGTGCCTGCCGTGCACGTCTGATGCGCTGAGCTAGTATTATTCTCGCGCAATTGAAGAGTGCGTGCATCAAGTCTTGGAATTGGACTTGGGAGTTTCACTCAGCTTTGCATAGAGTGTTGCTATTGCTCCCATCATCATTCACAAGCTCCGATGCACGAGCAAAAGGGTGGGTCGGTCCAATGCATTATCATGGGTGTAAATGAAACAATTGCCCAACGGTTGTTGTGCATCCTTATTTACGTAACCATTTGCTCCTTTGCCGAAAACAGAACGGTCCTGTTGATTTGTTGCAACCACTTGTGTTGCTGCATGTGGGTTGCTAGGCCTTGCCTGAAGAGGACTAGGAAATGTATTACGAGCGACAGAGTAGCAAGAGTGCTTTTCGCCTATTGCGAGTGCTTCCGCAAGTGCGGGAGATTGATTTGGAAAGAGATGTGCGCGATTTGTGGGTTCATCGTGGGAGATCAACAAGTGCATAATGCTCACTCCCCCAAACTCCAAAGTCTAAATTTTTGTTCAAGGAGTTGTGGCAATGGGGGGGGGGTATTTTTTTGCTCCGAGATTGAGCCATGTTTTTAACACATGTTAGGTGCGCCCGGGGGTATCAGCAGTGTCGACCCCTTGCGTTGACCTGTGTCGTGTGGTGTGGTGTGTTGAAGTGCATCTAGGGTGTTGACATTTGCACATTCGCTCTCATCATTAACACATGGTTCTCGACTTCTGGTTGTGTCATGTCGCGTTGTGGCGTGGTTCGGTGTGGTGTTGTGTTGTGTTGCAGCCTGGTATTGTGCTGTTTTGTGTTGTGTTGTGCCATTCACAAGCAACAACGGTCGTAGTTGCAGCAGCACCATCGCGATAGTAGTAGTTGCAAAAGGAGGGGAAGCAGCAACAGCCGTTTTCGCCGGTTGCTAGAAGTTTGGGCGGAGACACCGCTCCACCGTGACGCTGTGGAGGGGGGTGGGGCGCGCGGTTTGGTGGTTGTTTTTGCAGCTCGGTCAAAACAGTCCTCGGGGGCTCAGAGACTAGTTTGACTCGCTTTCAGGTTGTTTAGAATGATGTCGGTGCCGAAACTTGGTCCCTACACCACACGACTCTGAGATCCCGCCTACAGCGGCTCCTACCGTTCATGCCTTTCTGCTGCTGCTGGAACACGCGGCTCCGCGGGCTCAAGTATCGGAAACTCGGCGGGCAGGCGATTGGTAGCGCGGACTATGCAGTCCTCGAGGATGGCGGGGATGTAGATCAAATTCTCGAGGAGCGCGAGCAGCAAGGCAAGGCCCCGTTGGAGTACAGTGTGGACGGGTACGCGTACCGCGGTGAGGTATTTGCGACTTAGGCAGGGGGCTGTCTTCCAGGGACGATTCTTTGTTTTTGGGTTTCAAAAGGACAAAAGGGCCGCCTGAGGTTTTTGGCGGCAACGATCGGTTACTCGACGGCGCTTGTCCGGCGGTGGTTAATGGTCAATCGACGCCGGTTGGCCGGTGACCGATGGCAGTGATTTGTGGACTAGCGCTTTGTTGAGGTCCGAGCGTACCGGAGACCGGCGTTTTTTTGTTTTTCATCTTTTGGCTTGAAGGCAACCCCACTCAGGCAGGCTCTTCATGGAATTGGGACGGTGATTTGCATATTCAGAATTGTGGTCAACCAGTGGTGGGTAGAGCGAAGACGCTTGACGACGTGTGCATGGAATATTACTGTTGGAGTCACAGCCCTTGGCTGCAGCCAGCGGACTTGACAAAACAAATAAAAAAATATACTGGGCTTGTAGGCTCTCCCGGCATGTGACATTCCCAGGGCGGATGTGCAAGGTTTTGCCGCATCTATACAACCGATAGGACCGCTGCTCCAACATGTTGAACACCAAGGGTAGCGGAGCGTTCCACGACTCACCTTCAGGGAAATCAGAAAGACGTAGAGTGCAGGAGATCTGGAGGACCTGTCGTCTTCAATTTTGTGCATCCGTTTGTCTCAACAAACTTGTCTAAGCAAAATTCCTCCGTGTAGAATTCTATTCCTTCCATTCAGTGGAAGTTTATCCAACCAACTGGCTTCCCTACGCACTGATCCCACCTACATGACACACCGGCACAGGAGCTGGACGGGCTGAAGCACGGGTACGGCACGATGACCTTCCCCACCGGCGACACGTACGAAGGGGAGTGGTACAACGACACGATGGAGGGCTGGGGCACGCTGAAGTACCCCAACGACGATATCTACTCGGGCTTCTTCCGCAATGGCATGGCGCACGGCACCGGCACCTTCACGAGTGCACAGTCCGGCGAGCGCTTCGAGGGGGATTTCAAGTTCGGGGTGCGGCACGGCGTCGGGACGTACCATTTCGCGAACGGGGACGTGCTAAAGACGGACTATGTGGAGGGAAGCCCCGCGGGGCTCGTGACGCTCACATTCAGCGGCGGGGATGAGTACACGGGGCAGATCGAGGACGGGGTGATGCATGGCCCGGGGAAGTACACGTTTGCGGGAATGGACGGGGATTATCTGCAGTGCCTCTGGGATGAGGGGGTACCCACGGGCACCGGTACCCGGCAGCACCAGGGCGTGCTTTATGACGTAGAGTACGAGGAGGGCGTGTGCGTGGTACAGACGGTGCGCCTGCAATCGGGGGCTGCGGAGGCCGGAGAGGAGGGGCTCTGAAGGTGGGAAGGCGAGGCTACGAGGGCACGATGCGATAGTTTGCTTTTGTGGGGTGGGGTGAAGGCCATCAAGGGTGGGTGGAAAAGCGATTGGTGCAGTGAAGGTTCAAGGGACCAGGCAATGGATGACGGGGGAATCCATCGGGGCAGCCACCGGCGGGTATAAAGGGGTTGAAAGAGCCTTTCGGTTGCGAAGGCGGTTGGTAGGCAGCTTCCACAAGGCGTCGAAAGATGGCTTGTTGATTGGCGGCGCAGGCAGAAAGTCCCGGTGGACACGAAGACCTGCAGGCGCCAGTGTGGCAGTGCGGTCAATGAAAGGCCAGTCTTGCCGTCTCCGCCACAACCTTCTTCCCTTTGTGTATCCTTTTAACCAACGACTGCTTGTACTTCAAAAATCCTTGAGGAGTTTTTTGCCTGCTCTATGCAGCTGGTTTGGCAAAGTAAGGCTCCGTCAGGGCACGGTAGTTGTGCATGTTGTGTTGATTTGGGCCTTTCCATCATCTGCCTTTTTTTGCGATTCCATTCTTATCCTGGGGGGACGCACCTGCTGATGTCACCTCAGCCATGAAACCACCAACTGCCAAAGCGCAAATGGCGAGTCATATCAAAATTGGCCCGGGCCGTCATTAGTAGGAAGGGGTAGACGGAGGAACGCTACCATACTCTCGTCTGTGCCCCAAAATCCGAAAAAAAATAGGGAAACGTGTCCTTGGGCGAACCATTTCTTTTGGGCTTTTTTTGGCGAAAATTTTCTCAACGGTGCTCAGAAATCTTGCTGAACATGGCTTAGGTGCCCCATGTCATGCTGGTGCCCCCAAGTTAATTGGAGATTGCACAGGGAGGGATTTCAGGTGGGCGCCATGCAGACGTCATGATTGAGGGGAATGTGGTGGTTGGTGGGTTTCGCGGGGTTCATGCGTTTCCCCTTGTCTTCCTGGATTGCCTGTGACACGTTTCACACAACGCCCGAGTCGCAGCCACGTCGCAAGAGGCCATGTCGTTTCTATTGATTGCGGCTGCTGGTCAATGCAATTGCCATCTGCCGCACATGGGCTGCAACGTGGCACAATGCAGAGCCAGAATAGTGTGTTCCTTAACCGTGCGGTCATGAAGGCACGAGCACGCCACATTGATGGATCTTGCCCCAGGCACAACCGGCGATTGCCGTGCATCTTCAGCTGCACCTGCTTGTGAGGTGCACTGCTCTCTACCTCGGGTGCAGAAGAGGATGCTGTCCTAAACTACCCAGACAGAGTGTGTACTGATATTCTAGGTGAAATGAATCTAGTTGCATGCAAGCAACAGCCATCTGGAATAGATTTTCAACAAAGCTGATGGAGCAGATGGACCTATGGACGTTTGGGTGCTGTGCCCCATTGGACTTCCTTTTGATTGTGGTACACATTTATTGATGATTAAAACTTCATGCTGTTTGCGTTGCACACTGTCACAGATGTACCGTATTGTAATGTATGCATGGACGGACGGACAGACGGATGGATGGATGCATGGATGCATGGATGCATGGATGGATGGATGGATGGATGGATGGATGGATGGATGGATGAATGGATGGATGGATGGATGGATGGATGAATGGATGAATGGATGGATGGATGGATGGATGGATGGATGAATGCATGGATGGATGGATGGAGGGATGAATGGTAATGGTCGGTATTGGTCGGCAATGGTCGGTAATGGTCGGCAATGGTTGGTAATGGTTGGTCACGGTCCATAATGGTCCGTAATGTTCGCCAATGCTCGGCAATGGTCGGCCATGGTCGGCAATGGTCCGTAATGGTCACCACATGAGGGACAGGACCTGCCACAATCGGTGGCCCGGATACTTTTTCGTCCGGTGGGGTGCTTTGTCGAAAAACGTTGCCCAAAGGGTCACTCATGGCGGAGAAAATTTCCCGGCCTTTTTGCGACTTAGGGTGGTCCTGTACCTAGGTGTCATTTTTGCACCTGGTTGGCCGCCTTGTCAGCACCCTCAGTGCAAGGCATCCACCCCGGCGGTTACTAGTAGAGCCCCCCCCCCCCCCCCGGTAACAGCCGCTGTGGTAACAGCACACTACACTGCACAACCCTGTTATCTGTGGCAGTCCCCGGATGCCTCACCAGTCCGAAGAGGCAACCGCAGTACAGTGAGACGCGTGGTGGTGCTCGTCAGATACTCGGTAGGAGTACTCCATTCATACCCATGCCCATACCATACCCCAAGGAAATCAAAAGGTGATACACACAACGGACACGGAGAGACATTGGTCCGGAGAATCAATAGTAGTGATATGCAGTGCATAGTACTGTTTATGGAGTGGCAGCTTGAAAATATGCAATAGTATGTTGCAAAGGACCATGGCCCGTCGGTTTGGGCTTTGGTTTGGGCTTGGGGACCTGGGGCCGGACAGATTTCAGCAGTAGTTGGGTCATCGCAGTTTCTTCACAGCTTTTGTGATATCAAATGTCTGGCAACAAGTCTTATAATGTCATGCAGGGAGCATGAGTGACATGACATGCACTGGTGGTGACTTGCTACCAATGGGCAACGCCTCAAACCATGGCTTGTATTGGGTCTCAAAACACTCATCCCTGAAGAAACGTGCCAGCAACACGTCAATAAGTTGACTGCATTGTGTCAAACCACCAAGGATGACGGAGACCTCACAAAAAGACTGCAAAGCGCGAAACATGGTGAGGGTGGTAATTGTGATCCTGCCGCAGAATCCTTGATGACACATTTGGGGTCGTGGAATTGCGGACCCAAGAACGGGGCCAGTACATTAGCACAAAACTGAGCAGTCACTACACTACTTGTGCTATAGGCTAACGGCCAGCCCTTGGGATTTGCAACATGCAATCCTTCTTGGCATTGCAGCGAAACAAAATAAAGCACAACACCCAGGGGTGACCTAGATGCATCAATCATTACACAAACGAATACCAATACAACAAACAAAGGACCCACAACACTTTCCCTGGAGAACAGTAACATAACCCTTACACTTGATGGTGGTGTCTGCTGCGCGCCAGTTACTATTTTTTCACCAACCCATGGCAGGTTGGCCCTCCTGTGGCATCCTCCCCTTTTCTCTTTTTCCCCCACAGGCGTGAAATGCCACTCCCCAGTGCGCCGTAACCCTGCTTGTGTTCTTCCTTCCTTCTTAGTCCTTCTCTGTGTGTCACCGACCATTCCCACTGAACTGGAATGGGAACAGCAGTCCCAAGCGAATAGTGACCAACTGTACCTAAATGTCATCCCATGCTGATCCCATGCCAATAGCGTATGAAATGCAATCTGCTGACGCATCTCAGCCTTCAATCTTCACACCGCTGTCTTTTTCAGCCTACAGTCATTGTGCCTCGTGCAACGTGCCTCGTTCCTAAATTTTCCTAATTTTGCTCACAAATTGAGCACTGTGCGCATTCTGCAAGGTCACACCCTACATAACTTTCCATCGCAGTTTGTCATATGTTGTTTGTGAAGTGTGATGGAACCAATTTGTAAATTACTCTTCAAAGCTCCGACAGTCAATTCATTCTACGGGCGTGGCAATCTCCCGCTGCATAACCTGGTTTCGGACTCAGCTAATCCTCACTATGTGTCAGATCCGCTACCACGACCATTGCGGGATCATTGTAGCACTGGACAGCTCTGAACCTTGATCCCGAGAGGTTAGCAGGGAGCAGTGAGCAGGATACGCCAGCTCATCTTAGTCTGCACCAAAAAAAAAGGACCTACAACACAGCCCATCAGTTCTCCATGTCTGAAAAGCATTACAAAATTGTGTGGCTGATTTCCGCCTCCATAAACCCTTTTTTGTTTGCCTAGCCTCCTTGCCTGCAGACACTTCTCCACTTGTGTGGGCCACTTCTTCTTGAGTTGATTGTGCCTCTACAGAATGACTGTACCACGGGAAAACATCTACATTTACTCCTGAATTGTGCAACATACCACTCCTTCAGCATCCTGCTTGATGGCCCACTGTTTCTCTCTTTCCATTTCAGTGTATGACAAATGTTCTTCATTGTCATCATCCTCAGGGTCAACAATGTGTGAAAAATCCTCCTCTTCCATAACATCTGCATCCCTCTTCTCAGCCACCAATAGAGTGGTTGTGTCAAAGGTTGCAAGGGTCATTGATCTCAATGTCATCATCTCCATCAGGTTCAAGGTCTTCTTTTTCAGAGCCATTTGCGGGTTCAGAGTACTCATCAGGGTGGTCACTGTCACTAACTGTATTTTCAGCTTGGTTCGGAACAAACAACGTAATACATTCGCAAGCAGTGGACTCGCACGGCAACAAGCCACCAAACAAACACTGGCCGACATCACTCGTTCGTTGGCATTTCATTTAAGAGACCCTGGGACATTTAATATGCCCGGGGTATATTGGGTCGAGGGGGCGGGTAGGGACACATGCGGTAGGCCATGGACCAGTGTGGGTCCGAGATAGGGTCCGAGATAGGGTTTGAGATAGATTCGAGATAGGGTCCCAGATTGCGTCCGAGAGAGGTTCCCAGATTAGGTCCGAGATAGGGTCCGAGCTAGGGTCTGAGATAGGGTCCGAGATGGCTTCCGAGATTCGGTCCGAGATTGGGCCCGAAATTGGGTCCGAGATTGGGTCCGAGATTGGGTCCGAGATCAGGTCCGAGATTGGGTCCGAGATAGGTCCGTGCCGAGCCAGGGACAAATGTTTGCGATTAGAGATGATTGTGGCTGGCCGGAGACACGTGTGATGGGCTGGAGACATGTAGTGCATGGCACATGATGCCCACATGGAGCCACACAACGCCACTTCTCTGCAACACACAACCACACATAGCCACATTTAGCCAACAGAGCTACACAGAGCCATACAGAGCAACACATAGCCACACGAATCCACACAGTGCCGCACATAGCCACACACTTCCAAACAGAGCCACACAGTGGGCCACACAATGAGCAATTGTCGAGAATTTTGTTGCAATTCAACCCGTTTTGCCTTTGTAGTGTTTGTCCTTGGATTGCCACCATTGTGGCTAACCGCTGGGGGAAAAGGTGGTAGCTATATCATTGCAGTAACCAATGCGGTAACTAAGGCAGGAAACCAGGGTCTTTTACCCCTTTGTACCATCCACACAGCGCCAAAGAGAGCCACACAGAGCCCCACCCAGAGATGGCGACACATAGCTGCACAGAGCCACACAGAGCCACACGGACCCCTCACAAGCCAAAGATAGCCACAGATAGCCACACAGGGCTGCACAGAGTTAAACAGAGCCCCATCTTACAACACATGGCCACGCAGCCACACGACCCCTCACAAGCCAAAGATAGCCACACATAGCCACACGGATCCATGCAGTGAGCCACACAATGAGCCACACAATGAGCCAGACAATGAACCACACAACGCCACACATGACCACACAGAGCTACACAGAGCCCCGCATAGCCACACAAGACCCGCATGGAGCCACACAGAGGCACACATTGCCACCCAGTGCCATCTGCCATGGGCTGTGGACCCCACACCACAGAGGAGGTTCGCTGTTGTTCTCACCTCTGTGGCAATTTCTGTCCTTTTCGCTGGTATGCACCAAGCGCAGTGCCGCCGTCTGCGTAAAGTCATGGCGCGCCGGTGCCCATTGGGGGGTCAGCCATTGGGGCTGGTCTAGACACCCAGCCACAAACACCAATGTAAAAGCTTTGCTTTTCACATAGCAACAGAGATTGCGCACACACCGTATGCCTGGCGCTCAATGGCGAGGAAGCATACGAATAAGCGAAGGTTAGGGATCAGTTATCACTCGTTCCCCTTGGGTGGGGTACAGGTGCACAGGCCGGGCGTCGGTGAATATGGGCGCCACTGCTCGCCACCCCTGACGGGCGCCAGGAACCAAGCCCCCCCGCCTGCCCCTTTTTGCAGAGTTTCTGACATGGCAAATATGCAGTTCATGTTGCTGATCGCCTCTCTGTCGTCCCCTCTGGGTACGGGACGTCTTGTGAGACTTTCCAAGGCGTTCCGAGGTGTGGCAAGATGTGCCCCGACGGTCTCGGTCAACACGAGCAAAGGGATTGATGTGGCCGTGGGGCTGGCATCGCTTATTGTGCTGAGTATCATGGGACGCAAAGCGCCGCCAGCACAACCTGCCCGCATTGCAGGAGGCCCAAGTCGTCCAGCGCCCGCTGCTTTGGGCACTGCAGGAGGCGGGATCCTTCGTTCACCGCGCATCCCAAGGCCCATCCCACGGAAGAGATATCCAGCCTTTGTTTGAACACCTGCCCCGGGCATTCCCAAATAACACACATTATGGGGCGCCGCTCCCCGCTCCAGTCACCCTCCAACCGCCGTCAGTTACCCTCCAACCGCCGAGTCCCGGATTTGGACCCCAGTGTTTCCTCCCAGGCTTCTGGACCCGATCGAACCCCAGTCTTCGTACTGACCATCGGACTGGTGCCAGTAGAAAAACCGACAGGTCTCACAACGCCTCCCAAATACCCATCCCCCAAGTGGTCGAGGGTTCGAACCCGAAGCTTCACCACTGGGTAGTCGATGCCTGCCTCATTTCCTGTCGCACATCGGATGCGCTCCTTGAGCTGACGCCTGCACTCCTTTACGACATGTACGTGAGCAGGGCAGGGCTCCTAAGCGCAATTTCTTCGGACCGATTTGTGTCGGTGGTGCGGAAGTCTGGTCATCTGTTTGGCACTTTTCTTCTGCATTTCTGCAGTCGATTGCTCTACTAGCCCCAGTTCCAGCCTGTCGCCTCTGCATAAGCACCGATGGGTGTTGCCCCAAACAGCCATGCGACTCCAACCGCCATCAGTTGCCTTTCAACCGCCGTCGGTTGCCTGCCATCGGTAGTTTTTCGACCGCTGTCAGTCCTCCAACTGCCTTCGGTTAGCCCCCAAGCCGTCCACTTTAAGAGACCACCATCCCCTTTCCTCGCGTTTAAATATGAAGCTGATTACCAGACTGCCGCAGTTTCCTTTCAATTTCGAAGTGAAAAACGTTAGAGCTCTGGAACTGCTTTCCTTCTCATGCGGAAAGGGATTGCCCGACAACTGCTTCCCAATGCGCAGGAACTACTTCTGTCCAGACAGACATCTGCTTGACCCATATTTTCCTAGGGACGTTGCACCATCGACAACAGCCCAGCACACCATACCCAACTGGCTGCCATGGAGGCACGCACCGCTTCATACTAATTTGGAAGGTTTTGCTCTCCGGAGCTATGCCTGATGTCGGACGGTTGCTTCTAGACGGCGATGGGGTCCATATCCCTCCCACTTAAATGGAATGCACCTGACCTCATCCCTTCCAAGAGGGTTTAGCCCAGGCGAGGGCTAAGGAGCAAGAGGCCCCATTTGTGCTGGGCGACCACGTCCACAGGACAGTCAAGTAGCCGCGAATAATTGGTCCCTGAGCAACGTCCCAGGGGCCCATACTGGCTTCACTTCATAAAACAGTGTTTCCCCCTCCGTCTGCTCTTTCCATACGTCCACATGCAGATGCTCAGCTCCTCGGCTCAAGCCCCCCATATTTACCGTGTTCAGTAAACATATATTTGGCATCCAACACGTGCCTCTGTTCATCTTTATGGTGTAGATACTGCTGCACTGTTGAGGCTTCTTTGCCTTCGTTGTTGCCTAAGTGACAACCAGCCCAACATTTTGCATCAGCTCATGGCGCACCTACCGAACCGACTGTCCATGGCCTGCCCCATATAATCTAACCCTCACGGGGGTCGTTTCACCAAAGCTCACTATTGGAGCTGAGTGGAAGCAACCTAAGCCAGCACGTGATGTGCTAAACATGGGGGTTTTGATCCTCATTTTCTGAGATGTACTGCAGTGCTTCAGAGACTGTTTTTAGTACTGGTGAGGAGGGCATTGTTTTCTGCTGTTTGATTCTTTTGATCTGTGAGCCACGACCAAGTCGAGAGACTCCGGTCGGTTTAGTGGTTAGGGCACGGGACTCGCACCCCCCAGGTATCGAGTTCGAACCCCACCCCCTAACCATCACACCAGCGCCGGGAGTCACGCCGAAACGTTGCCGAACCCCAAAAACTTACACCCCAGCAGGTCGAGGGTTCGAACCCGGAGATTTGGCACTGGGTGGTGGTGGCAACTCCCCTATGCGCACATAGTGGGGCTCAAGGATTCCAGAACCGGCGTCATAGCCACCTCCAGGTCGACTTGTGCCTGACCAGCAGAGCAGTGCTTCAATCCAGTTGGTATGCTCTTGTGAAGCTCAGTCTCGAGCCCCAAACTCCAATTCAATGGTGGACCTCCTGGGCTCCCATTTGCCTCTCTCCCTCTGGGCCCCCACCCACTGTGCACAGTGCACAGTGCACAGTGCATGCACCGGGGTGCGTCCGGTTGGCTTCATCGGTGACGTCTTTTGCACGTGGGCGCGGCACGCCACCGTGTCACTCCGTTTCAAGTCCCTGAGCCGTGCTCTGCTGTAGGGCCCACAGCCCGGGATGCTTGAATTCTGCAGTGCGCACGGTGTGTTCGGTGCGGGCAGCATTTGTTGCATGGTTTGCCATCTTCTGGCCATGTTGACTGACCCCAGTCAACAGATCTGCTCCGTTCCGGCCCCAAAAATGACGCGCCTTGGCCGCTGTTTGAAGCCACTCAAAAGACAATCCCCCGTACAGGGAAGAGGATAGGACACCCTGGCCTCAACCCAAACCCGAACCTGTCGCTGACCCTTGACCTACTGTGATTTTTTGGTCACCAGTTAAGAAACAAAAATAAAAAGACAAGCTCTGTGTGCTGCTTCTTTTTGCATGCATACCTCACGTTGAAGGGTTGCTCCCTGAGGCGGGAGGGGTCGCATGTCCTGCAGTGGATTTGACTGAATGCTTTGCTGTAACGTTCGTGGGTTTGGGTGCGCGTTTGGTTGCACTGTCCGAAAGTGTCCGAAATCGCCGAAAATAATGAAACTACCGCCCTCCGAAAACGGCCGAAAATAATAAATCTACCGGCCTGCGAACACAGCCAAAAATGGCTGAAAATAATGAAGCCATGCCGTGCCATGCCATGCATTGCCTCGGCTCGCTTATGAAACCTTACGACAGCTTAAGACAGCTTATGACAGCTTCTGACAGCTTCTGACAGCTTATGACAGCTTATGACAGCTTCTGACAGCTTATAACAGCTTCTGACAGCTTATGACAGCTTATGACAGCTTATGACAGCTTATGACAGCTTCTGACAGCTCATAACAGCTTATGACAGCTTATGATAGCTTATGACAGCTTATGACAGCTTCTGACAGCTTATGATAGCTTATGACAGCTTATGACAGCTTATGACAGCTTGTGATAGCTTATGACAGCTTATGACAGCTTATAACAGCTTATGACAGCTTATGATAGCTTATGACAGCTTATGACAGCTTCTGACAGCTTATGACAGCTTATGACAGCTTATGACAGCTTATGACAGCTTCTGACAGCTTATGATAGCTTATGACAGCTTATGACAGCTTATGACAGCTTGTGACAGCTTCTGACAGCTTATAACAGCTTATGACAGCTTATGACAGCTTCTGACAGCTTATGACAGCTTCTGACAGTTTGTGATAGCTTATGACAGCTTATGACAGCTTATGACAGCTTCTGACAGCTTATGATAGCTTATGACAGCTTATGACAGCTTATGACAGCTTCTGACAGCGTATGACAGGTTCTGATAGCTTATGACAGCTTCTGACAGCTTATGACAGCTTATGACAGCTTATAACAGCTTATGACAGCTTATGATAGCTTATGACAGCTTATGACAGCTTCTGACAGCTTATGACAGCTTATGACAGCTTATGACAGCTTATGACAGCTTCTGACAGCTTATGATAGCTTATGACAGCTTATGACAGCTTATGACAGCTTGTGACAGCTTCTGACAGCTTATAACAGCTTATGACAGCTTATGACAGCTTATGACAGCTTATGACAGCTTCTGACAGTTTGTGATAGCTTATGACAGCTTATGACAGCTTATGACAGCTTCTGACAGCTTATGATAGCTTATGACAGCTTATGACAGCTTATGACAGCTTATGACAGCTTATGACAGCTTATAACAGCTTCTGTCAGCTTATGACCGCTTATGACAGCTTATGACAGCGTATGACAGCCTCTGACAGCTTCTGACAGCTTCTGACAGCTTCTGACAGCTTATGACAGCTTATGACAGCTTATGACAACTTCTAACAGCTTATGACAGCTTCTGACAGCGTATGACGGCTTATGACAGCTTATGACAGCGTATGACAGCTTATGACAGCTTCTGACAGCTTATGACAGCGTATGACAGCTTATGATAGCTTATGACAGCTTATGACAGCCTCTGACAGCTTATGACAGCTTCTGACAGCTTATGACAACTTCTGACAGCTTATGACAGCGTATGACAGGTTATGATAGCTTATGACAGCTTATGACAGCATCTGACAGCTTATGACAGCGTATGAAAGCTTATGACAGCTTATGACAGCTTATGACAGCTTCTGACAGCTTATGACAGCTTCTGACAGCTTATGACAGCGTATGACAGGTTATGATAGCTTATGACAGCTTATGACAGCCTCTGACAGCTTATGACAGCGTATGAAAGCTTATGACAGCTTATGACAGCTTATGACAGCTTCTGACAGCTTATGACAGCTTATGATAGCTTATGACAGCTTCTGACAGCTTCTGACAGCTTATAACAGCTTATGACAGCTTATGACAGCGTATGACAGCTTATGATAGATTATGACAGCTTCTGACAGCTTCCGACAGCTTATGATAGCTTATGGCAGCTTATGACAGCGTATGACAGCTTATGACAGCTTATGATAGCTTATGACAGCTGATGACCGCTTATGACAGCTTCTGACAGCTTCTGACAGCTTATGACAGCTTCTGACAGCTTATGACAACTTCTAACAGCTTATGACAGCTTATGTGGGCTTATGACAGCGTATGACAGCTTATGACAGCTTATGACAGCTTCTGACAGCTTATGACAGCTTCTGACAGCTTATGACAACGTATGACAGCTTATGACAGCCTCTGACAGCTTATGACAGCTTCTGACAGCTTATGATAGCTTATGACAGCTTATGACAGCTTATGACAGCTTCTGACAGCGTATGACAGGTTCTGATAGCTTATGACAGCTTCTGACAGCTTATGACAGCTTATGACAGCTTATGACAGCTTATGACAGCTTATGACAGCTTATGACAGCTTCTGACAGCGTATGACGGCTTATGACAGCTTATGACAGCGTATGACAGCTTATGACAGCTTGTGACAGCTTATGACAGCGTATGACAGCTTATGATAGCTTATGACAGCTTATGACAGCCTCTGACAGCTTATGACAGCTTCTGACAGCTTATGACAACTTCTGACAGCTTATGACAGCGTATGACAGGTTATGATAGCTTATGACAGCTTATGACAGCATCTGACAGCTTATGACAGCGTATGAAAGCTTATGACAGCTTATGACAGCTTATGACAGCTTCTGACAGCTTATGACAGCTTCTGACAGCTTATGACAGCGTATGACAGCTTATGATAGCTTATGACAGCTTATGACAGCCTCTGACAGCTTATGACAGCTTCTGACAGCTTATGACAACTTCTGACAGCTTATGACAGCGTATGACAGGTTATGATAGCTTATGACAGCTTATGACAGCATCTGACAGCTTATGACAGCGTATGAAAGCTTATGACAGCTTATGACAGCTTATGACAGCTTCTGACAGCTTATGACAGCTTCTGACAGCTTATGACAGCGTATGACAGGTTATGATAGCTTATGACAGCTTATGACAGCCTCTGACAGCTTATGACAGCGTATGAAAGCTTATGACAGCTTATGACAGCTTATGACAGCTTCTGACAGCTTATGACAGCTTATGATAGCTTATGACAGCCCCTGACAGCTTCTGACAGCTTATAACAGCTTATGACAGCTTATGACAGCGTATGACAGCTTATGATAGATTATGACAGCTTCTGACAGCTTCCGACAGCTTATGATAGCTTATGACAGCTTATGACAGCGTATGACAGCTTATGACAGCTTATGATAGCTTATGACAGCTGATGACCGCTTATGACAGCTTCTGACAGCTTCTGACAGCTTATGACAGCTTCTGACAGCTTATGACAACTTCTAACAACTTATGACAGCTTATGTGGGCTTATGACAGCGTATGACAGCTTATGACAGCTTATGACAGCTTCTGACAGCTTATGACAGCTTCTGACAGCTTATGACAACGTATGACAGCTTATGATAGACCTCCACGGCTGCCCAGGGGCGCGTGACCTCACCGTGGTGTGGGGGTGAAACCGGGGGGGGTCCCCCCCGGGCTAACACGCAATCTGGGGGGTGACCTGGTCCAGCCGCGGCGGCCAGGGCACGGGATCGCACGCCCCACCCCTCGCTGGCCACCGTGGGAGAGTCACGATGGCACAGGGCGGGCTCCACCGGGGGGTGGCGGTATGCAGGAGTAACCCGGGTCCCCCTGTGACCCAGCCCTCTCCAGGGCTCGTGTGCGCTCCCCCACCCCAACCCACCGCACCTTGTGTTCTGCACAGGTACATCATGGGGTGGGGATCTCGTCCTATCCGACGGGACCGGAGGCGGTGGAATAAAGGGAAGACAGCGCCGGGGTGGAGGTAAGGGCCAGCGCCTGCCGCTACGGTGCTCACTGCGCCGGGGTAATGGCACCTGCCTGCAGCCTCGACGTCTGGCTCCCCAGGAAGTGCAGTGAAACAAGGGGAGGCCCCCCGTCCCTGGTCCTCCGCCCATGCAGGGGGGAGCGGCCTGCCTTGGCGACACAATATTGAAATAAGGGGTGGCCCCCCCGTCCCTGGTGGATCCCTGGTGAGAGACGATCATGAAATAAGGGATGGCCCCCCAGAGACTGACCAGGGGGGGCGCCAGCCCCCCAGGAGCCCCTGTCGACCTGTGTTTTTGAGAGACGATCATGAATTAAGGGGTGGCCCCCCAGAGACTGACCAGGGGGGGCACCAGCCCCCCAGGAGCCCCTGTCGACCTGTGTTTTTGAGAGACGATCATGAAATAAGGGGTGGCCCCCCAGAGACTGACCAGGGGGGGCGCCAGCCCCCCCAGGAGCCCCTGTCGACCTGTGTTTTTGAGAGACGATCATGAAATAAGGGGAGGCCCCCCAGAGACGGACCAGGGGGGGCGCCAGCCCCCCCAGGAGCCCCTGTCGACCTGTTTTTTGAGAGACGATCATGCCCCACGCAGCGGCGGTTACACCCGAGTCCCTCCGGTCCTGCCTGGGCCGCGGAGGGATAGGGACGCCCCGTGGGTGCATAAGGTATTCTTCCTTCCCCCACACAGCGGCGGTTACACCCGAGTCCCTCCGGTCCAGCCTGGGCCGCGGAGGGATCGGGACGCCCCGTGGGTTCGTCAGGTATTTTTCCTTTCCCCACACAGCGGCGGTTACACCCGAGTCCCTCCGGTCCAGCCTGGGCCGCGGGGGGATAGGGACGCCCCGTGGGTTCGTCAGGTATTTTTCCTTTCCCCACACAGCGGCGGTTACACCCGAGTCCCTCCGGTCCAGCCTGGGCCGCGGAGGGATCGGGACGCCCCGTGGGTTCGTCAGGTATTTTTCCTTTCCCCACATAGCGGCGGTTACACCCGAGTCCCTCCGGTCCAGCCTGGGCCGCGGGGGGATAGGGACGCCCCGTGGGTCCATAAGGTATTCTTCCTTCCCCCACACAGCGGCGGTTACACCCGAGTCCCTCCGGTCCAGCCTGGGCCGCGGAGGGATCGGGACGCCCCGTGAGTCCATAAGGTATTCTTCCTTCCCCCACACAGCGGCGGTTACACCCGAGTCCCTTCGGTCCAGCCTGGGCCGCGGAGGGATAGGGACGCCCCGTGGGTTCGTCAGGTATTTTTCCTTTCCCCACACAGCAGCGGTTACACCCGAGTCCCTCCGGTCCAGCCTGGGCCGCGGGGGGATAGGGACGCCCCGTGGGATCACCGAGGCCCCCGCCGCTGCGGCGAGGGGGCCTCCTTCGCATTGGGATCACCGAGGCCCCCGCCGCGTGGGCGAGGGGGCCTCCTTCTCTATGGGACCACCGTTGCCCCCGCCGCTGAGGCGAGGGGGCCTCCTTCGCTTTGGGACCATCGAAGCCCCCTCCGCTGAGGCGAGGGGGCCTCTTTGGCTTTGGGACCATCGAGGCCCCCTCCGCTGAGGCGAGGGGTCCTCCTTGGCTTTCGGACCATCGAGGCCCCCGCCGCTGAGGCGAGGGGGCCTCCTTCGCTTTGGGACCACTGAGGCCCCCGCCGCTGAGGCGAGGGGGCCTCTTTGGCTTTGGGACCACCGAGGCCCCCGCCGCTGAGGCGAGGGGGCCTCCTTCGCTTTGGGACCATCGAGGCCCCCTCCGCTGAGGCGAGAGGGCCTCCTTGGCTTTGGGACCACCGAGGCCCCCGCCGCTGAGGCGAGGGGGCCTCCTTCGTTTTGGGACCACCGAGGCCCCCTCCGCTGAGGCGAGGGGGCCTCCTTGACTTTCGGACCATTGAGGCCCCCGCCGCTGAGGCGAGGGGGCCTCCTTCTCTTTGGGACCACTGAGGCCCCCGCCGCTGAGGCGAGGGGGCCTCTTTGGCTTTGGGACCACCGAGGCCCCCGCCGCTCAGGCGAGGGGGCCTCCTTCGCTTTGGGACCACCGAGGCCCCCTCCGCTGAGGCGAGGGGGCCTCCTTCGCTTTGGGACCATCGAGGTCCCCTCCGCTGAGGCGAGGGGGCCTCTTTGGCTTTGGGACCATCGAGGCCCCCTCCGCTGAGGCGAGGGGGCCTCCTTCGCTTTGGGACCATCGAGGTCCCCTCCGCTGAGGCGAGGGGGCCTCCTTCGTTTTGGGACCACCGAGGCCCCCTCCGCTGAGGCGAGGGGTCCTCCTTGGCTTTCGGACCATCGAGGCCCCCGCTGCTGAGGCGAGGGGGCCTCTTTCGTTTTGGGACCATCGAGGCCCCCTCTGCTGAGGCAAGGGGGCCTCCTTCGCTTTGGGACCATCGAGGCCCCCTCCGCTGAGGCGAGAGGGCCTCCTTGGCTTTGGGACCACCGAGGCCCCCGCCGCTGAGGCGAGGGGGCCTCCTTCGCTTTGGGACCACCGAGGCCCCCTCCGCTGAGGCGAGAGGGCCTCCTTCGCTTTGGGACCACCGAGGTCCCCTCCGCTGAGGCGAGGGGGCCTCCTTTGTTTTGTGACCACCGAGGCCCCCTCCGCTGAGGCGAGGGGTCCTCCTTGGCTTTCGGACCATCGAGGCCCCCGCCGCTGAGGCGAGGGGGCCCCTTTCGTTTTGGGACCATCGAGGCCCCCTCTGCTGAGGCAAGGGGGCCTCTTTCGCTTTGGCTTCACCGAGGCCCCCTCCGCTGAGGCGAGGGGGCCTTCTTCGCTTTGGGACCATCGAGGCCCCCGCCGCTGAGGCGGTGGGGGCCTCCTTGGCTTTCGGACCATCGAGGCCCCCGCTGCTGAGGCGAGGGGGCCTCTTTCATTTTGGGACCACCGAGGCCCCCGCCGCTGAGGCGAGGGGGCCTCCTTTGTTTTGGGACCACCGAGGCCCCCGCCGCTGAGGCGAGGGGGCCTCCTTCGCTGTGGGATCACCAAGGCCCCCGCCGCTGAGGCGAGGGGGCCTCTTTCGCTTTGGGACCACCGAGGCCCCCGCCGCTGAGGCGAGGGGGCCTCCTTCGCTTTGGCCGAGGCGGGGGTTTGCGTGTCCCCTCCGCAGACGTGTAGCACTGCGGATTGGGGGGACACGACCGGAGGGTTAGAGGATGGCCCGGCGCACGGGCACCTTCGGCAGAAGTGCCGCGCGTTGGGGGAGGGGGGGGGGGGCAGGCCATGGACCAAGCCCCCGTGACCCGCCGGCCAAACGCCGCCCAGTCGGTAGTACCTGGTGGGCTAAGGACCCACACCCGTGAGACTGCGTCCCCCTTCCCTTGGGGGGCTGGTGGACCGTGCCGGAAGTGGAGCCGGCGCTCCGCCTCGCCCCCCATTCCGTGCCCCTGGGAGGGGATCCGGCTACGTGTAGGGCGGGTGCATGCACGTAGCACGGGCCAGGGGACAAGGGGAGGAGACGAAGAGGAGAGCCGCCGCCATTATGCTTAGCCGGACGGGTTGGGGTGAAACCTCCCTCCCGGTCGCTTTCCACACCGTGGAGGGCCGGCGGGCACCATGGGGATGTGCCGCGGGGGCGCCCTACCGGGGGATCACATCTCCTCCTCCTCCTCCTATGATAGCTTATGACAGCTTATGACAGCCTCTGACAGCTTATGACAGCTTCTGACAGCTTATGACAGCTTATGACAGCTTATGACAGCTTCTGACAGCTTACAACAGCTTATGATAGTTTATGACAGCTTGTGACAGCTTATGACAGGTTATGACAGCTTGTGACAGCCTCTGACAGCTTCTGACAGCTTCTGACAGCTTATGACAGCTTGTGACAGCTTATGACAGCCAGCTTATGACAGCTTCTGACAGCTTCTGACAGCTTATGACAACTTATGACAGCTTCTGACAGCTTATGACAGCTTATGACGGCTTATGACAGCTTGTGATAGCTTATGACAGCTTATGATAGCTTCTGACAGCTTCTGACAGCTTGTGTCAGGTTATGACAGCTTAGGACAGCGTATGACAGCTTATGACAGCATCTGACAGCCTATGACAGCTTCTGACAGCTTATGACATCCTGTGACAGCTTGTGACACCTTCTGACACCTTATGACAGCTTATGAAAGCTTCCGACAGCTTATGACAGGTTATGATAGCTTATGACAGCTTCTAACAGCTTATGACAGCTTATGACAGCTTATGACAGCTTCTGTCAGCTTATGACAGCTTATGACAGCTTATGACGGCTTTTGACAGCTTGTGATAGCTTATGACAGCTTATGACAGCTTCTGACAGCTTCTGACAGCTTATGACAGCTTATGACAGCTTATGACAGCGTATGACAGCTTATGACAGCTTATGATAGCTTCTGACAGCTTCTGACAGCTTATGACAGCTGATGATAGCTTATGACAGCGTATGACAACTTATGACAGCTTGTGACAGTCTATGACAGCTTATGACAAATGACAATTTCTGACAGCTTATGACAGCTTATGACAGCTTGTGACAGCTGAATGACAGGTTCTGAGAGCTTATGATAGCTGATGACAGCTTCTGACAGCTTCCGACCGCTTATGACAGCTTCTGACAGCTTCTGACAACTTATGACAGCTTATGACAGCTTATGACATCTTATGACAGTTTATGACAGCTTATGACAGCTTCTGACAGCGTATGACAGGTTCTGATAGCTTCTGACTGCTTCTGACAGTTTATGACAGCTTCTGACAGCTTATGATAGGTTAGGACAGCTTATGACATCCTGTGACAGCTTGTGACAGCTTCTGACACCTTATGACAGCTTATGAAAGCTTCCGACAGCTTATGACAGGTTATGATAGCTTATGACAGCTTATGACAGCTTAGGACAGCTTATGACAGCTTCTGACAGCGTATGACGAGTTCTGATAGCTTGTGACAGCTTATGACAGTTTATGACAGCTTCTGACAGCTTATGATAGGTTATGACAGCTTATTAAGCCTCTGACAGCTTGTGACAGCTTCTGGCAGCTTATGACAGCTCATGACAGCTTCTGACAGCTTATGACAGCGTATGACAGCTTATGACAGTTTCTGACAGCTTCTGACAGCTTATGATAGGTTATGACGGCTTATGACGGCCTCTGACAGCTTCTGACAGCTTATGACAGCTTATGACAGCTTATGACAGCTTATTACAGCTTATGACAGCTTATGACAGCTTCTGATAGCTTATGACCGCTTATGACAGCTTATGACAGCGTATGACACCCTCTAACGGCTTCTGACAGCTTGTGACAGCTTCTGACAGCTTATGACAGCTTATGACAGCTTATGACAACTTCTAACAGCTTATTACAGCTTCTGACAGCTTATGACAGCTTCTGACACCTTGTGACAGCTTATGACAGCTTATGACAGCGTACGACAGCTTATGATAGCTTATGACAGCTTATGACAGCTTCTGACAGCTTATGACAGCTTCTGACAGCTAATGACAATTTCTGACAGCTTATGACAGCTTATGACAGCTTGTGACAACTTCTGACAGCTTATGACAGCTTGTGACAGCTTATGACAGCCAGCTTATCATAGCTTATGACAGCTTCTGACAGCTTATGACAGCTTATGACAGCTTAGGACAGCTTATGACAGCTTATGACAGCTTCTGACAGCTTATGACAGCTTATGACAGCTTCTGACAGCTCATGACCGCTTATGACAGCTTATGACAGCTTATGACAGCTTATGACAGCTTATGACAGCTTATGACAGCTTGTGTCAGCTTATGACAGCTTATGTCAGCTTATGACAGCTTCTGACAGCTTATGACAGCTTCTGACAGCTTATGACAGCTTATGACAGCTTATGACAGCTTTTGACAGCTTATGACAGCTTATGACAGCTTATGACAGCTTATGACAGCTTCTGACAGCTTGTGACAGCTTCTGACAGCTTATGACAGCTTATGTCAGCTTATGATAGCTTATGACAGCTTATGACAGCTTCTGACAGCTTATGACAGCTTCTGACAGCTTATGACAGCTTATGACAGCTTATGACAACGTATGACACCTTGTGATAGCTTATGACAGCTTATGACAGCTTCTGACAGCTTATGACAGCTTCTGACAGCTAATGACAATTTCTGACAGCTTATGACAGCTTATGACAGCTTGTGACAGCTTCTGACAGCTTATGACAGCTTGTGATAGCTTATGACAGCCAGCTTATGACAGCTTATGACACCTTATGACAGCTTATGACAGCTTATGTCAGCTTATGACAGCTTATGACAGCTTATGACAGCTTATGACAGCTTATGACCGCTTATGACAGCTTATGACAGCCTCTGACACCTTCTGACAGCTTATGATAGGTTATGACAGCTTATGACAGCCTCTGACAGCTTCTGACAGCTTATGACAGCTTATGACAGCTTACGACAGCTTATTACAGCTTATGACACCTTATGACAGCTTATGAAAGCTTATGACAGCTTATGACAGCTTATGACAGCGTATGACAGCCTCTGACAGCTTCTGACAGCTTCTGAAAGCTTCTGACAGCTTATGACAGCTTATGACAGCTTATGACAACTTCTAACAGCTTATGACAGCTTCTGACAGCTTATGACACCTTCTGACACCTTGTGACAGCTTATGACAGCTTATGACAGCTTCTGACAGCTTCTGACAGCTTCTGACAGCTTCTGACGGCTTATGACAGCTTATGACAACTTCTAACAGCTTATGACAACTTATGACAACTTATGACAGCCTCTGACAGCTTATGACAGCTTCTAACAGCTTATGACACCTCATGACAGCTTATGACAGCGTATGACAGCTTATGATAGCTTATGACAGCTTATGACAGCTTATGACAGCTTCTGACAGCTAATGACAATTTCTGACAGCTTATGACAGCTTATGACAGCTTGTGACAGCTTCTGACAGCTTATGACAGCTTGTGACAGCTTATGACAGCCAGCTTATGATAGCTTATGACAGCTTCTGACAGCTTATGACAGCTTATGACAGCTTATGACAGCTTATGACAGCTTATGACAGCTTCTGACAGCTTGTGACACCTTATGACAGCTTATGACAGCTTCTGACAGCTTATGTCAGCTTATGACAGCTTATGACAGCTTATGTCAGCTTATGACAGCTTATGACAGCTTGTGTCAGCTTATGACAGCTTATGACACCTTATGACAGCTTCTGACAGCTTATGTCAGCTTATGACAGCTTATGACAGCTTATGACAGCTTATGACAGCATCTGACAGCTTTTGACAGCTTCTGACAGCTTATGTCAGCTTATGACACCTTATGACAGCTTATGACAGCTTATGACACCTTATGACAGCTTCTGACAGCTTATGTCCGCTTATGACAGCTTATGACAGCTTATGACAGCTTATGACAGCTTGTGACAGCTTGTGACAGCTTTTGACAGCTTATGACAGCTTCTGACAGCCTATGACAACTTATGACAGCTTATGACAACTTCTAACAGCTTATGACAGCTTTTGACAGCTTATGACAGCTTATGACAGCTTATGACAGCTTATGACAGCTTATGACAGCTTATGACAGCTTATGACAGCTTATGATAGCTTATGACAGCTTATGACAGCTTCTGACAGCTTATGACAGCTTCTGACAACTAATGACAATTTCTGACAGCTTATGACAGCTCCTGACAGCTTGTGACAGCTTCTGACAGCTTCTGACAGCTTGTGACAGCTTATGACAGCCAGCTTATGATAGCTTATGACAGCTTCTGACAGCTTTTGACAACTTCTGACAGCGTATGGCAGCTTATGACAGCTTATGACAGCTTATGACAGCTTATGACAGCTTATGACAGCTTATGACAGCCAGCTTATGATAGCTTATGACAGCTTCTGACAGCTTATGACAGCTTCTGACAGCTTGTGACAGCTTATGACACCTTCTGACAGCTTGTGATAGCTTATGACAGCTTATGACAGCTTCTAACAGCTTATGACAGCTTCTGACAGCTTATGACACCTTATGACAGCTTATGACAGCTTATGTCAGCTTATGACAGCTTATGACACCTTATGACAGCTTATGATAGCTTATGACAGCCTCTGACACCTTCTGACAGCTTATGACAGCTTATGACAGCTTCTGACAGCTTTTGACAGCTTATGACAGCTAATGACACTTTTTGACAGCTTATGACAGCTTATGACAGCTTATGACAGCTTGTGACAGCTTATGACAGCTTGTGACAGCTTATGATAGCTGATGACAGCTTCTGACACCTTCCGACAGCTTGTGACAGCTTCTAACAGCTTCTGACAGCTTATGACAGCTTATGACAGCTTATGACAGCTTAGGACAGCTGATGACGGCTTTCAGACAGCGTATGACAGGTTCTGATAGCTTATGACAGCTTCTGACAGTTTATGACAGCTTCTGACAGCTTATGATAGGTTAGGTAGTCACTGTGCCCACATGTGGGCCATTTCTGATTTTGTCCCCGTGCAGAGCATTGGGGACCCACGAGACGGCAGGGGTCAGGTAGCCACTGTGCGCACATGTGGGCCAACTCTGATTTTGTCCCCGTGCAGAGCATTGGGGACCCTCGGGACTACAGGGGTTAGGTAGCCACTGTGCCCACACGTGGGCTATTTCTGATTTTGTCCCCGTGCAGAGCTTCCGGGAACCCGGAGACGGCAGGGGTTAGGTAGCCACTGTGCCCACATGTGGGCCATTTCCGATTTTGTCCCCGTGCAGAGCATTGGGGACCGCCGAGACGGCAAGGGTTAAGTAGCCACTGTGACCACATGGGGGCCATTCCTGATTTTGTCCCCGTGCAGAGCTTTGGGGACCCCCGAGACGGCAGGGGTTAGGTAGCCACTGTGCCCACATGTGGGCCTTTCGTGATTCTGTCCCCATGCTGAGCATTGGGGACCCACGAGACGGCAGGGGTCAGGTAACCACTGTGCGCACATGTGGGCCATTTCTGATCTTGTCCCCGTGCAGAGCATTGGGGACCCCCGAGACGGCAGGGGTTAGGTAGCCACTGTGCCCACATGTGGACCATTTGTGATTTTGTCCCTGTGCAGAGCATTGGGGACCCCCGAGACGGCAGGGGTTAGGTAGCCACTGTGCCCACGTTAGGGCCATTTCTGATTTTGTCCCCGTGCAGAGCATTGGGGACCCCCGAGACGGTAGGGGTTAGGTAGCCACTGTGCCCACATGTGGACCATTTGTGATTTTGTCCCTGTGCAGAGCATTGGGGACCCCCGAGACGGCAGGGGTTAGGTAGCCACTGTGCCCACGTGCGGGCCATTTCTGATTTTGTCCCCGTGCTAAGCATTTGGGACCCCTGAGACGGCAGGGGTTAGGTAGCCACTGTGCCCACATGTGGGCCATTTCTGATTTTGTCCCCGTGCAGAGCTTTGGGGACCCCCGAGACGGCAGGGGTTAGGTAGCCACTGTGCCCACATGTGGGCCATTTCTGATTTTCTCCCTGTGCAGAGCTTTGGGGACCCCCGAGACGGCAGGGGTTAGGTAGCCACTGTGCCCACATGTGGGCCATTTCTGATTTTGTCCCCGTGCAGAGCTTTGGGGACCCCCGAGACGGCAGGGGTTAGGTAGCCACTGTGCCCACATGTGGGCCATTTCTGATTCTGTCCCCGTGCAGAGCATTGGGGACCGCCGAGACGGCAAGGGTTAAGTAGCCACTGTGACCACATGGGGGCCATTCCTGATTTTGTCCCCGTGCAGAGCTTTGGGGACCCCCGAGACGGCAGGGGTTAGGTAGCCACTGTGCCCACATGTGGGCCATTTCTGATTCTGTCCCCGTGCTGAGCATTGGGGACCCACGAGACGGCAGGGGTCAGGTAACCACTGTGCGCACATGTGGGCCATTTCTGATCTTGTCCCCGTGCAGAGCATTGGGGACCCCCGAGACGGCAGGGGTTAGGTAGCCACTGTGCCCACATGTGGACCATTTGTGATTTTGTCCCTGCGCAGAGCATTGGGGACCCCCGAGACGGCACGGGTCAGGTAACCACTGTGCGCACATGTGGGCCATTTCTGATCTTGTCCCCGTGCAGAGCATTGGGGACCCCCGAGACGGCAGGGGTTAGGTAGCCACTGTGCGCACATGTGGACCATTTGTGATTTTGTCCCTGTGCAGAGCATTGGGGACCCCCGAGACGGCAGGGGTTAGGTAGCCACTGTGCCCACGTGTGGGCCATTTCTGATTTTGTCCCCGTGCTAAGCATTTGGGACCCCTGAGACGGCAGGGGTTAGGTAGCCACTGTGCCCACATGTGGGCCATTTCTGATTTTGTCCCCGTGCAGAGCATTGGGGAACTCCGCGACGTCAGGGGTTAGGTAGCCACTGTGCCCACATGTGGGCCATTCCTGATTTTCTCCCCGTGCAGGGCATTGGGGACCCCCGAGACGGCAGAGGTTAAGTAGCCACTGTGCTCACATGTGGGCCATTCCTGATTTTGTCCCCGTGCAGAGCATTGGGGACCCCGAGACGGCAGGGGTTAGGTAGCCACTGTGCCCACATGTGGACCATTTCTGATTTTCTCCCCGTGCAGAGCATTGGGGACCCATGAGACGGCAGGGGCTAGGTAGCCACTGTGCCCACATGTGGACCATTTCTGATTTTGTCCCCGTGCAGAGCATTGGGGACCCTCGGGACGACAGGGGTTAGGTAGCCACTGTGCCCACACGTGGGCTATTTCTGATTTTGTCCCCGTGCAGAGCTTCCGGGAACCCGGAGACGGCAGGGGTTAGGTAGCCACTGTGCCCACATGTGGGCCATTTCTGATTTTGTCCCCGTGCAGAGCATTGGGGACCGCCGAGATGGCAAGGGTTAAGTAGCCACTGTGACCACATGGGGGCCATTCCTGATTTTGTCCCCGTGCAGAGCTTTCGGAACCCCCAGGACAGCAGGTGTTAGGTAGCCACTGTGCCCACATGTGGGCCATTTCTGATTCTGTCCCCGTGCTGAGCATTGGGGACCCACGAGACGGCAGGGGTCAGGTAGCCACTGTGCGCACATGTGGGCCATTTCTGATCTTGTCCCCGTGCAGAGCATTGGGGACCCCCGAGACGGCAGGGGTTAGGTAGCCACTGTGCCCACATGTTGACCATTTGTGATTTTTTCCCCGTGCAGAGCCTTGGGGACCCCCGAGACGGCAGGGGTTAGGTAGCCACTGTGCGCACATGTGGGCCATTTCTGATTTTGTCCCCGCGCAGAGCATCGGGGACCCCCGAGACGGCAGGGGTTAGGTAGCCACTGTGCCCACGTGTGGGCCATTTCTGATTTTGTCCCCGTGCTAAGCATTTGGGACCCCTGAGACGGCAGGGGTTAGGTAGCCACTGTGACCACATGTGGGCCATTTCTGATTTTGTCCCCGTGCAGAGCATTGGGGAACTCCGCGACGTCAGGGGTTAGGTAGCCATTGTGCCCACATGTGGGCCATTTCTGATTTTGTCCCCGTGCAGATCATTGGGGACCCCCGACACGCCAGAGGTTAAGTAGCCACGGTGCCCACATGTGGGCCATTTCTGATTTTGTCCCCGTGCAGAGCGTTGGGGACCCCGAGACGGCAGGGGTTAGGTAGCCACTGTGCCCACATGTGGACCATTTCTGATTTTGTCCCCGTGCAGAGCATTGGGGACCCACGAGACGGCAGAGGTTAAGTAGCCACTGTGCCCACATGTGGGCTATTCCTGATTTTGTCCCCGTGCAGAGCATTGGGGACCCCGAGACGGCGGGGGTTAGGTAGCCACTGTGCCCACATGTGGACCATTTCTGATTTTGTCCCCGTGCAGAGCATTGGGGACCCATGAGACGGCAGGGGCTAGGTAGCCACTGTGCCCACATGTGGGCCATTTCTGATTTTGTCCCTGTGCAGAGCATCGGGGACCCAGAGACGGCAGGGGTTAGGTAGCCACTGTGCCCACATGTGGGCCATTTCTGATTTTGTCCCCCTGCAGAGCATTGGGGAACTCCGCGACGTCAGGGGTTAGGTAGCCACTGTGCCCACATGTGGGCCATTCCTGATTTTGTCCCCATGCAGAGCATTGGGGACCCCCGAGACGGCAGAGGTTAAGTAGCCACTGTGCGCACATGTGGGCCATTTCTGATTTTGTCCCCGTGCAGAGCATTGGGGACCCCGAGACGGCAGGGGTTAGGTAGCCACTGTGCGCACATGTGGACCATTTCTGATTTTGTCCCCATGCAGAGCATTGGGGACCCATGAGACGGCAGGGGCTAGGTAGCCACTGTGCCCACATGTGGACCATTTCTGATTTTGTCCCCGTGCAGAGCATTGGGGACCCATGAGACGGCACGGGTTAGGTAGTCACTGTGCCCACATGTGGGCCATTTCTGATTTTGTCCCCGTGCAGAGCATCGGGGACCCAGAGACGGCAGGGGTTAGGTAGCCACTGTGCCCACATGTGGGCCATTTCTGATTTTGTCCCCGTGCAGAGCCTTGGGGAATCCCGAGACGGCAGGGGTTAGGTAGCCACTGTGCCCACATGTGGGCCATTTCTGATTTTGTCCCCGTGCAGAGCATCCGGGGCCCATGACATGGCAGGGGTTAGGTAGCCACTGTGCCCACATGTGGGCCATTTCTGATTTTGTCCCCGTGTAGAGCATTGGGGACCCCCGAGACGGCAGGGGTTAGGTAGCCACTGTGCCCACATGTGGGCCATTTCTGAGTCTGTCCCCGTGCTGAGCATTGGGGCACCCTGAGACGTGAGGCTTTAGGTAGCCACTGTGCCCAACAGTGTTGTTCTTGTACGCGGTGGGGTTGTAACATATACAACAAGTTAATCACAATTTAGTCCCAAAATGCAATTGGCACCCGGAAATTCATGTGAAATCCGTTGCAGCAGTGAGAGAAGTAAGTGGAGTAGTCAGGCCCAAAGGTGGTCCAGACTAGAAAGCGGTTGCATGCGGCGAGACACACATTCCCTCAACAAAGGCTCGGGTACACACTATCGAGAATTAAGGGGCCAATTAAAGGCCCAAGCACAGTGTCCTCTGTCTACATTATTGTTGAGACCATACACCAAAGCAACGGCAAAGAAATTTAAATTACATCTTGCGTTCACATGCATAAGGAGTGATCGATATGTCAATCATAGACAAAATTGACACACAATCTTACATGTGATATGAATCAAAAGCCACTAAAAATTGTTTCCCACTCTCGTTGATTGTGGTTGACTCCAAAGCGGACCTCAAAACCAAAGCAAGCAACGGGCACAACCAAGGTCTCTCTCAGTGTATGATTGAGTTTGTCCCACCTCTAGGTAACTCAGATCGGCCCCCCTATGCCCCCCAATTCCCACGGGGCTCCGATGTGCTACTTTGGCCCAGGGACATAGGGGAGCCATGAGGACACTCACCCCCCCCTTTCACGCTGCTCAAGCTAATTGAGCAAGCGCACTGGGCAACGGAGATTTCGATGCCTCGCCATATTGAGGGGCATATTGAGGACATTCATGTGCAAAGCATTTTGCGCACACATGTCACGTTTGCGGATGGCGCCACAAAATTGGCGAAGCTTTTGCTGGACTGGGGTCGTATGGCCCCTAACCTGGTCAACCCTTGCTTTTTGGAGGGACGAAAGGCATACAACTCCCCGCACCCCGTTGATTGTTTTGCGCCAATAGCAAAGCACCCCTACAGGGTAGCAGGGTAGTACGTCGCAAATTGATTTTCAATTGCAAATAGTAGGTTGCCCCGATGACCCCAATGGGTTGCTTATGTATGTCACCACTCCAATATTGCCCCACGTGGCAGATGTGGAGTGGACATTGTCTTGCCCCCCCCCCCCTCCCAATAAACGGTGTGTTTTTGGTTCAAATTCAAGTTTTTGTACAACTTTGTATCTACCTAATAATCCAGTGAAAAAAATTTTAAACGAAAGTTTTTTTACTAGGTTTTACTAGATTTTACTAGGTTCTACTAGAGCGCGCACTAGCTTTTACAAAATGCCCCCTCCTCCAACCGCCTGTCTAACCGCTTCTGGGGCCACCTCTAAGACCCCTTCCTTTCTATTTCTAATGCATCCCTGCCAGGGCCCCCACGCTCTGCACGGATGCTGCTCAGTCTTCACATCTCTTCCACAGTAACAACAGTTTTGCTGTGCAACATGACCATCAGGGCGTACATCAGCCTCGTGCTGCTGACACTGCCATTCGTTCAAGGTATGGTCCGTCGATCTGAATGTTTCTGGTGAATGCAGTGCCTTTGCAATGGCCACACTAGTGGTCAGCACAATCCGCGGTCACATGCCCCGTCGCGGTCGTTCTCGTTGATTTGGTGCGGGCGTGTCTGTGTGTCTGTGTGTCTGTGGCTGTCCAGTGTCCTTTGAGGGCGCTCTTGCCGCGGTGCGTGCGCGGTGCAAGCTTTGGGTACATCTGGGGCCCCTGCCAGTGACCATCGAGAGGCCTCCAGGAAAGAACAAAAACGACCCAGAAGCCCCCGGGATTTATTGACAACCATAAAAAAAACCTCGGAAGGCGGGTCTTGTGCTTGCAACTCAGCTTTTATATGGTTCTATGGGCTTTTTGGGTGGGTGCATCTTGGGATCATGCACCGGTGTTTGACCCCTCGTAGTTGCTGCGGTGCGGACGCAGTGCGCGCGCGGTGCTCGTGTGTTTGCCGGTGTAGTCTGTGCTCCCCTGCAAAAGGGAGGGCGCACCGATACATCGGGACATTCTGCTGCGTGTACGGAAAAAGTTACACGATGCGCGCACGTGGGGCTCCCCCCTTGTGGCGGCAACGGGCACGACACGGTGGGGTGGCAGGCATTGTTGCCACGTCACAAGCCCCTTGTATGGCGACAACCGATGCCAGGTGAGCAGTGTGGGTCGACATGACGGGGCACAGCAATACTCCATCAGTGTTTCCGTGACCGTTCCTCTTCAATTAATGCCATTTTGCCCACCGTTCCACATGTTTACGATACATTTGTGTGGCGTAGATATCTCGGGCTTAAGTGACTTCGCAAAAATGTCCCCACACGCAGTGTCGTCGCAACAGTTGTCAGCGTAAGAGGGGGGTTGTGACAGCGCGGCAATCGTGCCGCATGGGAGTACCGTAGTGTTGTGACACTCGTCGCCATCGGAGTGTTGCAATCTCGATCGTTGTGCCATGGGAACGCTTAGTGCCACATCAGAGTGTCGCAGCCTCGCGACGATTGCCTCCAAATGGGTCGTTGACGTGCTGTTGTCGCCCATGACCACTTGGTTGTCCAGTCTGCGTGCGGGCCAGCCCAAAAACGCTTGGGCGCCTTGACCTGCTCAGGGAAATGCCTCCGTGACGCCACAGGGATGCCCCACTCTTGACAGGACCAGCCCGGGAATGCACATCTCCCTGCAGCCCGCAGGCTTTTGGTTCCAAGTGCCGTAACTGCGGCATTCATGTTGTTACTTCACCTCCGCATTGCTCCTCCTTTCATCGATGTCTCAGGTGCTGTGCAGATGTTGCAACTTGGAGCGGACATCGATGGTGAGGCTGCTGATGATCAAAGTGGAAATAGTGTGTCGCTTTCGGCTGATGGCAATCGATTGGCCATCGGCGCCGCTGGGAATGACGGGAGTGGCACAGGCTCTGGGCACACGAGAGTCTACGGATACAGCAATGGAGCCTGGGTACAACTCGGTGCTGATATTGATGGTGAGGCTGTCAATGATTACAGTGGAAAAAGTGTGTCGCTTTCGGCTGACGGCGATCGATTGGCCATCGGCGCTTATTTTAATTTTGGGAGTGGCACGGAGTCTGGGCACACGAGAGTCTACGAATACAGCAATGGAGCCTGGGCACAACTTGGTGCTGACATTGATGGTGAGGCTGCTTATGATCAAAGTGGAAGAAGTGTGTCGCTTTCGGCTGACGGCAATCGATTGGCCATCGGCGCCGCTGAGAATGACGGGAGTGGCGTCAACGCTGGGCACACGAGAGTCTACCAATACAGCAATGGAGCCTGGGCACAACTCGGTGCTGATATTGATGGTGAGGCTGCTTATGATCGAAGTGGATGGAGTGTGTCGCTTTCGGCTGACGGCAATCGATTGGCCATCGGCGCCACTGGGAATGACGGGGGTGGCACAGACGCTGGGCACACGAGAGTCTACCAATACAGCAATGGAGCCTGGGCACAACTTGGTGCCGATATTAATGGTGAGGCTACTGGTGATCGAAGTGGAATTAGTGTGTCGCTTTCGGCTGACGGCAATCGATTGGCCATCGGCGCCAAGCAAAATGGCGGGAGTGGCACGAACGCTGGGCACACGAGAGTCTACGAATACAGCAATGGAGCCTGGATACAACTCGGTGCTGATATTGATGGTGAGGATGTTAATGATTATAGTGGAAATAGTGTATCGCTTTCGGCTGACGGCAATCGACTGGCCATCGGCGCTTTTTTTAATTATGCGAACCGTGGGCACACGAGAGTCTACCAATACAGCAATGAAGCCTGGGCACAACTGGGTGCTGATATTGATGGTGAGGCTCTTGGTGATCGAAGTGGAAGTAGTGTGTCGCTTTCGGCTGATGGCAATCGATTGGCCATCGGCGCCTCTCGCAATGACGGGAGTGGCACAGAGGCTGGGCACACGAGAGTGTACGAAATCGGTGCGTTCTTTGTCTCTCTGTCCCAGACCCTGGCCCTTCCTTGGACCTTTTTTCAGCCCATATTTCCGGGATTTTCAGGATTTTCCCAGGATTTTGTCAGAGTGTTGAGCTACTGCTTTTGTGTGGATCTGTTTGCTTACCATCATCTTTGGGCATGCAAGGGCATGGCAATGGTTATCCAAGGGCATTATCCCACACAGTGTTGCCACTTGGAGGGAAATGAGCATGCGGTGCACACGCTGCTACACATGGTGCACATTATAGGTGCGTGTATTTATATTTACATGCATAAAACACTTGTTTGTCATCAACACAATCGCTTCCAGGGAACTAGACAGCTGGTACAAAGAAGTCTGAGCTGTATGCCCAATTTCATGGTCAAAGACTTGACCTATGTCCAGCATTAATTTCAGGAGTTTCCTGGGACTTTCATATAACACCAATCTACTGTGTCCAATTGGAGATGAACCATTGTGAAAGAGGCATTCCTGTTTCACAATGGTTCGGCCGCAGAAGGCATACAAAAGGGCCATCTCGGAGCCCTACACCACACTGTGGTGCCAGTGTGGTGTAGGTGGCCCATGTAGTGGTCAAAAGCGGCCGTTTGCATTGCATGTGTGAAGCTCGAAAATGGAAATTTTGTAACTGATTTTTTTTTTTCAATCTTCAAACCCCCTACATAAAAGATTTCGGCCCATTTGGGTATTGGGTATAGGAGGGGGGATTCCCAAGAGGTTAGTGCACAGATTCTGCTTGTTCGGCTTTCCATTGTAAATAGCTCAAAAATGGAAAGTTCCAAAACGCCTTTTCAAACTCCTATGTAAAGCATGTTTTGGACTCGTTTCGTGTATTTTCACCCCACAAGGATGGGGGTGGTGGGTGGGGGCTACCAAGGGGTTGGTGCACACAAACTGCTTCTGCAATTTTCCACTCTATGTACCTCACACTTCTAACTGCTACCTATTTAAAGCATGTTTCAGGCCCTCTTTGTGTATTTTTCGCCCCATTTGGGTATTGGGTGCAGGGGCGGAGGGGGGGGGTCCCAAGGGCTCAGTGCAGAGTTTCCATGGTGTATAGCTCAAAAATGGTTCCGTCTGTTGTTCCATCAAACCGTCCATGCTTTGAGCGCCAGATCGTGCAAGACGAGGCACTATACAAATGTCGGTTGTTGCACTTTGAAGATCCCGCCCTCGAATCCCGCCCCTGGCATGAGGTAGCGGTTGGTGTGGGGCGAAACTTGTTGTTGGGCCGTGCTACTGTCGGACCCGGCGCTTTTTTCAGTGGTGTACATCGCTCCGAATATCCCATGGTAGGACGGCTATCCTACCAACTACTCAAAGGTACAATACATGTATATAGGGGTAGTGGTATTGATGCTGGTGATCGAAGTGGAAATAGTGTGTCGCTTTCGACTGATGGCAATCGATTGGCCATCGGCGCCTTGTCGAATGATGGGAGTGGCACAGAGGCTGGGCACACAAGAGTGTACCAAATTGGTGCGTTCTTTGTCTCTCTGTCCCAGACCCTGGCCCTTCCTTGGACCTTTTTTCAGCCCATATTTTCGGGATTTTCAGGATTTTCTCAGGATTTTTGTCAGAGTGTTGAGCTACTGCTTTTGTGTGGATCTGTTTGCTTACCATCATCTTTGGGCATGCAAGGGCATGCCAATGGTTTATCCAAGGGCATTATCCCACACAGTGTTGCCACTTGCAGGGCAACGAGCATGCGGTGCACACACTGCTACACGCAGTGTGCATTATAGGTGTGCATTATAGGTGCTTGTATTTATATTTACATGCATAAAACACTTGTTTGTCGTCAACACAATCGCTTCCAGGGAAGTAGACAGATGGTACAAAGAAGTATGAGCCGTATGCCCAATTTCATTTCATTTCATTGCAAAAATGGAAATTTTGAAACTGATTTTTTGGTAGTGGTACCATTCAAAATCTTCAAACCCCCTACATAAAACATGTTTCATACCCTCTTTGTGTATTTTTGGCCGATTTGGGTATTGGGTATAGGAGGGGGGACCCCAAGAGGTTAGTGCACAGATTTTGCTCGTTTAGCTTTCCATTGTGTATTGCTCAAAAATGGAAAGTTCCAAAAGACAAATTTGAAACTCCTAAGTAAAGCATGTTTTAGACTCGCTTTGTGTATTTTCGCCCCACAAAGGTCTTGTCCCAGGGGATGGGGGTGGTGGGTTGGGGCTACCAAGGGGTTGGTGTACACAAACTGCTACTGCAGTTTTTCACTCTGTTTACCTCAAAAATGGAAATTTCCAAAACTGATTTTCTAACTGTTACCTATCTAAAGCATGTTTCAGGCCCTCTTTGTGTTTTTTTTGCCCCATTTGGGTATTGGGTTCGGAGGGGGGGGGTCCCAAGGGGTTAGTGCACACCATCTGCTTGTGGATTCTCAGTCAAAAAATTTTATTTTGTGTTTTTTTCTGCGTCTCACCAAGTCTTTTCGGAAACTTGTGGTGTATTCATTTTGGTGCCACCACAAAGGACCTGGGGTACCTTGGACTCTGGGATTGTATTCCATTTCTACATGCAAATGTGGATCATTTGGACTCTGGGACTGCAGTCCATAGCACAGACAAGCACCAACAAGCAAGTGTTTCGGATGATTCAAGCTTAGCAGTTTTTCAATGAACCAGTTCCAAAATTCGTCCATAACAGTGCCCCTAGCACATGAAATGTGGAAACACCAATGGAATTTGCAACATGGCCCAACGACTTTTTCACCAAACCGGTTTGTAATTTCGTCTCGATCTCGATGATAGTGCACAAGGCACATCAAATGCTGAAACAAGGGCACAGAAAGCTGTGCGGGACAGAAAACAGTGGAGCAAACACAGCATCCCTCCCACGGCATTTTTGCAAAGGGGGGCAAGGACAAAAAAAAATTGCGATTTTTTTTTGCGGAACCCATTTTTGCGAAGGGCATGATGCCAAAAGTTAATATTTTTTTGCGCTTTATTTTTTTTTGCGGAAAACAACACCTTGTGCCGGTAAATTAATTATGTGCGCAAATAATTAGGATTTGCATGGTACACAGTATGCCAAAAACAGCTCCGCAAAATTGAATTCCGCAAAAAAATTTGCAAAAATAAAATGTTTCCCCCCTATTTTGGCCCTCTTTTCAGTGCCGCCGCAAAATTTTGCTTACATAAAATTCAAAACACCCAACGCAAAACTTAGGATTCCACGAATAGTTAGGATTTGCACGGTATAGCTCAAAAATGGTTCCATCTGTTGTTCCATCAAACCGTCCATGCTTTGAGCGCCAGATTGTGCAAGACGGGGCAATATACAAATGTCGGTTGTTGCACTTTGAAGATCCCGCCCTCAAGTTGAGCCCCGGCACGAGGTATAGCGGTTGGTGTGGGGCGAAAGATATCGCTGGGCCGCGATACCGTCGGACCCAGCGCTTGTTTGAGTGGTGTACATTGCCTTGAAGAACCCATGGTAGGACGGCTATCCTACCAACTACTCAAAGGTACCGTATGGTAGGTATTGTATGGTGTTGTTGTGTTGGCGATGGGGGATTGTGACTTGTTGTTGTTGTTGTTTATTTGTTTGGACTGTAAAGACAACCGACAATCCACACGTAATGCTCTATGTGTGGCCCCTTGGGTTGGGGATATGGACCCAGTGTGTGGCCCGGGGAGATCCATGAACCTCGGTGTGTGGCCCCTTGAGTTGGGGAGACGGACTCGCAATCCACACACCTTGACAAGACAAGGACTAGTGCGACTTTGTTCACGCGTGGACCATTTTTCTTTTTTTATACTCAAGTGGTCCAAAGGCCGGTGGTGTTTTGCTTATGCAATGTTTTAGGGCAGGAGGGATGTTTGCACAAGCTTGGCACCCAAGAGTTATCTCTCCTTAGGGGGGCATTTTGGGAGGTGTGTAAAAGCCAGCCCTTTCCGGGTAAACCTGCCAGAAAAGTAGCACGCGGCGCGGATACTCCCCCAAAGTGCCACACGCGGCACAGGCGGCCACTTCTGCACGGCAGTACGTGCCGTGGGGGGCAGGGGGCAGTGCAGAACAAAGAATGGTCTGGGCTAACCGCAATCAGGAACGGCAATCAAGACAATTGGGGAAGAGCACAAAAAGGGGGAGGGGGGGACACTGCACAGATGCCCCTCAGGACCTTGTCCGATGTAGCTAGGGCAGCCTGTGGGCACTGCTGGTAGGTGCCGCGTCAGGTCCCAGAACTAGAATAGGTCACTAGAGGGGGAGAAGAGGGGGGGGGGGGGGGATAGGAGGAGCTGGTTGGGGTCGTCAAGGTAGCGGCAGCGCCGCAAAATCTCGGACGCTCCCGACAGCCACAGGCGTATGCACGACGCAAGGTGGAACCACAGGGTGGGGGGGTATGCCAGGAGGGGACGCCAGACGCAGGGGTGCAGGCATGCACGGGCATCTACACGTAGCTGGGCCTCTAACGTCGGGGGCAGGGGGGGAGGGGAGAGGAAGGGGAGGCCCCCCCGTGAGGAGCAGTGCGGGCACACTGAGGGCAGGGAATCCGGGGATGGGGTGAACAGTGGTGCGCAGGACCAGCACGCAGTCCAGGTCCTGCAGGCACCGGCGCTTTTGTTCTGTCCGGAGCAAAAAACGATTGGAATGGGAGCAGTTGTGGGGGGACGAGAGAGGCTGCATCGTGAAGGGAGAGGGGCGGACCCAACCAGATTGCTACCCGAATGAGGGGGTCGAAAGGGAGCACTGTGCGTGGGAGGAGGCATGGTAGATGAAGTCAGCGACAGGAGAGATGTTTCGCTTTTGGCCCAACTTTTGGTGGATGGTAGCTCGCCATAAGCCGTGGAGTTTCACCCGAAAACTCAATGTTGGCGCCCATCAATGGGTGTCACAAGGCTGACAAACGTCCATTTACAGCACTGAGCTAATGAACTCTCAGTAGCAATTTGACGTTGCAGTTCTTTGCATTCAAGTGCTTCTCAGTGTTTCTGATACAGTGGAGAACAGCTGCACGCTTCCCATGGGAACATTGAGCGACCAATACAATTGTAACACTGGGGAAGCTGGCTGCAGTGTAGCTGTACTGGATGGCGGGAGTGAGCTGACCTGTGCGGCGGGCTATGGGGGTATCCCAACCAAGGCGAATGCTGACTGCACCACCGATGGTGGGACATTCACTGGAGCCTTTTGCTCAGGTTTGTGTTGCTTTGTACAGCACCTCGAACTTCTACGTTGTACTGAGTGCAAGTGACCTTTGTGCTGCGTGGGAGTGGGCCCTCTGCCTGGTCCAGTCAAGGGTGTGTGCACATGCATGGTTTGTGAGTGGTGTTGTGATCTGCAGCGGCTAAACAACGAAAACTGGTGACAGCAGCAGATGGTATAGATGTTACACTTTTGTTGACGCCCGATAATGGGTGCAACAAGGTCGAAAAATGACCATTTCTGGCCCAGATTCAGGCCAAAAATCTACGCCAAAAATCCAGGCCAAAATTCAAAAACGTATGTGTACAATGCTGGCGCCTGTCAATGGGTGTCACAAGGCTGACAAACGGTCATTTACAGCCCAGATTTCAGGGCTTCAAGGGTTTTAGACCTTGGGTTTATGTTTTCCATCTTGCTTCTCTGACCAGATGCCCTAGAGTAGGATTGGACCCAAAATACATGTTGGTCACTACTACATAACGTCTATGCATATTAGGCAATCAGTTGTTTTTCAACAACCATTTAGCTATAAAATGTATGCCAATCGGTCACTACCAAACGGTTGTGCCATGTGGTGCTCGATATGCTGGTGGAGGCAGCTATAGGAGAGAGGGCAGCCTGTGGGCGCTGCTGGTGGGTGCTGGGTCAGGTCCCAGAACTAGAATAGGTCGCTAGAGGGGGAGAAGAGGGGGGAGGGGATAGGAGGAGCTGGTTGGGGCCGTCAAGGTAGCGGCAGTGCCGCAAAATCTCGGACGCTCCCGACAGCCACAGGCGTATGCACGACGCAAGGTGGAACCACAGGGTGGGGGGGTATGCCAGGAGGGGACGCCAGACGCAGGGGTGCAGGCATGCACGGGCATCTACACGTAGCTGGGCCTCTAACGTCGGGGGCAGGGGGGGAGGGGAGAGGAGGGGGAGGCCCCCCCGTGAGGAGCAGTGCGGGCAAGGAGGGGGTTACGGCATGGGAACAGGGCTGGGGGTGAGGTGCCTGGGCCCATAGGGCCCAGCATAACATTCTGAGGAGCTCCGTTGCAGAAGAGTGGGCAGGAGGGGGCCGGGCACAGGGGAAGGAGGGGTTGGGCTGCTTCACCGGATCGGCGACTGACGAGCAGGGAGGGTAGGGCGGCACTGTCGGATCGCCAACTGTTGTGCCCGCTGGGACTGGAGGACGAAGGACGGTACCGCCGGATCGCCTGCGGACGTGCCCTGGGGAGGAGGGGAGGACCATAGCGGCCCACACTTGCGTTTGTACACCCCCTCCCCTTAGGATCCCCTAAGGTTGACATGCCATCTCAGAGGCGTCAGGGCACTGCGGCAAGTATCAGCAGACAGACAAAGGACAATGAAAACCCATTGGCATCTATTTCATTGCCCTAGCATTGTGGAATTCCGGCCTGCATCCCACCAACAGAGTTGCTTTTTATCCAACCAAAGCCCATGTGCACACTGTAGGCATAGCAATTCACAAGCATGTACACGTACATGGTCACAACAACCTTGGAGCATGATGAATTATCTGAATCGCGTGTTCACAAATGCTTTGCGAAGGCACCGAAAAGGTAACAAAAAAATCATTTCTCGTCTTTCCTTCTTTTTTTTTTGTTGTGAAAAACGTGTGTGCGTTGCTTTTTCGTCTGGGATTGGCTGATCTTCCTCTTGTGCGCGCTATTTTTGTTACCCTTCAGCGCGCACTCTACTGTGGTCCCATCGCCCACGGGGTGGTGCCCAGCCACTCCTCCCATGTCCTGTACCCCTCCGGTATTCTGCAGTGATCATCGATGGGTTCTACCTCGGAGCAGGCGGCACGGAGTGCCCGCCAGGAGATTTGATCCCGGACATCGAAACCTGCCGAGTGGCGCATGATGCCCTTGGAATCTCGCGGTCTAACGAGTGGACGGGCACCCACGGCAATATCCCGGTGGCCTGTGGGTCACGGCCTACTATGTCACCGAATTTGCACTGGAACAGTGCCGACAATGGCGGGCCGCGGTCGGACGTGAACCCAGTGTGCAAAGGTGTCTGTTGTGGCGGGCCAGGAAAGAGGATTGGGGGCTATCGCTCAAGGGATCTGCCCCCACAGCACGCGAGCACTGGCGGGCTTCGGGGTCTGCACAACTGTTGGGGAGGAGGAGAGGGCTGGTTCAGGTGGTACTGTTTAGTACACCCGGGTTCCAGTGGTGTGTTTGTGTGTGTGTACGTGTGTGTTTGTGTGTGTGTGTGTGTGTGTGTGGTCTGTTGTGATCTGCAGCAGCCAGACAATGAAGGAAAACTGGTGAGAGCAGCAGAGAGGTTGTCCTTGGATCTGTTGGTAGCGCCTGGGTAGGAGGTGCCATTGCCATTGCCAACAGACCACGAGAATGCCTCAGTTGAGATTCCCTTTTATTACCCAGAATGTTTGTAGTTTTTAGTGAGTGAGCAGCAACCACCAGCCGAACACCGTTTTACCATCTCTTTTGGGACAAAAAAAGCGTGTATTAGACAACCCCCGGCCCAAAGAAAAGAAGCCTGCGGCCATTGTGGAGAGTCGGAGCTACAGGTTTGTGAAAAGTATCAGCCGCTGATCCATGCTGGGCGCCATGGATACCAAAGCGCCCTGACTCAATTTTGGCTGACATGATGATATGCTGGGGCTTTGTGTGTGGACACCAAAAGGAGCCAATGGTGGCTCTCGGCGGCCAAAATGGCCATTTTCCACCATTTTCAGCCCATATTTCCGGGATTTTTAGGATTTTTCCAGGATTTTTGTCAGAGTGTTGAGCTACTGCTTTTGTTTGCATCTGTTTGCTTTCCATCATCTTTGGGCATGCAAGGGCATGCCAATGGTCTGTCCAAGGGCATTATCCCACACAGTGTTGCCACTTGCAGGGCAACGAGCACGCGGTGCACGCACTGCTACACGCGGTGCGCATTGTAGGTGTGCATTGTAGGTGCTTGTATTTATATTTACATGCATAAAACACTTGTTTGTCATCAACACAATTGCTTTCAGGGAACTAGACAGATGGTACAAAGAAGTATGAGCTGTACGAGCTGCAATAGGTGTAATAGGTCTCTTTTTTTGTGTTCGGAGTTGTGAGCTCTGCCCTTTCTTGTCATTCTTGCATGTTCATTCCTTTGTTCCTTTGCGCTGCAGCCCAGATTTGTTTCACTATTTACTTTTTGTGCCCAAATTTCCAGACCGATAAAAGGCCCAGCTGGGGAGCTTCTGCATGGCATCAAACTGGTCTTGAACCCAGATCAAGAAGCGGATGCTCTACAGTACATGGCTGTCCGGTGGCAGGAGGACCTTTAGATCCGTGCCACCCTGACAATCTGCCAGAAAATGCGAAAACAGCAACTCTAATTAAGAATGCGGTGCGCACACGATGCTACAACCGGTGCATGCGGTGCGCTTGTTTCCCTCTTGGTGGAGACAATTTCATGGACACCATTGTTCAGCGTCAATTTCAGGACTTTCCCTGGACTTTGGTCATAGCACCAAACTACCGTGTCCAATTGGACCCATTCCTTTTTCACAACGATTCGGCTACAAAAGGCATACAAAAGGGCCATCTCGGAGCCCTACTCCACACTGTGGTGCCAGTCGGTGGCCAATGTAGTGGTCAAAAACGGCCTTTTGCGCATGTGCCAGAGTGGGATGTGAGCCAAAATACATGTTGGTCACTACTACACAAAGTCTATGCATATTGGGCAATCAGTTGTTTTTCTACAATTATTTGGCAATCAAATGTATGCAAATCGATCCTTAACAAGCACCCTTTCCCACGGTTGTGCCATGTGGTGCTCGATATGGTGGAGGGAGCTATAGGATTTAGCGTATGCACCCACAGCTGCACGAACACGCGGGCACACACACACGGTCCAGCGAGTAGTCGTGCAGCCATGAACTCTCCATGAACACATCTCCCTCTGTCGTTCACACCTCTTCACTGTGCCCTCTTCCTGCAGCCCACTCGTGTACGTGCACTGGAGGAACGGCCGCGGTGGCCGGCAGCTGCGAGGTGGATGGTGCCGAAGACTGCACTGCTTGCGACACTGGATACACGTTGAATGGACAAGTGTGCGACGGTATGCTGAGTCTCTGGCTGCGACTGTGGCTGTGTCTGTGTCCGTGGCTGTGTTTTTGGCTGTTGCCGTGATTACCCCGAGGGGTGTGTGTGGCGGTGGCTGTGGCTGTGTCCGTGGCTGTGTTTTGGGCTGTTGCCGTGGTTACCCCAAGGGGTGTGTGTGGCTGTGGCTGTGGCTGTGGCCGTGGCTGTGTTTTGGGCTGTTGCTGTGGTTACCCCAAGGGGTGTGTGTGGCTGTGGCTGTGGCTGTGGCCGTGGCTGTGTTTTGGGCTGTTGCTGTGGTTACCCCAAGGGGTGCGTGTGGCTGTGGCTGTGGCTGTGGCCGTGGCTGTGTTTTGGGCTGTTGCTGTGGTTACCCCAAGAGGTGTGTGTGACTATGGCTGTGGCTGTGTCCGTGGCTGTGTTTTGGGCTGTTGCTGTGGTTACCCCAAGGGGTGTGTGTGGCTGTGGTTGTGGCTGGGGTTGGGGCCGTTGCTGATTCTGTGGCTGCGGCTGTTGCTGTGTCTGTGTCCGTGGCTGTGTTTTTGGCTGTTGCTGTGGTAACCGCAAGGCGGGGGGGGCTGGCTGTGGCTGTGCCTGTGGTTGTGGCCTAGCCTTGGGTTGTGACTTTGCCCGTGGCTCTGGTTGTGGCTGTGGCTGCAGCTGTAGCTGTGGCCGTGGCTGTGGCTGTGGTTGTGGCCTAGCCTTGGGTTGTGGCTTTGCCTGTGGCTCTGGTTGTGGCTGTGGCTGCAGCTGTAGCTGTGGCCGTGGCCGTGGGTGTGGTTGCGGCTCTGCCCGGGGGTGGGGTTGTGGCCTGTGGGTGTAGGGAGGTGCAAACAAGGCGACATGGGCCTCAGGTAGGTGCACTGGGGGGTGGCATCCCACTTCCATTGGGACAAAATAGAGCCAGGAACCATCGAAGGGCCGACTCACTGGGTGTTGGAGGAAAAATAGATAACTGTGGTGCATCTGACACCGTTGCCTGGCGCTATGTGCTCAGGGTATGGCGGGATGGGCTGGGTGGGCACAGGTGGCCCTCCCTGCCTGACTGCCACGTCCCTTCAGTCATTGGGTGTGGTAATTTGTTCAGAGGTGCCTGCAGACAGTGTGGAACGACGTGTAAGCTCTAACTGATGCGTGTTTCGTTAAGCTTGGACACTTTAGGTCACCCAGGTGTGTGGACAACGTGTTCTGGAGCCTCAAGAAAACAGCTGGGGGGTGGAGGGGGGGGTTGAGCTATACGGTGCATGCGGGCTGGAGTCGAAATAAGGTACAGCGGAAGGGCAGTAAAGCCATGGGGGTGGACTGGCACGGGGCACTCAGAGGCGCACTAGGCAAACACATTTGGTTTAGCAAGACACATTTGTGCTTTTGCATTGCACCCACGCATATTGATCTCCCCGCCACCTAGCTGGCTACCACTTGTTGTGGTTTGACTTGGGAAATGTCCCGTTTCTCGAAAATCCCAAAATACGACAAACCTCTTTCTGCGCAGGAGCACCAATTCATACACACTTCACAAATTCGAAGACAAAAACCCTGTTCAAAGATATCGAAGTATCATACAGCACTTCGTTCACAGCAACTGGCATCTCGATGCTTCAGATGTATTCACAGACTGCAGTGCGATGGCGACTGCGATTGCCACTCGCGCGCTCGCTGCGCTGCTGCTGCTCGAAACCATAACACTGAGGCGCAGGGGGGGGGGGGGGGTAGCAAGGGCTAGAGCAAGAGTACACAAACACCATTGGGCTGCGTTATGTGGTGGCAGGGCCCCGCAGGCTGAGCCGATTTGACCGCAATGCGGCAAGGGCAATCAAGGTGGGAGGTAGGGTGACCTTAAGAGCGGTACAGGCGACGAGGAATGCACACTAGCAACCCCCAATCTAAGGAAGATCATCCTCATCTGCGTGCGCACATTCCTCAACAGAATGAGCAGCGAGGCACACTAGGACAATGGCACAGTGGTAGACCAACGACAGGCGAGCATGATGAGTGGGAAGTTGACAGTCTGTGGGTATCCGCCACGGCCACTTCCATAGGTGAGGGGGTTTTCGACTGTGGCGGGCGCAGGGAAGGGGGGTTCTGCATCCATACGTCGGGCGCGTGGTGGTGGGGACAGGTGGGGTGGCAGGGGCGATTGCTGTTCGTGCCTTTGTCAGCGTCGGAGTCCGAAGGTGCCTGGTGTGGCTCGTCGTGGAGCTGCAGCAACTCCGGAAGGTCTTCGCACCTTGCAGTCGGGGGGGGGGGGGGGGCTGGCGACGAAGACAGAACAGACAACGTTTGCGACATATTGACAATTTTTTCCGCCTCTAGAGAAGCGCCGAAGTCATCGTAGGCAACAAGGTCGGAGCGGGGAAACGACATGGCTTCCCTACGTACTAGTTGCTGGGCCCTACATGCAGCGGCACAATGACACGGATGAATGTGCGGCGGGCCTCCTCCGAGTGGAACATGGTCCGCGCACTAACGGCCCCTCGCCCTGCCACTCTGGCGGCTCTGCTGGTCCGGGGCCCCTGTACTCGTATCGCACCTCCTGGAGGGTGTGCTGCCATCGGGGCCGGTGTCAGTCATGCTGTGACAAAGTTGTGACACCTTGGAACCCAAGTCGGGGTACCAACAGAGGCAAAGAAAACACAGTACGGATCTCTACAACAACACCTTTAGCTCCCTAGTGGGTGAGCTCTTTGCCCGGTGTGTAGTGTAGGAAATGTGACAGCTCCTACACTGCATGCCACCCTCCTCTCTTCAAGGTGCCCTGTGGAAGGCAGTCGAATTTCGGCTTCAGTAGAAAAAGGGAAAATGGGGGAAGGGGGCAATAGGGGAAGCTTGCCGCTTAAAAGTTTTCTGAACCAGCTCTCAGCCGGCCTGGTTGGCTGCCTGCCTCTCAGCTTCCAGGGCTGTGTTACGACTCAGTCCTTTGCATGTCACGCAGATGTCAATGAGTGCAATAATGAAGGAGCAGGTCACAATTGTGATGCTAATGCCGCATGCACCAACACTGCTGGATCTTTTACTTGTTCCTGCAATGCTGGATACTCTGGAGACGGAGTGACGTGCCAAAATGCAGGTGTGTGGCATGTTGGCATTGTGAAGAGGATGTGTCTGCGTGTGTGTGTGTGTGAAAAAGTGCCGGCTGAGCTACGTTGTGCATTCTGGATTGTTTACGATAGCCCTGCCGTACTGCTGCGCACGGAGCAGAGCTGCGCACGCATCGCCCCAACGCCTATAAGGCCATCCCCGCTTGTCATGCATGGAGGTCAGTGGACACTTGACAGTGTCTATGGCCTCCACCTCGTCCGAACCATCTCACTCGCCTAGTTGCTTACACAGTACTGATATGGGGGGAACATTAGTGTGCCGGGCGCACCCAGGCATCTTTTTAGGCCGAAATGCCCCTGACCAACACTATACCAAGCAACCTCTAAAGTAATTGTGTGTGTGTGCTAACCTGCAATAACCCCCAAAAGGAGAACAAGACGTAACCCCAACACACACCGTCAGATGCACCTGCAATGGGGCTGCACTTTGTTCCAGCCCCTGCTGCATGGTGTTGAGGTTGCCCATCTTCTTGTTGGTTGGTTGGTGGTTTGGGTGCTTGGTCATTTATTTTTTTGAGAGCAGTTTTGAGGGGTGATTTTTTTGGCTACGCAGTGCAGATCAAAAGATAATGCAGCAAAAATACAAGAAAACAGATTTTGGTAAACAAGTTTGCAGAGCGCTTTTTTCTTGCAATTGAAAATGATTCAGGTAGAGGTTGCCCCTCCCTCCTCCGTCTTGTTTGCTGGCATGTCGTCTTTGGAATGTACATGCCATTGTTGTTTACCACCACAGCTGTGTGTCTTGCCCTACAAATTCCAATGGAGATGATGTACCATCTGGCTGTACCTGAACGCTGGGTATAATGGAGTGGTGACTGCTATAACCACAGCTCTATACTATATTAGTACGTGTGTAGCCATGTTGTTCTGGGGAGGGCATAGTTTCCTGGAACGAGGTCGCGTTGAAGGCACATTGTTTTGTGTCTCTGCGGATCGGTGGTGCAATGTGTCATTTGCTTGGACACAACATTACATCGATGGCATTGCCGAAATAGAGCAGGTCCAAGCGCCAGGCAAGGTGCGGGCGTGTATGAAACGGACGCAGTCACAGGGGGTACAACGTTTGATCAGAACATCCCCCTTGATGGGAGGATATGTGAATTGGCGCTTGGTAGGACAGAGGGATGTCCAAAGGATCACGTGGCCGGGGTAGGGGAGGCCTGTAATCATGCATTGGCGATAGGTAGGCCACGCCCGGGAAAAAGAATTGTTGCATTGGGGTGCATTGGGCACTGAACAGGCAGATGGTGTGTGGCTGAGACTGTGCCTGTGGCCGGGAATGGGGCCGTCGCTGAGGCTGTCGCTGCGGCTGTGGCTGTGGCTGTGTCCGTGGCTGTGTTTTTGGCTGTTGCCGTGGTTACCTCAGGGTGTGTGTGTGACTGTGGCTGTGGCTGTGTTTTTGGCTGTGTTTTTGGCTATTGCTGTGGTTACCCCAAGGGGTGTGTGTGGCTGTGGCGATGGCTGTGTTTGTGGCTGGTGTTGGGGCCGTTGCTGATTCTGTGGCTGCGGCTGTGGCTGTGTCTGTGTCCGTGGCTGTGTTTTTAGCTGTTGCTGTGGTAACCGCAACGGGGGTGTGTGTGGCTGTGGCTGTGCCTGTGGATGTGGCCTAGCCTTGGGTTGTGGCTTTGCCTGTGGCTCTGGTTGTGGCTGTGGCTGCAGCTGTAGCTGTGGCCGTGGCCGTGGGTGTGGTTGCGGCTCTGCCCGGGGGTGGGGGTGTGGCCTGTGGGTGTAGGGAGGTGCAAACAAGGCGACATGGGCCTCAGGTAGATGCACTGGGGGGTGGCATCCCACTTCTATTGGGTTAAAATGGAGCCAGGAACCATCGAAGGGCCGACTGGCTATGTTTTGGAGGAAAAATAGATAGCTGTGGTGCATCTGACACTGTTGCCTGGCGCTATGTGTTCAGGGTATGGCGGGATGGGCTGGGTGGGCACAGGTGGCCCTCCCTGCCTGACTGCCACGTCCCTTCAGTCATTGGGTGTGGTAATTTGTTCAGAGGTGCCTGCAGACGCAGTGGAACGACGTGTAAGCTCTAACTGATGCGTGTTTCATTAAGCTTGGACCCTTTAGGTCACCCAGGTGTGTGGACAACGTGTTCTGGAGCCTCAAGAAAACAGGCGGGGGGTCGGAAGGGGGGGTTGAGCTAAACGGTGCATGCGGGCTGGGGTCGAAATAAGGTACAGCGGAAGGGCAGTAAAGCCATGGGGGTGGACTGGCACGGGGCACTCAGAGGCGTACTAGGCAAACACATTTGGTTTAGCAAGACACATTTGTGCTTTTGCATTGCACCCAAGCGAGGCGCATGGGGGGGGGGGTAGCAAGGGCTAGAGCAAGAGTACAGCAAACACCATTGGGCTCCGTTATGTGGTGGCAGGGTCCCACAGGCTGAGCCGATTTGACCGCAATGCGGCAAGGGCAATCAAGGTGGGAGGTAGGGTGAGCTTAAGAGCGGTACAGGCGACGAGGAATGCACACTAGCAACCCCCAGGCTAAGGAAGATCATCCTCATCTGCGTGCGCACATTCCTCAACAGAATGAGCAGTGAGGCACACTGGGACAATGGCACAGTGGTAGACCAACGACAGGCGAGCATGATGAGTGGGAAGTTGACAGTCTGTGGGTATCCGCCACGGCCACTTCCATAGGTATGCTTAGGCAGTGCGTACAACAACACCTTTAGCTCCCTAGTGGGTGAGGTCTTTGCCCGGTGTGTAGTGTAGGAAATGTGACAGCTCCTACACTGCATGCCACCTTCCTCTCTTCAAGGTGCCCTGTGGAAGGCAGTCGAATTTCGGCTTCAGTAGAAAAAGGGAAAATGCGGGGGGGGGGCAATAGGGGAAGCTTGCCGATAAAAAGTTTTCTGAGCCAGCTCTCAGCCGGCCTGGTTGGCTGCCTGCCTCTCAGCTTCCAGGGCTGTGTTACGACTCAGTCCTCTGCATGTCACGCAGATGTCAATGAGTGCAATAATGAAGGAGCAGGTCACAATTGTGATGCTAATGCCGCATGCACCAACACTGCTGGATCTTTTACTTGTTCCTGCAATGCTGGATTCTCTGGAGACGGAGTGACGTGCACAGGTGTGTCGCATGTTGGCATTGTGAAGAGGATGTGTGCGTGTGTGTGTGTGAAAAAGTGCCGGCTGAGCTACGTTGCGCATTCTGGATTGTTTACGATAGCCCTGCCGTACCGCTGCGCACGGAGCAGAGCTGCGCACGCATCGCCCCGGAGTTTATAAGGCCATCCCCGCTTGTCATGCATGGAGGTCAGTGGACACTTGACAGTGTCTATGGCCTCCACCTCGTCCGAACCATCTCACTCGCCTAGTTGCTTACCCAGTACTAATATGGGGGGAACATTAGTGTGCCGGGCGCACCCAGGCATCTTTTTAGGCCGAAATGCCCCTCACCAACACTATACTAAGCAACCTCTAAAGTAAAAGTGTGTGTGTGTGCAAGCCTGGAATGCAAGAACCCATGCCATCTCATTGTAACTTTAGGAAGATCATCCTCATCTGCGTGCGCACATTCCTCAACGGGTTGAGCCGCGAGGCACACTAGGACAATGGCACAGTGGTACACCAACGACAGGCGAGCATGATGAGTGGGAAGTTGTCAGTCTGTGGGTATCCGCCACGGCCACTTCCATAGGTATGCTTAGATAGTGCGTACAACAACACCTTTAGCTCCCTAGTGGGTGAGCTCTTTGCCCGGTGTGTAGTGTAGGAAATGTGACAGCTCCTACACTGCATGCCACCCTCCTCTGTTCAAGGTGCCCTGTGGAAGGCAGTCGAATTTCGGCTTCAGTAGAAAAAGGGAAAATGGGGGGGGGGGGGGCAATAGGGGAAGCTTGCCGCTTAAAAGTTTTCTGAGCCAGCTCTCAGCCGGCCTGGTTGGCTGCCTGCCTCTCAGCTTCCAGGGCTGTGTTACGACTCAGTCCTCTGCATGTCACGCAGATGTCAATGAGTGCAATAATGAAGGAGCAGGTCACAATTGTGATGCTAATGCCGCATGCAGGAACACTGCTGGATCTTTTCTTTGTAACTGCCATGCTGGATACTCTGGAGACGGAGTGACGTGCACAGGTGTGTGGCATGTTGGCTTTGTGAAGAGGATGTGTGTGCGTGTGTGTGTGTGAAAAAGTGCCCGGCTGAGCTACGTTGTGCGTTCTGGATTGTTTACGATAGCCCTGCCGTACTGCTGCGCACGGAGCAGAGCTGCGCACGCATCGCCCCGGAGTTCACAAGGCCATCCCCTTTGTCATGCATGGAGGTCAGTGGACACTTGACAGTGTCTATGGCCTCCACCTCGTCCGAACCATCTCACTCGCCTAGTTGCTTACACAGTACTAATATGGGGAAAACGTTAGTGTGCCGGGCCCAACCAGGCATCGTTTTAGGCCGAAATGCCCCTGACCAACACTATACTAAGCAACCTCTAAAGTAATTGTGTGTGTGTGCCAGCCTGAAATGACCCCCAAAAGGAGAACAAGACGTAACCCCAACACACACCGTCAGATGCACCTGCAATGGGGCTGCACTTTGTTCCAGCCTGCATGGTGTTGAGGTTGCTCATCTTCTCGTTGGTTGGTTGGTGGTTTGGGTGCTTGGTCAGTTTTTTTTCTTTTTGAGAGCAGTTTTGAGGGGTGATTTTTTTGGCTACACAGTGCAGATCAAAAGATAATGCAGCAAAAATACAAGAAAACAGATTTCGGTAAACAAGTTTGCAGAGCGCTTTTTTCTTGCAATTGAAAATGATTCAGGTAGAGGTTGCCCCTCCCTCCTCCGTCTTGTTTGCTGGCATGTCGTCATTGGAATGTACATGCCATTGTTGTTTACCACCACAGCTGTGTCTTGCCCTACAAATTCCAATGGAGATGATGTACCATCTGGCTGTACGTGCAATGCTGGGTATAATGGGGTGGTGACTGCGATAACCACAGCTCTATACTATATTAGTACGTGTGTAGCCATGTTGTTCTGGGGAGGGCATAGTTTCCTGGAACGAGGTCGCGTTGAAGGCACATTGTTTTGTGTCTCTGCGGATCGGTGGTGCAATGTGTCATTTGCTTGGACACAACATTACATCGATGGCATTGCCGAAATAGAGCAGGTCCAAGCGCCAGGCAAGGTGCGGGCGTGTATGAAACGGATGCAGTCACAGGGGGTACAACGTTTGATCAGAACATCCCCCTTGATGGGAGGATATGTGAATTGGCGCTTGGTAGGACAGAGGGATGTCCAAAGGATCACGTGGCCGGGGTAGGGGAGGCCTGTAATCATGCATTGGCGATAGGTAGGCCACGCCCGGGAAAAAGAATTGTTGCATTGGGGTGCATTGGGCACTGAACAGGCAGATGGTGTGTGGCTGAGACTGTGCCTGTGGCGGGGAATGGGGCCGTCGCTGAGGCTGTCGCTGCAGCTGTGGCTGTGGCTGTGTCCGTGGCTGTGTTTTTGGCTGTTGCCGTGGTTACCTCAGGGGGTGTGTGTGTCTGTGCCTGTGGCTGTGGCTGTGACAGGGGGTGGGGCTTTCGCTGAGTCTGTGGCTGCGACTGTGGCTGTGTCTGTGTGTGTGGCTGTCTTCTTGGCTATTGCCGTCGTTACTTCAAGGGGTGTGTGTGACTCTGGCTGTGGCTGTGTTCATGGCTGTGTTTTTGGCTATTGCCGTGGTTACCCCAAGGGGTGTGCGTGGCTGTGGCGGTGGCTGTGGTTGTGGCCGGGGTTGGGGCCCTTGCTGATTCTGTGGCTGCGGCTTTGGCTGTGTCTGTGTCCGTGGCTGTGTTTTTGGCTGTTGCCGTGGTAACCACAAGGGGTGTGTGTGGCTGTGGCTGTGCCTGTGGATGTGGCCTAGCCTTGGGTTGTGACTTTGCCTGTGGCTCTGGTTGTGGCTGTGGCTGCCGCTGTAGCTGTGGCCGTGGCCGTGGGTGTGCTTGCGGCTCTGCCCGGGGGTGGGGGTGTTGCTGTGGCTGTGGCCTGTGGGTGTAGGGAGGTGCAAACAAGGCGACATGGGCCTCAGGTAGACTGCACTGGGGGGGTGGCATCCCATTTCCATTGGGACAAAATAGAGCCAGGAACCATCGAAGGGCCGACTCACCAGGTGTTGGAGGAAAAATAGATAACTGTGGTGCATCTGACACCGTTGCCTGGCGCTATGTGCTCAGGGTATGGCGGGATGGGCTGGGTGGGCACAGGTGGCCCTCCCTGCGTGACAGCCACGTCCCTTCAGTCATTGGGTGTGGTAATTTGTTCAGAGGTGCCTGCAGACGCAGTGGAACGACGTGTAAGCTCTAACTGATGCGTGTTTCATTAAGCTTGGACCCTTTAGGTCACCCAGGTGTGTGGACAACGTGTTCTGGAGCCTCAAGAAAACAGCTGGGGGGTGGAGGGGGGGTTGAGCTAAACGGTGCATGCGGGCTGGAGTCGAAATAAGGTACAGCGGAAGGGCAGTAAAGCCATGGGGGTGGACTGGCACGGGGCACTCAGAGGCGTACTAGGCAAACACATTTGGTTTAGCAAGACACATTTGTGCTTTTGCATTGCACCCACGCGAGGCGCACGGGGGGGGGGGGGGTAGCAAGGGCTAGAGCAAGAGTACAGCAAACACCATTGGGCTGCGTTATGTGGTGGCAGGGCCCCACAGGCTGAGCCGATTGGACCGCAATGCGGCAAGGGCAATCAAGGTGGGAGGTAGGGTGAGCTTAAGAGCGGTACAGGCGACGAGGAATGCACACTAGCAACCCCCAGGCTAAGGAAGATCATCCTCATCTGCGTGCGCACATTCCTCAACAGAATGAGAGGTGAGGCACACCGGGACAATGGCACAGTGGTAGACCAACGACAGGCGAGCATGATGAGTGGGAAGTTGACAGTCTGTGGGTATCCGCCACGGCCACTTCCATAGGTATGCTTAGGCAGTGCGTACAGCAACACCTTTAGCTCCCTAGTGGGTGAGGTCTTTGCCCGGTGTGTAGTGTAGGAAATGTGACAGCTCCTACACTGCATGCCACCCTCCTCTGTTCAAGGTGCCCTGTGGAAGGCAGTCGAATTTCGGCTTCAGTAGAAAAAGGGAAAATGGGGGGGGGGGGGGGGGGCAATAGGGGAAGCTTGCCGCTTAAAAGTTTTCTGAAGCAGCTCTCAGCCGGCCTGGTTGGCTGCCTGCCTCTCAGCTTCCAGGGCTGTGTTACGACTCAGTCCTCTGCATGTCACGCAGATGTCAATGAGTGCAATAATGAAGGAGCAGGTCACAATTGTGATGCTAATGCCGCATGCACCAACACTGCTGGATCTTTTGCTTGTAACTGCAATGCTGGATACTCTGGAGACGGAGTGACGTGCACAGGTGTGTGGCATGTTGGCATTGTGAAGAGGATGTGTGTGCGTGTGTTTGTGTATGAAAAAGTGCCGGCTGAGCTACGTTGCGCATTCTGGATTGTTTACGATAGCCCTGCCGTACTGCTGCGCACGGAGCAGAGCTGCGCACGCATCGCCCCGGAGTTTACAAGGCCATCCCCGCTTGTCATGCATGGAGGTCAGTGGACACTTGACAGTGTCTATGGCCTCCACCTCGTCCGAACCATCTCACTCGCCTAGTTGCTTACCCAGTACTAATATGGGGGGAACATTAGTGTGCCGGGCGCACCCAGGCATCTTTTTGGGCCGAAATGCCCCTGACCAACACTATACTAAGCAACCTCTAACGTATAAGTGTGTGTGTGTGCAATTCTGGAATGCAAGAACCTATGCCATCTCATTGCACCATTAATAGAGATGGTCTGATCTGCTGCATCTATTCCTACCAATCTTACTATCCAACAATTAAAGCAAGGTACATCACGTATTATTTGTGCACTGACCCCAAAAAGGAGAGCAAGATGTAACCCCAACACACACCGTCAGATGCACCTGCAATGGGGCTGCACTTTGTTCCAGCCCCTGCTGCATGGTGTTGAGGTTGCCCATCTTCTCGTTGGTTGGTTGGTGGTTTGGGTGCTTGGTCAGTTTTTTTTTTGAGAGCAGTTTTGAGGGGTGATTTTTTTGGCTACACAGTGCAGATCAAAAGATCATGCAGCAAAAATACAAGAAAACAGATTTTGGTAAACAAGTTTGCAGAGCGCTTTTTTCTTGCAATTGAAAATGATTCAGGTAGAGGTTGCCCCTCCCTCCTCCGTCTTGTTTGCTGGCATGTCGTCTTTGGAATGTACATGCCATTGTTGTTTACCACCACAGCTGTGTCTTGCCCTGCAAATTCCAATGGAGATGATGTACCATCTGGCTGTACGTGCAATGCTGGGTATAATGGGGTGGTGACTGCAATAACCACAGCTCTATACTATATTAGTACGTGTGTAGCCATGTTGTTCTGGGGAGGGCATAGTTTCCTGGAACGAGGTCGCGTTGAAGGCACATTGTTTTGTGTCGCTGCGGATCGATGGTGCAATGTTTCGTTTGCTTGGACACAACATTACATCGATGGCATTGCCGAAATAGAGCAGGTCCAAGCGCCAGGCAAGGTGCGGGCGTGTATGAAACGGATGCAGTCACAGGGGGTACAACGTTTGATCAGAACATCCCCCTTGATGGGAGGATATGTGAATTGGCGCTTGGTAGGACAGAGGGATGTCCAAAGGGTGGGGGATACACCCCTGAATCACGTGGCCGGGGTAGGGGAGGCCTGTAATCATGCATTGGCGATAGGTAAGCCACGCCCGGGAAAAAGAATTGTTGCATTGGGTTGCACTGGGAACTGAACAGGCAGATGGTGTGTGGCTGAGACTGTGCCTGTGGCCGGGAATGGGGCCGTCGCTGAGGCTGTGGCTGCGGCTGTGGCTGTGGCTGTGTTCGTGGCTGTGTTTTTGGCTGTTGCTGTGGTTACCCCAGGGGGTGTGTGTGGATTTGTCTGTGGCTGTGGCTGTGGCTGTGTCTGTGTTTGTGGCTGTCTTCTTGGCTGTTGCCGGGGTTACCCCAGGGTGTGTGTGACTGTGTTTATGGCTGTGTTTATGGCTGTGTTTTTGGCTATTGCCGTGGTTACCCCAAGGGGTGTGTGTGGCTGTGGCGGTGGCTGTGGTTGTGGCCGGGGTTGGGGCCGTTGCTGATTCTGCGGCTGTGGCTGTGTTTTTTACGCTGTTGCTGTGATAACCGCAAGGGGGGTGGGTTGGCTGTGGCTGTGCCTGTGGTTGTGGCGCAGCCTTGGGTTGTGGCTTTGTCTGTGGCTCTGGTTGTGGCTGTGGCGTAGCTGTGGCCGTGGCCGTGGCTGTGGTTGTGGCTCTGCCCGGGGGTGGGGGTGTTGCTGTGGCTGTGGCCTGTGGGTGTAGGGAGGTGCAAACAAGGCGACATGGGCCTCAGGTAGATGTACTGAGGGGTGGCATCCCACTTCCATTGGGACAAAATAGAGCCAGGAACCATCGAAGGGCCGACTCACTAGGTGTTGGAGGAAAAATAGATAACTGTGGTGCATCTGACACCGTTGCCTGGCGCTATGTGTTCAGGGTATGGCGGGATGGGCTGGGTGGGCACAGGTGGCCCTCCCTGCCTGACTGCCACGTCCCTTCAGTCATTGGGTGTGGTAATTTGTTCAGAGGTGCCTGCAGACGCAGTGTGGAACGACGTGTAAGCTCTAACTGATGCGTGTTTCATTAAGCTTGGACCCTTTAGGTCACCCAGGTGTGTGGACAACGTGTTCTGGAGCCTCAAGAAAACAGGCGGGGGGGTGGAGGGGGGGGGTTGAGCTAAACGGTGCATGCGGGCTGGAGTCGAAATAAGGTACAGCGGAAGGGCAGTAAAGCCATGGGGGTGGACTGGCACGGGGCACTCAGAGGCGTACTAGGCAAACACATTTGGTTTAGCAAGACACATTTGTGCGTTTGCATTGCCCCCAAGCGAGGCGCATGTGGGGGGGGGGTAGCAAGGGCTAGAGCAAGAGTACAGCAAACACCATTGGGCTGCGTTATGTGGTGGCAGGGCCCCACAGGCTGAGCCGATTGGACCGCAATGCGGCAAGGGCAATCAAGGTGGGAGGTAGGGTGAGCTTAAGAGCGGTACAGGCGACGAGGAATGCACACTAGCAACCCCCAGGCTAAGGAAGATCATCCTCATCTGCGTGCGCACATTCCTCAACAGAATGAGCAGTGAGGCACACTGGGACAATGGCACAGTGGTAGACCAACGACAGGCGAGCATGATGAGTGGGAAGTTGACAGTCTGTGGGTATCCGCCACGGCCACTTCCATAGGTATGCTTAGGCAGTGCGTACAACAACACCTTTAGCTCCTTAATGGGTGAGGTCTTTGCCCGGTGTGTAGTGTAGGAAATGTGACAGCTCCTACACTGCATGCCACCCTCCTCTCTTCAAGGTGCCCTGTGGAAGGCAGTCGAATTTCGGCTTCAGTAGAAAAAGGGAAAATGGGGGAAGGGGGCAATAGGGGAAGCTTGCCGCTTAAAAGTTTTCTGAAGCAGCTCTCAGCCGGCCTGGTTGGCTGCCTGCCTCTCAGCTTCCAGGGCTGTGTTACGACTCAGTCCTCTGCATGTCACGCAGATGTCAATGAGTGCAATAATGAAGGAGCAGGTCACAATTGTGATGCTAATGCCGCATGCACCAACACTGCTGGATCTTTTACTTGTTCCTGCAATGCTGGATACTCTGGAGACGGAGTGACGTGCCAAAATGCAGGTGTGTGGCATGTTGGCATTGTGAAGAGGATGTGTGTGTGTGTTTGTGTATGAAAAAGTGCCGGCTGAGCTACGTTGTGCATTCTGGATTGTTTACGATAGCCCTGCCGTACCGCTGCGCACGGAGCAGAGCTGCGCACGCATCGCCCCGGAGTTTACAAGGCCATCCCCGCTTGTCATGCATGGAGGTCAGTGGACACTTGACAGTGTCTATGGCCTCCACCTCGTCCGAACCATCTCACTCGCCTAGTTTCCCAGTACTAATATCGGGGGAACGTTAGTGTGCCGGGCGCACCCAGGCATCTTTTTGGGCCGAAATGCCCCTGACCAACACTATACTAAGCAACCTCCAAAGTAATTGTGTGTGTGTGCTAACCTGCAATGACCCCAAAAAGGAGAGCAAGATGTAACCCCAACACACACCGTCAGATGCACCTGCAATGGGGCTGCACTTTGTTCCAGCCCCTGCTGCATGGTGGTGAGGTTGCCCATCTTCTCGTTGGTTGGTTGGTGGTTTGGGTGCTTGGTCAGTTTTTTTTCTTTTTGAGAGCAGTTTTGAGGGGTGATTTTTTTGGCTACGCAGTGCAGATCAAAAGATAATGCAGCAAACAAACAAGAAAACAGCTTTTGGTAAACAAGTTTGCAGAGCGCTTTTTTCTTGCAATTGAAAATGATTCAGGTAGAGGTTGCCCCTCCCTCCTCCGTCTTGTTTGCTGGCGTGTCGTCATTGGAATGTACATGCCATTGTTGTTTACCACCACAGCTGTGTCTTGCCCTACAAATTCCAATGGAGATGATGTACCATCTGGCTGTACGTGCAATGCTGGGTATAATGGGGTGGTGACTGCGATAACCACAGCTACATATTATATTAGTACGTGTGTAGCCATGTTGTTCTGGGGAGGGCATAGTTTCCTGGAACGAGGTCGCGTTGAAGGCACATTGTTTTGTGTCGCTGCGGATCGGTGGTGCAATGTGTCATTTGCTTGGACACAACATTACATCGATGGCATTGCCGAAATAGAGCAGGTCCAAGCGCCAGGCAAGGTGCGGGCGTGTATGAAACGGACGCAGTCACAGGGGGTACAACGTTTGATCAGAACATCCCCCTTGATGGGAGGATATGTGAATTGGCGCTTGGTAGGACAGAGGGATGTCCAAAGGATCACGTGGCCGGGGTAGGGGAGGCCTGTAATCATGCATTGGTGATAGGTAAGCCACGCCCGGGAAAAAGAATTGTTGCATTGGGGTGCATTGGGAACTGAACAGGCAGATGGTGTGTGGCTGAGACTGTGCCTGTGGCCGGGAATGGGGCCGTTGCTGAGGCTGTGGCTGCGGCTGTGGCTGTGGCTGTGTCCGTGGCTGTGTTTTTGGCTGTTGCTGTGGTAACGGCAAGGGGGGGGGGGGCTGGCTGTGGCTGTGCCTGTGGATGTGGCCTAGCCTTGGGTTGTGGCTTTGCCTGTGGCTCTGGTTGTGGCTGTGGCTGCAGTTGTAGCTGTGGCCGTGGCCGTGGCTGTGGTTGTGGCTCTGCCCGGGGGTGGGGGTGTTACTGTGGCTGTGGCCTGTGGGTGTAGGGAGGTGCAAACAAGGCGACATGGGCCTCAGGTAGATGTACTGAGGGGTGGCATCCCACTTCCATTGGGACAAAATAGAGCCAGGAACCATCGAAGGGCCGACTCACTAGGTGTTGGAGGAAAAATAGATAACTGTGGTGCATCTGACACCGTTGCCTGGCGCTATGTGTTCAGGGTATGGCGGGATGGGCTGGGTGGGCACAGGTGGCCCTCCCTGCCTGACTGCCACGTCCCTTCAGTCCTTGGGTGTGGTAATTTGTTCAGAGGTGCCTGCAGACGCAGTGTGGAACGACGTGTAAGCTCTAACTGATGCGTGTTTCATTAAGCTTGGACCCTTTAGGTCACCCAGGTGTGTGGACAACGTGTTCTGGAGCCTCAAGAAAACAGCTGGGGGGTGGAGGGGGGGGTTGAGCTAAACGGTGCATGCGGGCTGGAGTCGAAATAAGGTACAGCGGAAGGGCAGTAAAGCCATGGGGGTGGACTGGCACGGGGCACTCAGAGGCGCACTAGGCAAACACATTTGTTTTAGCAAGACACATTTGTGCTTTTGCATTGCACCCACGCGAGGCGCATGGGGGGGGGGGTAGCAAGGGCTAGAGCAAGAGTACAGCAAACACCATTGGGCTGCGTTATGTGGTGGCAGGGCCCCACAGGCTGAGCCGATTGGACCGCAATGCGGCAAGGGCAATCAACGTGGGAGGTAGGGTGAGCTTAAGAGCGGTACAGGCGACGAGGAATGCACACTAGCAACCCCCAGGCTAAGGAAGATCATCCTCATCTGCGTGCGCACGTTCCTCAACAGAATGAGCAGTGAGGCACACCGGGACAATGGCACAGTGGTAGACCAACGACAGGCGAGCATGATGAGTGGGAAGTTGACAGTCTGTGGGTATCCGCCACGGCCACTTCCATAGGTATGCTTAGGCAGTGCGTACAGCAACACCTTTAGCTCCCTAGTGGGTGAGCTCTTTGCCCGGTGTGTAGTGTAGGAAATGTGACAGCTCCTACACTGCATGCCACCCTCCTCTGTTCAAGGTGCCCTGTGGAAGGCAGTCGAATTTCGGCTTCAGTAGAAAAAGGGAAAATGCGGGGGGGGGGCAATAGGGGAAGCTTGCCGATAAAAAGTTTTCTGAACCAGCTCTCAGCCGGCCTGGTTGGCTGCCTGCCTCCCAACTTCCAGGGCTGTGTTACGACTCAGTCCTCTGCCTGTCACGCAGATGTCAATGAGTGCAATAATGAAGGAGCAGGTCACAATTGTGATGCTAATGCCGCATGCACCAACACTGCTGGATCTTTTGCTTGTACCTGCAATGCTGGATACTCTGGAGACGGAGTGACGTGCACAGGTGTGTGGCATGTTGGCATTGTGAAGAGGATGTGTGTGCGTGTGTGTGTATGAAAAAGTGCCGGCTGAGCTACGTTGCGCATTCTGGATTGTTTACGATAGCCCTGCCGTACTGCTGCGCACGGAGCAGAGCTGCGCACGCATCGCCCCGGAGTTTACAAGGCCATCCCCGCTTGTCATGCATGGAGGTCAGTGGACACTTGACAGTGTCTATGGCCTCCACCTCGTCCGAACCATCTCACTCGCCTAGTTGCTTACACAGTACTAATATGGGGGGAACATTAGTGTGCCGGGCGCACCCAGGCATCTTTTTAGGCCGAAATGCCCCTGACCAACACTATACTAAGCAACCTCTAATATAAGGATAAGTGTGTGTGTGTGTGCAAGTCTGGAATGCAAGAACCCATGCCATCTCATTGCACCTTTAATAGAGATGGTCTGATCTGCTGCATCTATTCCTACCAATCTTACTATCCAACAATTAAAGCAAGGTACATCACGTATTAACTGTGCACTGACCCCAAAAAGGAGAACAAGACGTAACCCCAACACACACCGTCAGATGCACCTGCAATGGGGCTGCACTTTGTTCCAGCCCCTGCTGCATGGTGTTGAGGTTGCCCATCTTCTCGTTGGTTGGTTGGTGGTTTGGGTGCTTGGTCAGTTTTTTTTTTTTGAGAGCAGTTTTGAGGGGTGATTTTTTTGGCTACACAGTGCAGATCAAAAGATCATGCAGCAAACATACAAGAAAACAGATTTTGGTAAACAAGTTTGCAGAGCGCTTTTTTCTTGCAATTGAAAATGATTCAGGTAGAGGTTGCCCCTCCCTCCTCCGTCTTGTTTGCTGGCATGTCGTCATTGGAATGTACATGCCATTGCTGTTTACCACCACAGCTGTGTCTTGCCCTACAAATTCCAATGGAGATGATGTACCATCTGGCTGTACGTGCAATGCTGGGTATAATGGGGTGGTGACTGCGATAACCACAGCTCTATACTATATTAGTACGTGTGTAGCCATGTTGTTCTGGGGAGGGCATAGTTTCCTGGAACGAGGTCGCGTTGAAGGCACATTGTTTTGTGTCGCTGCGGATCGGTGGTGCAATGTGTCATTTGCTTGGACACAACATTGCATCGATGGCATTGCCGAAATAGAGCAGGTCCAAGCGCCAGGCAAGGTGCGGGCGTGTATGAAACGGATGCAGTCACAGGGGGTACAACGTTTGATCAGAACATCCCCCTTGATGGGAGGATATGTGAATTGGCGCTTGGTAGGACAGAGGGATGTCCAAAGGGTGGGGGATACACCCCTGAATCACGTGGCCGGGGTACGGGAGGCCTGTAATCATGCATTGGTGATAGGTAAGCCACGCCCGGGAAAAAGAATTGTTGCATGGGGGTGCATTGGGAACTCAACAGGCAGATGGTGTGTGGCTGTGACTGTGCCTGTGGCCGGGAATGGGGCCGTCGCTGAGGCTGTGGCTGCGGCTGTGGCTGTGTCTGTGTTCGTTGCTCTGTTTTTGGCTGTTGCCGCGGTTACTTCAAGGGGTGTGTGTGGGTGTGTCTGTGCCTGTGGCTGTGACCCGGGGTGGGGCTTTCACTGAGTCTGTGGCTGCGACTGTGGCTGTGTCTGTGTGTGTGGCTGTCTTCTTGGCTATTGCCGTGGTTACCCCAAGGGGTGTGTGTGACTATGGCTGTCGCTGTGGCTGTGGCTGTGTTCTTGGCTATTGCCGTGGTTACCCCAAGGGGTGTGTGTGGCTGTGGCGATGGCTGTGGTTGTGGCCGGGGTTGGGGCTGTTGCTGATTTTCTGGCTGCGGCTGTGGCTATGTCTGTGTCCGTGGCTGTGTTTTTGGCTGTTGCTGTGGTAACCGCAAGGGGGGGGGGCTGGCTGAGGCTGTTCCTGTGGCTGTGCCTGTGGTTGTGGCCTAGTCTTGGGTTGTGACTTGGCCTGTGGCTCTGGTTGTGGCTGTGGCTGCCGCTGTGGCTGTGGCCTCTGGGTGTAGGGAGGTGCAAACAAGGCGACATGGGCCTCAGGTAGATGCACTGGCGGTTGGCATCCCACTTCCATTGGGACAAAATAGAGCCAGGAACCATTGAAGGGCCGACTCACTAGGTGTCGGAGGAAAAATAGATAACTGTGGTGCATCTGACACCGTTGCCTGGCGCTATGTGCTCAGGGTATGGCGGGATGGGCTGGGTGGGCACAGGTGGCCCTCCCTGCCTGACTGCCACGTCCCTTCAGTCATTGGGTGTGGACAACGTGTTCCGGAGCTTCAAGAAAACAGCTGGGGGGGTGGAGGGGGGGTTTGAGCTAAACGGTGCATGCGGGCTGGGGTCGAAATAAGGTACAGCGGAAGGGCAGTAAAGCCATGGGGGTGGACTGGCACGGGGCACTCAGAGGCGTACTAGGCAAACACATTTGGTTTAGCAAGACACATTTGTGCGTTTGCATTGCACCCAAGCGAGGCGCACGGGGGTGGGGGTAGCAAGGGCTAGAGCAAGAGTACAGCAAACACCATTGGGCTGCGTTATGTGGTGGCAGGGCCCCACAGGCTGAGCCGATTGGACCGCAATGCGGCAAGGGCAATCAAGGTGGGAGGTAGGGTGAGCTTAAGAGCGGTACAGGCGACGAGGAATGCACACTAGCAACCCCCAGGCTAAGGAAGATCGTCCTCATCTGCGTGCGCACATTCCTCAACAGAATGAGCAGTGAGGCACACTGGGACAATGGCACAGTGGTAGACCAACGACAGGCGAGCATGATGAGTGGGAAGTTGACAGTCTGTGGGTATCCGCCACGGCCACTTCCATAGGTATGCTTAGGCAGTGCGTACAACAACACCTTTAGCTCCCTAGTGGGTGAGTGTAGGAAATGTGACAGCTCCTACACTGCATGCCACCCTCCTCTGTTCAAGGTGCCCTGTGGAAGGCAGTCGAATTTCGGCTTCAGTAGAAAAAGGGAAAATGGGGGAAGGGGGCAATAGGGGAAGCTTGCCGATAAAAAGTTTTCTGAACCAGCTCTCAGCCGGCCTGGTTGGCTGCCTGCCTCTCAGCTTCCAGGGCTGTGTTACGACTCAGTCCTTTGCATGTCACGCAGATGTCAATGAGTGCAATAATGAAGGAGCAGGTCACAATTGTGATGCTAATGCCGCATGCACCAACACTGCTGGATCTTTTACTTGTACCTGCAATGCTGGATACTCTGGAGACGGAGTGACGTGCACAGGTGTGTGGCATGTTGGCATTCTGAAGATGATGTGTGTGTGTGTGTGTGTGTGTGTGTGTGTGCACTGCAGAAAGGCGCCTAGCCACATGACAACGTCAGACTCATTGTTTTTGCTGGCCTGACGAGCTGAAGCTGTCCAGTGCAGTGCCCTCCTTGCCTCCACGGTTGTTGTGTTGGATCCATTGCATAGTGTGTGTGTGTGTGTGTGTGTGTGTGTGTGTATGTGTGTGTGTGTGAAAAGTTGCGGCTGAGCTACGTTCTGCATCCTGGATTGCTTACGATAGCCCTGCCGTACTGCTGCGCACGGGGTGCGTGGGGTGCGCGCTCCAGACAGTATCCACCCTCGGATGCCGTCAGGGCTGGCCGTGCTGGAATTAGCCGGGATTGGAGGAGGAAGTCGGAGCTTGTTGTACATTTTTTTGGTCATTTTTCTGGGTGACCCTGGCCAGAAACGGTCCCGTTTTTCAAAAATGTCGTTGAAGCAATGGGTGGTTTTTGGATATTCAGAAAGTGCACAGTCTTGTTGTGCACATGAAACAAAAACGCCCCACGAACTGGAATGGTGGCACCAAGTTAACCCCACCCCGACACCCCCAAGACCCCCTATTAGACTGTGGGCAGGTTTTGCCTTTTTTTTTGGGTGACCCCAGCCAGAAACGGTCCCGTTTTTCAAAAATGTCGTTGCAGCAATCGGCGCCTTTTTGATATTCAGAAAGTGCACAGTTTTGTTGTGCACATGAAAAAAAAGCGCCACGAACTGAAACGGTGGCACCAAGTCCCCCCCCCCCCCCCCGCACCTCCAAGACCCCCTATTTGACTGTGGGCAGGTTTTGCCCTTTTTCTGGGTGACCCCAGCCAAAAACGGTCCCGTTTTTCAAAAATGTCGCTGCAACACACGGCGCTTTTTGGATATTCAGAAAGTGCACAGTTTTCTCATGCACATGAAAAAACAAGCGCGACGAACTGAAACGGTGGCGCCAAGTTACCCGCCCGACACTTCCGAACACCCCTGTCTGACACTGTGTGCTGGTCAAAAAACTTCCCTTACTGGGGTTTGAACCTCGCTACAGCACATTGTTGATATATGACCCAACAGTGTAACCAATCATTTTCGTTCTATACTCTATTTTTTTTTTGCATAGAACCTGCAGGATGAAATTTTTTTTCGGCTAATAAGGGTTTCTACATGTCTCTGACAGCACAGCAACCAAAGGGACAGTGTGTTTGCCAGGGCCATAATCCTGGTGACTGGGAAGCATTTCGCCGAAAAATAGGCCAGCCGATTAGTTCTGCCAATTTGTTGGGATTTCTTCGCCGATCTGGGGGGGGGTTTGCCCTTGAGGGAGGCGAGGTCACGAGAGCACCCGGAAAATGGCGGGGGGGTGTTGGAAAAGGGCTACCGTGACAGGGACCATTGTTGCCTTGTAATGAGGTAGCCCTTCGTTCATCTTTGGTCCCCACTTTAGGGACCCCCGAGAAGGCACGGGTGATGTAGCCACTTTGGCCACATGTGGGCCCCGAGAAGGCAGCAGTTAGGTAGCCATTTCTGATTTTGTCGCCGTGCTCACCCCAACCCTAACCCCAACCCTAATCAAGACTTAATATTGGGACCGAGCTGCTCGGGAAGGATGACCAAGAATGCCCTGTCTCCATCCCATCCACAAACCCTACCCAACCTCCCTCCCTCCCTCCCTCTCCTCCCATCACCTCCACTCCCCATGGCCCTTAGCACCCTCCTAAAACCCTGAAACGTAACCTACGGATTGTCTCATACAACATTGAGTCACTCTTTTACTCTACTATACACTACTACACTAGCTCAGAACCCTTCCTCGCTCGCCGCGCTCGCTCGGGCCCCCACCTGCATTCCCCCCCAGAAACCCCCTTAGTGCATTGTGAATGCCAAAAATGCATATGTAAAGCACCTAGAAAACTCCATGGGCTACTAAGGGTCAAAGATGGCTCAAAACGGCCTCAAATCACTAGTTTGAGCATTAAGTGGTCTAGGAACAACTTTTGAAGAAATCATTTTGGACCACTTTTGGACCCACAAGTGACCCCCCCGTAATCCTACCCTAGCACGTGCACCATCCGCTCTGCACCATTGCCAATGGGGCACTCAAGGGTGTTAAAAATCTGGAAATGGACCGCAAGTGATCCCCTTCATCATCATTAATGACCACAAAGGAGCCCAGCGCAATCCATGGCACTCAAACACAACTTGGGGATGTGGAAACTGCAAAAAATATGCACAAAGGGTGCTTTTTGGGGCTGATTTTGCGGTATTTTGGGCCCCAAAAGAGGTCATTGACCCCACCCATTGGGTGCAACACCCACGGGACAATTCTTAGATCACTTGCTGATCTATGGTTTTGGTCTGTTGGCAGTGTGTGTGTGTGTGTGTGTGTGTGTGTGTGTGTGTGTGTGTGTGTGTGTGTGTGTGTGTGTGTGTGTGTGTGTGGTGCGTGTGCATATGGTCTGTCGTGAAGTGCAATTTTTTGCATTTGAATCAGTAGGCCAGTTGAGGGTCGCACGTAGAGTCAACCTCTGTGTTAACCAAGTATAGACACGGTCTGCAGAGATGTCAGTCGCGGATTTTGCAGCCTTCACTCGGGGCTCTTTATGCTCCACATTTATCGAGTCCGTGCCCCTCATCGAAATTGCTCGGGCAATGTCGCAGATCGAAATGTCGTTGGCGGTGCTGCTGGAGAGGCGCAAGGAGTGGGAGGACACCTTCATCAAGAAGTTTGGGGTCCCGTTGGACAGCGAGGTGGGGTTTCCAAAAATGATAGGGGACTTCCGTGTTATGGCACAGTGCGAATTGGATGTGGAAGGAGTGGGGTTCGTGCAGCCAACACCCCCTCGGCGTTCCAGGCAGGAGCTGCAGGAGCTAAAGAAACAGGTTGGAGACCAACGTATGGCCATGGAGGGGCTGCACAAGGAGTTGGCTGAGGTGAGCGCCAAGTCCCAGGCTGCCGCATAGAGAATAAGCTCCTGGCCCTCCGCGTCTCGGACAGGGATCTTGGCCCGGAAGAAGAACAACTTGGTGGAGAACCGGGTGGCGGAGGAGGACGCGAGTCTGATGTGAGGCCCGAACCATGCCAGGGGCGGCCGATGCGACAAGCAAACGCGCCCGCGAGGAATGATGGTGCGGTAGGAGGAGGGTGGGGGGTCGCCAGTGAGAGCGCGAGGGTCCCAGGTGCCCCCATGGCCTTTGCTACTGTTGAGGGGCATCGGGGTCCTTCGGGCTCCTTCGGCGGCCATTTCCTTCATCCGACGGCTGCGCATCGCGGCCCACAGGATGGGTGTGGTCGTGTCCGTCTTGGGCAAGGGTAAGGCCGCAGGACTAGCGAGGGTTCTGGGTGCGTCTGCCCGAGAGACAATTTCCAGAAGTGGGTCAATGGGTGCGGGAACACCTGCGGTCCGGTGAATGGGATAGTTGGCCTGATGTCTTGCGTGTGCGACCAATTGTGCATGGGCCATGTCCACCTCAGCAATTGTTTTTGGTTTTCCTGCCCGACGAGTTTTGGGGAGCCTTCCGAATTTCGGACGGCGGTGGGGGGGGGGGGATTGGGCTTTTCGGTGTCTGCCGTTCGGACGGAAGTATAGTCCGGTGCGCTGCCAGCGTGTGTTGGAGCGGCTCATCGAAGATGCGGGTTTGGTTGGAGTGTTGGTTTTGGTTTATTTAGATGATGTACTGATTGTGGGACAGGGACGGTTGCGAGTGCGCACTCAGATGAAGATGTCCAGCGAGCGCGCTCTGCGCGGCGGGTGCCAGTCCGAAGAGCACACTGGAGCCGGTTACACACCTGGTGTGGCTTTGGAAGAACGTCGATCTGGGGGGAGGTACATTGCGAACAGCGGGGAATGCATGAGAGGCGCAATGGTTGCGCTTGTCGGTGGGCGCTTGCATTGTATGGCGACTGCAACAGTTTTTGGGGCGTGCACAATGGCTCTACAGGTCCGCCTTTGCACACTCGCCACATTTGTTGGGGGTCTGGGTCCATGTGCTTTGGGGACCCCCCCGTTTGCAGTTTACCCCCCTCAGGTTGCTTCGTTCCATGTGTGTGGCGTGCGTGTTGGCATTGCCGGGCTCGTTAGTCGTGTCCCTCCCCAAGCAATTGAGTAGGAGTCCAGTGTTTGTGTATGTGGAAGCGGCCCTCAACGCGGGGGTTTACCGCCTGGGTATGTTTTCGCTTGCACCGGGGTCTAGGTCCGTGATTCTGTCCGAGCAGCCCCCTAATTAGCAGTGCGCGGAGGCAAAGGCTTTTCTGTGGGAGCTAAAGTTTGTTTTGAATGTGGGTTGTCGGGAGGTCCACTTGTTCGGTGATAACGTGGCCGCGTTGATCCAGTACCTTGGGTGCAAGGAGGGGGTTGGCGAGAGGTACATGCAGCGCCTGTGGAATAACTATAGATACCTTTGGGCGTCTTGCCCTGGTTTTACTGTGTACTGCCACTGGGTTAGGGGTTCGGTGAATCCGGCGGACCCCATTAGTAGGTTGCAGGACCAGTTTGGTGGTGAGTTGTCCTTGGCGTGCGAGTCGGCTGCGGGTAGGGTATGGGATTTGTGGGCGTTTCCAGACCGTAAGACGGTGTTTTTGTGGACTCTGGGCGTTCCTATGGGTCTGTTCGTGCTGCCCCGGTCGTGGTAGGCGGGTCTGAGGTTGCTCGCCGGCGGCGTCTTCCCGTTGTAGTATGTTTTCGCTCGCGCTTGTGTCTGTTGCCTGCTGGTCGCTGCTTTCGGATGCCGCACCCAGTCTTGTTAGGTCTGTGTCCTCCAGTTAGGTGCCGTGGCACCAGATCCAGTATTGTCAGACCTGTATGCGAGTGCACTGACTAGAGGGGGTGCACGCTGTAGGTCCCATTCTGCCGGCCCCGATGGGTCGGGCTTGCCTCTCCCTTGGCGCCTCCCTGATCTTTCGGGTCGTTGAGGGGTGCGAAGGGGGGGGGGGGGGTCGCGAGGGGTAACAAACCCATGAGGGCTTGGCGGTGTGTATGATTGGCATGATCAAGCCCCACGGGCATGCGGCACACTGCCGAGTTGTTTGTGTGCGATGCCATGTCTGTGCCTGCGTGCCTTCGTTATTCGCAAAATCTTAGATCACTTGCTGATCTATGATTTTGCTCTCTTGGCTGTGTGTGTGTGTGTGTGTGTGTGTGTGTGTGTGTGTGTGTGTGTGTGTGTGGTGTGTGCGTGCATATGCTCTGTCGTGCAATACAATTTTTTGCATTCGAGTCAGCATCCCACCCATCCCGCCCACAACGCTGTGATAGTATTCTATCGCCCTTGGAGGACTCTGGTGACACTTCCCCATGGGAATGCGGCACACTGACGAGTTGTTTGTCTGTGATGATGTGTCTGTGCCTGCGTGCCTTCGTTATTCGCAAACGACCAAAGCTGTTTATTGATCATCCGTATTGGTTTCCATGCCGATGCCCCCCTCAAAGGACATACTAAGCACCGGTACCTACCAATGGCATTTTTTGGCCACGTTTGACAGATTTTGAAACGGAGGTCCGCCACTTGCGAATCCCGTTTCTGGCCGCCACCGTTGAGTCTCTTGCTCAAACTATGTGTCATTGTACTTCACACCCATAGGTATCATACATCAAAATTTCAGCCGGATCCGAAGCACCACGACGGAGTCTTGATTTTTACCCATTTCGCTCGCGCGTGCTGCTTGCTGCTTGCTGCTGCGGCTGCTAAACTTGGTAGGTCCATCCAAGACCCTAAAACGGGTAATAAGACCTAGCTGAAAGCAGCTTGGTCACGCTCACCTTGACCAAGGCCGAATATTGGGACCGAGCTGGTGGGGAAAGGAACATCACCTTCAAGGCATTTTGTGACTTTAGACAGGCCAAAAGTGCTTACAATGGGCTCAAAATGGGCTCATTTCACTTGTTTGTGCACCCGAAACGGTCTAGCCATCACTTTGGAAAGACGGGGTTTTCACCCATTTTTGACCCATTTTTGGACCCCAGAAAGCCCATTTCCAAGGGTTTTTGGGAAATTTGGAGGGTCAAAACGGGCCACCATGGGCTCAAAATGGGCTAAAAACACTTCTTTCAGCACCCCAAGTGGTCTAGGAACAAATTTGGAAAAAATGATGTTGGACCATTTTTGGACCCACGTATGACCCCTGTAACCCTACGCACGTGCACCCTACGCACGTGCACTGTGCGCGCTCAAGACCACTCCGCCGTGCCAAAATTGGGGCATTGAAGGGTGATGACAATGCGGAAAAGCTTTGAAAATGAACCCATTCATGCTCATGAATCACCACAAGGGTGCCCAATGCAATCCATGGCTATAAAACACGGCACGAGAAGGTGTAATTCGAAAAAGTATCCAAAAAGGGTGCTTTTCAGGCCGATTTTGCAGTATTTTGGGCCCACAGACATTTCGTTGAGGCCCTAATCAGGTACATAACACACTAAACGATGATGAAGGGTGTTTGTTTATCATTTAGGTTACTTCCAATGCAGATGGACCCGTTCACGCATATCTCAGGCACCCAAAGCGCCCAAAAAATGGCATTTTTTGGCCATCTTTTGACAGATTTTGAAACGGAGGTCCGCCACTGGCGAATCCCGTTCCCGGCCGCCACCATTGAACTTCTTGCTCAAACTTTGTATGATTGTACTTCACACCCATAGGTATCATCCCCCGAAATTTCAGCCAAATCCGAAACACCACGACGGAGTTCTGATTTTTCCCCATTTCGAGCGTGCTGCTTGCTTGCTACTGCTGCCGCTTGCTAAACCTGGTAGGCCCAGCCTAGACACTAAAGAGTGTTATGAAACCAAGACTGGTTCCACCAGCTCGGTGACCCTAACCCTAGCTAGTACTCAATATTGGGACCGAACTGGTGGGGAAAGGAACATCACCTATGAGTGTTGTGTGATAGAAAGAACGATTCACACCGCTTTCCCTCCAAGGTGGACTAGAGCGGGTCAAAATGGGCTAAAAATGACCTCTATTAATCCGTTTGGGCACCCGAAATGGACTAACATCATTTTTGGACAAACACGTTTTTGACCCACTGTTGGGCTCCCAAAACGGCCCATTTTCAAGGCTCTTTTGCACTTGAGAGGGGCCAACATTGCTCAAAATGGGCACAAAATGGGCTCATTTCACTTGTTTGGGCAATCTCAATGCCCTAGGATCATTGTTACAAAAGTGCATTTTGGAGCCATTTTTGACAGTGTTTTGGTCCCAAAAAAGCCCATTTTCGATGCATTTTGTGATTTTTGACGTGCCAAAATCGCTTACAATGGGCTCAAAATGGGCACATTTCGCTTGTTTATGCAGCCCAAACAGACTACGACAATTTTCGCAAAAACACGGTTTTGACTTGTTTTGGACCCATTTTTGCTCCCCAAACAGCCCATTTTCAAGGTTTATTGGGGTTTTGGAAGGGTTAACATGGGCCACCATGGGCTCAAAACACGCCAAAAACACTTGTTTGAGCACCCCAAGTGGTATAGGAACAAATTTAGAATAAATCATTTTTGGCCATTTTTGGACCCACGGATGACGCCCGTAACCCTACCCTAGGACGGGCACTGTGCGCGCTCAACACCACTCTGCAGTGCCAAAATGGGGCATTGAAAGGTGATGACAGTGTGGAAGAGGCTCCCAGGTGATCGCAACTGCCCAATGTACCCCATGCCTATGAAACACGGCCTGAGAAGGTGCAACTTGAAAAAGTATGCAAAAAGAATGCTTTTCCACCCCAATTTTGCGGTATTTTGGGACCAAGAAGAGGTAACCGAGGCCCCCAATCGGCTGCAAAACACACTAAGTGGTGGTGAACGGGGTTTGTTCATCATCTGGATTGGTTCCAAAGCAAATGGACCCCTCCATGGACATACTAGGCACCAAAACTGCCCAAAAAAATAGCATTTTTTGGCCCTTTTCGGCAGATTTTGAAACGGGGGTGCGCCACATGGGGCCAAAATCACTTACAATGGCCTTGAGATGTGTTCATTTCACTCGCTCATGCACCCCAGACGGTCTAGTATCCTTTTTTTTCGTTTTTTTTTGTTCGCGGTTTTGACTCATTTTTGACCCATTTTTGGTTCCAAAACAGCTCTTTTTGAATGCTTTTTGGGAATTTGGGAGAATCAAAACGGGCCTCCATGGGCTCAAAACGGGCTACAAATACTTGTTGGAGCACCCCAAGTGGTCAGGGGACAAATTTAGAAAAAAATGATTTTGGACCAATTTTGGACCTACAGATGACGCCCGTAACCCTACGCACGTGCACTGTGTGTGCTCAACGCCCGTACAGCGCCCAAATGGGGCATTGAACGGTGATGACAATGTGGAAAAGGCTGGAAAGTGATCCCATTCATCACTATTCATCACATCAAAGGTGCCCAATGCAATCTCTGGCTATAAAACAAGGTATGAGAACGTGCAACTTGAAAAAGTATGCAAAAAGGTGCTCTTTAAGGCAGATTTTGCCGTGCTTTGCGCCCAAAAAGAGGTCATTGAGGCCCCTAATCGGGTACATAGCGCACTAAACCATGATGAAAGGTCTTTATTTATCATCTAGATTGGTCCCAATGCCAGTGGACCCCTCCATGGACATCCTAGGCACCCAAATTGCCCCCAAAATGGCTTTTTTGGCCATTTTCGACTGATTTTGAAACGGAGGTTCGCCACTTGCAAATTCCATTCCCGGCCGCCGCCATTGAGTTTCTTGCTCAATTTTTGTGATTGTACTTCACACCCATAGGTATCATCCACGACAAATTTAGCCAAATCAGAAGCACCACGATGGACTTATGTTGTTTGCTCATTTTGCGGGTGCTGCTTGCTTGCTGCTAGCTTGCTTTCTGCTGCTTGCTTGCTTGCTTGCCAAACTTGGTATGTCCACCGTAGACACTAAAGAGGGTTATAAAACCAAGACTGGTTCCACCCGCTCGGTGACCCTAAGCGGGACTGAATATTGGGACGGAGCTGGTGGGGAACTGCACCTTCATTTTGTGACTTTGTGGCATATTGGGACTTTACACAGGGCAAATTGCTTACAATGGCCTAGAAATGGGCTGATTTCACTTGTTCTTGCATCCCAAACGGATTAGTAGCATTTTTGGAAAAACACGTTTTTCACCCACTTTAGACGCTTTTTTGTTGCCCAAAACAACCCATTTTCAAGGGTCCTGAGCAATTTATGAGGGTCAAAACGGGCCACCATGGACTCAAAACACGCCAAAAACACTTGTTTGAGCACCCCAAGTGGTCCATAAACAAATTTGGAAAAAATGATTTTGGACCATTTTTGGACCCACATATGACCCGCATAACCCTACCCTAGCACTTGCTTGCTAAACTTGGTAGGTCCAACCTAGACACTAAAGAGCGTTATAAAACCCAGACTGGTTCCACTAGCTCGGTGACCCTAACTAGGACTCAATGTTGGGACCGAGCTGGTGGGGAAAGGAACATCACCTTCAAGGCATTTTGTGACTTTAGACGGCCCAAAATTGCTTACAATGGGCTCAAAATGGGCTGATTTCACTTGTTTGTGCACCCCAAAAGGTCTAGCCATCACTTTGGAAAAACGCGTTTTTGACCCTTTTTTGACAATTGCCCCATTTTCAAGGCTTTTTGGGAATTTTGCAGGGTCAAAACGGGCCACCATGGGCTCAAAAAGGGCGAAAAACACTTGTTTGATCACCCCAAGAGGTCTAGGAACAAATTTGGAAAAAATGATTTTGGACCATTTTTAGACCGACCAATGACCCTTGTAACCCTACCCTCAACACCACTCTGTCGTGCCAAAGTGGGGCAATGAAGGGTGATGACAATGTGGAAAAGGCTTGAAAGTGATCCCGTTCATCTTTATTAATCACCACAAGGGTGCCCAATTTAATCCATGGCTTTAAAGCACCGCACGAGAAAGTACACTTTAAAAGGTATGCAAAAAGGGTGCTTTTCAGGCCGATTTTGTAGTATTTTGGGCTCAAAAGGAGGTCGTTGGGGCCCCTAACCGGGTATATAACACAAATGGGGCATTGAAGGGTGATGACGATGTGGAAAAGGCTTGAAAGTGATCCCGTTAATCGTTATTTATCACCACAAGGGTGCCCAATGCAATCCATGGCTATAAAACACGGCAAGAGAAAGTACAGTTTAAAATGTATGCAAAAGGGGTGCTTTTCGGGCCGATTTTGTGGTTTTTTGGGCTCAAAAAGAGGTCGTTGAGGCCCCTAATCGGATACATAAGACAAATGGGGCATTGAAGGGTGATGACAATGTGGAAAAGGGTTGAAAGTGATCCCGTTCATCTTTATTAATTACCACAAGGGTGCCCCATGCAATCCATGGCTATAAAACACCGCACGGGAAAGTACAATTTAAAAGGTATGCAAAAAGGGTGCTTTTCAGGCCAATTTTGTAGTATTTTGGGCTCAAAAAGATGTCGTGGAGGCTCCTAATCGGGAAGTTAACACACTAAACGATAATGAAAGGTGTTTGCTTATCATTTAGGTTACTTCCAATGCAGATGGATCCCTTCACGCATATCCTAGGCACCCAAACTGCCCAAAAAATGGCATCTTCTAGCCATTTTTTGACAATTTTGAAACGGAGGTCCGCCACTGGAGAATCCTGGTCCCGGCCGCCACCGTTGAGTTTCTTGCCCAAACTTTGTGTGATTGTACTTCACACCCATAGTTGCCATCAACCAAAATTTCAGCCGAATCCGAAGCACCACCACAGAAATCTGCTTTCCCCCCATTCTGCGTGTGGTGCGTGCTTGCCGCTGCCGCCGGTGCTTGCTACACCTGGTAGGTCCACCCTAGACACTAAATGGGCCACCATGGGCTCAAAATGGGCTAAATACACATGTTTGAGCACCCCAAGTGGTCTAGGAACAAATTTGGAAAAAATGATTTTCGATCGTTGTTGGACCCACAAATGACCACGATGACCCCTGTAACCCTGCCCTAGCACGTGCGCTGTGCACGCTCACCACCACACGTCGTGCCAAAATGGGGCATTGAAGGGTGATGACAATGTGGAAAAGGCTTGAAAGTGATCCTGTTCATCGTTACTAATCACCACAAGGGTGCCCAATTTAATCCATGGCTATAAACCACCACACGAGAAAGTACACTTTAAAAGGTATGCAATCAGGGTGCTTTTCAGGCCGATTTTGCAGTATTTTGGGCTCAAAAAGAGGTTGCCGAGGCCCCTAATCGGGTACATAACACACTAGACGATGATGAAAGGTGTTTGTTTATCATTTAGGTTACTTCCAATGCAGATGGACCCCTTCACACATATCCTAGGCGCCCAAACCGCCCAAAGAATGGCATTTTCTGGGCATTTTTGACAGATTTTGAAACGGAGGTCCGCCACTGGCGAATCCCGTTCCCGGGCGCCACTGTTCAGTTTGTTGCTCAACCATTGTGTGATCGTACTTCACACCCATAGTTGTTATCCACCAAAGCTCCAGCCGAATCCGAAGCACCACGACGGAAGTCTGGTTTTTCCCCATTTCACGCGTGCTGCGTGCTTGCTGCTGCTTGCTGCTGCTGCCGGTGCTTCCTAAACCTAGTAGGTCCACCCTAGACACTAAATGAGCCACCATGGGCTCAAAATGCGCCAAATACACTTGTTCGAGCACCCCAAGCGGTCCGGGAAGAAATTTGGAAAAAATGATTTTGGACCATTTTTTGACCCACAAATGACCACGATAACCCTTGTAACCCACCCTAGCACGTGCACTGTGCGCGCTCACCACCACTATATTGTTCTAAAATGGGGCATTGAAGGGTGATGGCAATATGGAAAGGGCTTGAAATTGATCCTGTTCATCGTTATTAATTACCACAAGGCTGCCCAATGCAATCCATGGCTATAAAACACCGCACGGCAAAGTACAATTTAAAAGGTATGCAAAAAGGGTGCTTTTAGGGCCGATTTTGCACTATTTTGGGCTCAAAAAGAGGTCGCCGAGGCCCCTAATCGGGTACATAACACACCAAACGATGATGAAGGGTGTTTGTATATCATTTAGGTTACTTCCAATGCAAATGGACCCCTTTACGCATATCCTAAGCACCCAAACCGCCCAAAAAATGGCATTTTTTGGCCATTCTTGACAGATTTTGAAACGGAGGTCCGCCACGAATCCCGTTCCCGGCCGCCACCGTTGAGTTTCTTGCTCAACCATTATGTGCTTGTACTTCACACCCATAGTTGTCATCTACCAACATTTCAGCCGATTCTGAAGCACCACGGCAGAACTCCGATCTTTTCTTATTTGGCGCGTGTTTGAACGCATTTTGGGATTTTTGGAGGACCAAAATGGGCCACCACAAGCTCAAAATACTCCAAAAACACTTGTTTTAGCATCACACATGGTCTAGGATCATTTTTGAGAAAGGTAAGTTTTTTGCCCCTATTGGACCCTGTTGACCCATTTGGGCACCCACCTATTTGGGCCCGAGCTTGTAGCTTGCCACGGCCTACTAGGCCTAGGTACGGGGGTCTAGGCGTCCGTTGGGGCAATTCCGAGGGGTGTAAACCACAAAAAGCGGGTGGACTAGGTGCCTTCATTTTGAGCCATGGTAGCCAAAGATATGGCCTGTTCTTGGCTTGTGGCCGTCGCCAGCCAATCTACACAAAATTTGGGGCTTCTGGGGCCCTTTTTGGGCCGTTTCTGGGACATATGGTGGAATTAGAAGGCCGCAAAGGGCTCGTTGACACGGGAAAGTCAAGCCGCACATGGAGTGTACCCACCCTTTCCCTTTGTTCGGGTGTTTTGAACGGGTTCTAGGGCTGTTTGTGGCCCTAGATTGCATTTTTCGAAACCGAGGTCTGCCACTTGTGACAACCATTCTCGGCCGCCACCGTTGAGTTTCTGGCTCGTACCTTGTGTGGTTGTCCCTCACACCCATAAGTATCATCCACCAAAATTTGAGCCAAATTCGAAGCACCACGACGGAGATCTGATTTTTGCCCATTTCGCGCGTGCTGCTTGCTGCTTGCTTGCTTGCTGCTTGCTTGCTGCCAAGGATAGGTCCACCCTAGACACTAAAGAGGGTTATAAGGCCAAGACCGGTTCCACCACCTCGGTGACCCTCATCCTAACCCTCGTAACCTATGTGGTGATTGTAGAAGGCCATGGTGGGGCGCTACACTTGTTTAGCCGGAAATGACCGCGGGCCAAGTGCCCTTAAACGTAAAGGCCACCGCCATTGTCACCACATTAGTTCATTGGTTAGTTTTGTGGGGTCCCGTCACTGGAGCCCTTTTTTTTTGGGGGGGGGCTAGCTATGGGGCTCCAATGACCCCCCTCCCCCCTCAAGTGAAAGTCCGGGAACCTAGGTCCATTTGAGCTTTGTGCAGGAGCCCCTCGGCCAGGTGCAGCACCGCTTCCGCAACAAACTGCGCTGCCATGCTGCCCGTCAGCTGGAGGCGCGCCGCCCGGTCACCTTCGGGGGCTTGGGCGACGGAGACACGCAAGATTTAGGAACTCGTGTCTAATGATGTGAGAGTGCAAGTCTCTCCGCCTGTACATGCTATTTCATTGCTTTAGGTTGCTATCATCTTCTCGCAGGCGTAGTCAAGTGGTAAGGCAAAGGGCCGTGACTTCATTTGCAGGTTCGAGTCCCGTCGTTCGCCCAAATTTGCTGCCAGCTTAAGGCTCAATAGCTTAGTGGTAGAGCAGGAGATTTGGAAGCCTTTCGTCACAGGTTCAAATCCCATCTGAGCCAAATATTTTGTGTTGTTGCATCTTTGGTTCAGTTGGTAGAATGTAGGTCTCCAAAACTTAATATCGTAGGTTCAATTCCTACAGGGCCTGGTGGATTAACTTAGCTTAGATTTTTTTGCTAGAATAGAAGTGAGCGGAATAATATTTGCCCCCATTTTCTAGAGGCCTAGCCATCCCCCTTTCACAGAGGCAACGGGGATTCCAATTCCCCTGGGGATAATTTTTGCGGGTGTAGCTCAGTTGGTAGAATGTGGTCCTTCCAAGTTTAATGTCATGTGTTCGATTGACGTTGCCTGCTATGGATTAAATATTATGAAGTAGTTGTTTTTTTAAGGAATAAAGATGTTTTTGGAGGCTTAGATGTCACCACAAACTGAAATGTAGGGACAGTTTTTTCTTTGCGATCTTTCTTTTTGGCACTTGATTTGTATGTACGAAAGTTTATTTGTTTTTATAGCCTTGATGAAAATTTAGGAACATCTTATACTTTGGTCAGTATGAAATATTTTTGTATGAGTTTTGATATATTTTGTGTTTGATTTAACATTTTCAATTGACTTTTTTTGCAGAAAAAACCAAGCGATTAGACAAAATTATTTTATTTTTTGGCTATAAAAGCTACATGAAAAGAACTTTTCTTTTGTAGTTTGGTTCTTAGTAGTAGTTTAGCTAGTAGGTAGTTAGTTTAGTTCTTTTGAGAATTTGAAACGGAGGTCCGCCACCGGCGAATCCTGTTCCCGGCCGCCACCGTTGAGTTTCTTGCTCAACCATTATGTGCTTGTACTTCACACCCATAGTTGTCATCTACCGAAATGTCCGCCGAATCCGAAGCACCACGGCAGAATTCTCATTTTTGCTTATTTCGCGCGTGTTTTAACGCATTTTGGGATCTCTGGAGGACCAAAATGAGCCACCACAAGCTCAAAATACTCCAAAAACACTTGTTTTAGCATCACACATGGTCTAGGATCATTTTTGAGAAAGGTAAGTTTTTTGCCCCTATTGGACCCTGTTGACCCATTTGGGCACCCACCTGTTTGGGCTTGAGCTTGCAGCTTGCCACAGCCTACTGGGCCCCGGTACGGGGGTCTAGGCGTCCGTTGGGGCAATTCTGAGGGGTGTAAACCACAAAAAGTGGGGGGTTGCGGGTGGACTAGGTGCCTCCATTTTGAGCCATGGTAGCCAAAGATATGGCCTGTTCTTGGCTTGTGGCCGTCGCCAGCCAATCTACACAAAATTTGGGGCTTCTGGGGCCCTTTTTGGGCCGTTTCTGGGACATATGGTGGAATTAGAGGGCCGCAAAGGGCTCGTTGACACGGGAAAGTCAAGCCGCACATGGAGTGTACCCACCCTTTCCCTTTGTTCGGGTGTTTTGAATGGGTTCTAGGGCTGACTATGGTTCTAGATTGCATTTTTCGAAACCGAGGTCTGCCACTTGCGACAACCATTCTCGGCCGCCACCGTTGAGTCTCTGGCTCGTACCTTGTGTGGTTGTCCCTCACACCCATAAGTATCATCCACCAAATTTTGAGCCGAATTCGAAGCACCACGACGGAGATCTGATTTTTGCCCATTTCGCGCGTCCTGCTTGCTGCTTGCTTGCTTGCTGCTTGCTTGCTGCCAAGGATAGGTCCACCCTAGACACTAAAGAGGGTTATAAGACCAAGACCGGTTCCACCACCTCGGTGACCCTCATCCTAACCCTCGTAACCTATGTGGTGATTGTGGAAGGCCATGGTGGGGCGCTACACTTGTTTAGCCGGAAATGACCGCGGGCCAAGTGCCCTTAAACGTAAAGGCCACCGCCATTGTCACCACATTAGTTCATTGGTTAGTTTTGTGGGGTCCCGTCACTGGAGCCCTTTTTTTTGGGGGGGGGGCTAGCTATGGGGCTCCAATGACCCCCCTCCCCCCTCAAGTGAAAGTCCGGGAACCTAGGTCCATTTGAGCTTTGTGCAGGAGCCCCTCGGCCAGGTGCAGCACCGCTTCCGCAACAAACTGCGCTGCCATGCCGCCCGTCAGCTGGAGGCGCGCCGCCCGGTCACCTTCGGGGGCTTGGGCGACGGAGACACGCAAGATTTAGGAACTCGTGTCTAATGATGTGAGAGTGCAAGTCTCTCCGCCTGTATATGCTATTTCATTGCTTTAGGTTGCTATTATCTTCTCGCAGGCGTAGTCAAGTGGTAAGGCAAAGGGCCTTGACTTCATTTGCAGGTTCGAGTCCCGTCGTTCGCCCAAATTTGCTGCCAGCTTAAGGCTCAATAGCTTAGTGGTAGAGCAGGAGATTTGTGAGCCTTTCGTCACAGGTTCAAATCCCATCTGAGCCAAATATTTTGTGTTGTTGCATCTTTGGTTCAGTTGGTAGAATGTAGGTCTCCAAAACCTAATATCGTAGGTTCAATTCCTACAGGGCCTGGTGGATTAACTTAGCTTAGATTTTTTTGCTAGAATAAAAGTGAGCAGAATAATATTTGCCCCCATTTTCTAGAGGCCTAGCCATCCCCCTTTCACAGAGGCAACGGGGATTCCAATTCCCCTGGGGATAATTTTTGCGGGTGTAGCTCAGTTGGTAGAATGTGGTCCTTCCAAGTTTAATGTCATGTGTTCGAGTGACGTTACCTGCTATGGATTAAATATTATGAAGTAGTTGTTTTTTTAAGGAATAAAGATGTTTTTGGAGGCTTAGATGTCACCACAAACTGAAATGTAGGGACAGTTTTTTCTTTGCGATCTTTCTTTTTGGCACTTGATTTGTATGTACGAAAGTTTATTTGTTTTTATAGCCTTGATGAAAATTTAGGAACATCTTATACTTTGGTCAGTATGAAATATTTTTGTATGAGTTTTGATATATTTTGTGTTTTATTTAACATTTTCAATTGACTTTTTTTGCAGAAAAAACCAAGCGATTAGACAAAATTTTTATTTTTTGGCTATAAAAGCTACATGAAAAGAACTTTTCTTTTGTAGTTTGGTTCTCAGTAGTAGTTTAGCTAGTAGGTAGTTAGTTTAGTTCTTTTGAGAATTTGAAACGGAGGTCCGCCACCGGCGAATCCCGTTCCCGGCCGCCACCGTTGAGTTTCTTGCTCAACCATTATGTGCTTGTACTTCACACCCCTAGTTGTCATCTACCAAAATGTCCGCCGAATCCGAAGCACCACGGCAGAATTCTGATTTTTGCTTATTTCGCGCGTGTTTCAACGCATTTTGGGATCTCTGGAGGACCAAAATGAGCCACCAGGAGCTCAAAATACTCCAAAAACACTTGTTTTAGCATCACACATGGTGTAGGATCATTTTTGAGAAGGGTAAATTTTTTGCCCCTATTGGACCCTGTTGACCCATTTGGGCACCCACCTGTTTGGGCTTGAGCTTGCAGCTTGCCACAGCCTACTGGGCCTAGGTACGGGGGTCTAGGCGTCCGTTGGGGCAATTCTGAGGGGTGTAAACCACAAAAAGTGGGGGGTTGCAGGTGGACTAGGTGCCTTCATTTTGAGCCATTGTAGCCAAAGATATGGCCTGTTCTTGGCTTGTGGCCGTCACCAGCCAATCTACACAAAATTTGGGGCTTCTGGGGCCCTTTTTGGGCCGTTTCTGGGACATATGGTGGAATTAGAGGGCCGCAAAGGGCTCGTTGACACGGGAAAGTCAAGCCGCACATGGAGTGTACCCACCCTTTCCCCTTGTTCGGCCGTTATGAATGGGTTCTAGGGCTGTTTTTGGCCCCAAAATGGCTGTTTGTGGCCCTAGATTGCAGTTTTCGAAACTGAGGTCTGCCACTTGCGACAACCATTCTCGGCCGCCACCGTTGATTTTTTGGCTCGTACTTTGTGTGGTTGTCCCTCACACCCATAAGTATCATCCACCAAAATTTGAGCCGAATTCGAAGCACCACGACGGAGATCTGATTTTTGCCCATTTCGCGCGTGCTGCTTGCTGCTTGCTTGCTTGCTGCTTGCTTGCTTGCTGCCAAAGGTAGGTCCACCCTAGACACTAAAGAGGGTTATAAAACCAAGACCAGTTCCACCACCTCGGTGACCCTCATCCTAACCCTCTTAACCTATGTGGTGATTGTGGAAGGCCATGGTGGGGCGCTACACTTGTTTAGCCGGAAATGACCGCGGGCCAAGTGCCCTTAAACATAAAGGCCACCGCCATTGTCACCACATTAGTTCATTGGTTAGTTTTGTGGGGTCCCGTCACTGGAGCCCCTTTTTTTGGGGGGGGGGTCTAGCTATGGGGCTCCAATGACCCCCCTCCCCCCTCAAGTGAAAGTCCGGGAACCTAGGTCCATTTGAGCTTTGTGCAGGAGCCCCTGGCGCTTCCGCAACAAACTGGGCTGCCATGCTGCCCGTCAGCCGGAGGCGCTCCGCCCGGTCACCTTCGGGGACTTGGGCGACGGAGACATGCAAGATTTAGGAACTCGTGTCTAATGATGTGAGAGTGCAAGTCTCTCCGCATTTTTATGCAATTTCATTGCTTTAGGTTGCTATTATCGCCTGGCAGGCGTAGCCAAGTGGTAAGGCAAAGGGCTGTGACTTCATTTGCAGGTTCGAGTCCCGTCGTTCGCCCAAATTTGCTGCCAGCTTAAGGCTCAGTAGCTTAGTGGTAGAGCAGGAGATTTGTGAGCCTTTCGTCACGGGTTCAAATCCCATCTGAGCCAAATATTTTATGTTGTTGCATCTTTGGTTCAGTTGGTAGAATGTAGGTCTCCAAAACCTAATGTCGTAGGTTCAATTCCTACAGGGCTTGGTGGATTAACTTAGCTTAGATTTTTTGCTAGAACAGAAGTGAGCAGAATATTATTTGCCCCCATTTTCTAGAGGCCTAGCCATCCCCCTTTCACAGAGGCAACGGGGATTCCAATTCCCCCGGGGATAATTTTTGCGGTTGTAGCTTAGTTGGTAGAATGTGGTCCTTCCCAATCTAATGTCGTGTGTTCGAGTGACGTTACCTGGTATGGATTAACTATTATGAAGTAGATTTTTTTTTTAAGGAATAAAGATGTTTTTGGAGGCTTAGATGTCACCACAAACTGAAATGTAGGGACAGTTTTTTCTTTGCGATCTTTATTTTTGGCACTTGATTTGTATGTACGAAAGTTTAGTTTGATATATTTTGTGTTTTATTTAACATTTTCAGTTGCTTTTTTTTTGCAGAAAAAACCAAGCGATGAGACAAAAATTTTATTTTTTGCCTATAAAAGCTACATGAAAAGAACTTTTCTTTTGTAGTTTGGTTCTTAGTAGTAGTTTAGCTAGTAGGTAGTTAGTTTAGTTCTTTTGAGATTTTGAAACGGAGGTCCGCCACTGGCGAATCCCGTTCCCGGCCGCCACCGTTGAGTTTCTTGCTCAACCATTGTGTGCTTGTACTTCACACCCATAGTTGTCATCTACCGGATTCAGCCGAATCCGAAGCAGCACGGCAGAATTCTTATTTTTCTTATGTCGCGCGTGTTTCAACGCATTTTGGGATTTTTGGACCACCAAAGTGGGCCACCACAAGCTCAAAATACTCCAAAAACACTTGTTTTAGCATCACACATGGTCTAGGATCATTTTTGAGAAAGGTAAGTTTTTTGCCCCTATTGGACCCTGTTGACCCATTTGCGCACCCATCTGTTTGGCCTGGAGCTTGTAGCTTGCCACAGGCTGGTGGGCCTAGGTACGGGGGTCTAGGCGTCCGTTGGGGCAATTCCGAGGGGTGTAAACCACAAAAAGTGGGGGGTTGCGGGTGGACTAGGTGCCTTCATTTTGAGCCATGGTAGCCAAAGATATGGCCTGTTCTTGGCTTGTGGCCGTCGCCAGCCAATCTACACAAAATTTGGGGCTTCTGGGGCCCTTTTTGGGCCGTTTCCGGGACATATGGTGGAGTTAGAGGGCCGCAAAGGGCTCGTTGACACGGGAAAGTCAAGCCGCACATGGAGTGTACCCACCCTTTCCCTTTGTTCGGGTGTTTTGAATGGGTTCTAGGGCTGTTTTTGGCCCCAAAAATGGCTGTTTGTGGCCCTAGATTGCAGTTTTCGAAACTGAGGTCTGCCACTTGCGACAACCGTTCTCGGCCGCCACCGTTGAGTTTTTGGCTCATACTTTGTGTGGTTGTCCCTCACACCCATAAGTATCACTGACCAAAATTTGAGCCGAATTCGAAGCACCACGACGGAGATCTGATTTTTTGCCCATTTCGCGCGTGCTGCTTGCTACTTGCTTGCTTGTTGCTTGCTTGCTGCCAAACCCGGTAGGTCCACCCTAGACACTAAAGAGGGTTATAAAACCAAGACCAGTTCCACCACCTCGGTGACCCTCATCCTAACCCTCTTAACCTATGTGGTGATTGTGGAAGGCCATGGTGGGGCGCTACACTTGTTTAGCCGGAAATGACCGCGGGCCAAGTGCCCTTAAACATAAAGGCCACCGCCATTGTCACCACGGTAGTTCATTGGTCAGTTTTGAGGGGTCCCGTCACTGGAGCCCTTTTTTTTGGGGGGGGGGGGTCTAGCTATGGGCACGGGGGGGACGTCTGCTCGGTTCTGGTACGCGACTCCCCCCCCCCCCCCTCCCTGCCCTCCGGGCCCACTTAGTTCCCAAGGGTCAACGGCTACTGGCCATACATATCGTGTTGCCGAAGGCGCCCGAAGTTTTTTTTTTTCATTCCCCTTGCCCATTTTCTCCACTTTGCACCCCAACACTATCCTTGAACCCAACCTTGACTCTAATGCCCACCCCAACCCTCAGCCTAGTCCTAATCCTACCCACAAACCCTACCCTTGACCCTAACCCTAATCAAGACTGAATATTGGAACCGAGCTGGTGGGGGAGGGAACATCAGCTATGACTGGTGAGGGACATCAAGAATGATTCACACATTGATGGCTCTTGACAAAGTGAAATCAGCTTGCAAGTGATCCCCTTCACCACAATGCCCACTTTCAAGGCTTTTTGGACTTCTGAGGGGCCAAAATGCCCCGAAATGGGTTCAAAATGGGCTCATTTCACCCGTTTGTGCACCCCAAATGGTCTAGGATGAGGTTTGGAAAAATGCGTTTTTGACCCATTTTTGACCCATTTTTGTCCCAAAACAGCCCATTATCAAGCCATTTTGGGATCGGAGGACCAAAATGGGCCACCACAAGCTCAAAACGGTCCAAAAACACTTGTTTTAGTGTTGCACGTGGTCTAGGATCATTTTTGAGAAAAGTCTTTTTTTTGCCCCTACCGGAGCCTGTTACCCCATTGGGGCACCCACCTATTTGGGCTTGAGCTTGCAGCTTGCCGCAGCCTAGTGGGCCTAGGCATTGGGGTCTAGGCGTCCGTTTGGGCAATTCTGAGGGGTGGAAACAACAAAAAGTGGGGGATGGCGGGTGGAGTAGGTGCCCTCGGAATCGCATTTTGAGCCATGTAGCCCAAGATATGGCCTATTCTTGGTTTGTGGCTGTCGGCATTTGGAGCTTCTGGGGGCCTTTTTAGGCCGTTTCCGGGACATATCATGGAGTTAGAGGGCCGCAAAGAGCTTGTTGAAACGGAGAAGTCAAGCCGCACGTGGAGTGTACCCACCGTTTCCCTTCGTTTGGCCGTTTTGAATGTGTTCCAGGGCTTTTTTTTGGCCCAAAAATGGCTGTTTTTGGCGCTAAACTGCAGTTTTTGAAACTGGCGTACGCCACTTGCGAATCCCGTTCCGGGCCGCCACCGTTGAGTTTCTTGCTCAACCTTTGTGTGATTGTACTTCACACCCATAGGGATTATCCACCAAAATTTCACCCGAATCTGAAGCACCACGACGGAGTTCTGATTTTTCCCCAATCGCGCGTGTTGCTTGCTTGCTGCTTGCTTGCTGCTTGCTTGCTTGCTTGCTGCTAAACCTAGTAGGTCCACCCTAGACACTAAAAAGGGTTATAAAACCAAGACTGGCTCCACCAGCTCGGTGACCCTAGCCCTAACCCTAATCAAGACTGAATATTGGGACCGAGCTGGTGGGGGAGGGAACATCAGCTATGATTGGTGAGGGACATCAAGAATGATTCACACATTGATGGCTCTTGACAAAGTGAAATCAGCTTGCAAGTGAACCCCATCACCACGAGGCCCACTTTCAAGGCATTTTGGACTTCTGAGGGGCCAAAATGCCCCAAAATGGGCTTAAAATGGGCTCATTTCACCCGTTTGTGCACCCCAAATGGTCTAGGATGAGGTTTGGAAAAATGCGTTTTTGACCCATTTTTGACCCATTTTTGTCCCAAAACAGCCCATTATCAAGGCATTTTGGGATCGGAGGACCAAAATGGGCCACCACAAGCTCAAAACGGTCCAAAAACACTTGTTTTAGCGTCACACATGGTCTAGGATCATTTTTGAGAAAAGTCATCTTTTTGCCCCTACTGGACCCTGTTGACCCATTTGGGCACCCACCTGTTTGGGCTTGAGCTTGCAGCTTGCCGCAGCCTAGTGGGCCTAGGTATTGGGGTCTAGGTGTCCGTTTGGGCAATTCTGAGGGGTGGAAACCACAAAAAGTGGGGGCTTGCGGGTGGAGTAGGTGCCCTCGGAATCGCATTTTGAGCCATGTCGCCAAAGATATGGCCTATTCTTGGTTTGTGGCTGTCGGCATTTTGAGCTTTGGGGGCCTTTTTAGGCCGTTTCCGGGACATATCATGGAGTTAGAGGGCCGCAAAGAGCTCGTTGACACAGGGAAGTCAAGCCGCACGTGGAGTGTACCCACCGTTTCCCTTCGTTTGGCCGTTTTGAATGTGTTCCGGGGCTTTTTTGGCCCAAAAATGGCTGTTTTTGGCCTTAAACTGCAGTTTTTGAAACTGAGGTCCGCCACTTGCGAATCCCGTTCCCGGCCGCCACCGTTGAGTTTCTTGCTCAAACTTTGTGTGATTGTGCTTCACACCCATAGGTATCATCCACCAAAATTTCAGCCGAATCTGAAGCACCACGACGGAGTTCTGATTTTTAGCCATTTCGCGCGTGCTGCTTGCTGCTTGCTTGCTTGCTTGCTGCTAAACCTGGTAGGTCCACCCTAGACCCTAAAAAGGGTTATAAAACCAAGACTGGTTCCACCAGCTCGGTGACCCCAACCCTAATCAAGACTGAATATTGGGACCGAGCTGGTGGGGGAGGGAACATCAGCTATGACTGGTGAGGGACATCAAGAATGATTCACACATTGATGGCTCTTGAAAAACTGAAATCATCTTGCAAGTGATCCCCTTCACCACAATGCCCACTTTCAAGGCTTTTTGGACTTCTGAGGGGCCAAAATGCCCCAAAATGGGCTCAAAATGGGCTCATTTCACCCGTTTGTGCACCCCAAATGGTCTAGGATGAGGTTTGGAAAAATGCGTTTTTGACCCATTTTTGACCCATTTTTGGTTCCAAAACAGCCCATTTCCAAGGCATTTTGGGATTTTCGGAGGACCAAAATGGGCCACCACAAGCTCAAAACGGTCCAAAAAAACTTGTTTTAGTGTTGCACGTGGTCTAGGATCATTTTTGAGAAAAGTCATCTTTTTGCCCCTACCGGAGCCTGTTACCCCATTGGGGCACCCACCTATTTGGGCTTGAGCTTGCAGCTTGCCGCAGCCTAGTGGGCCTAGGCATTGGGGTCTAGGCGTCCGTTTGGGCAATTCTGAGGGGTGGAAACAACAAAAAGTGGGGGATGGCGGGTGGAGTAGGTGCCCTCGGAATCGCATTTTGAGCCATGTAGCCCAAGATATGGCCTATTCTTGGTTTGTGGCTGTCGGCATTTGGAGCTTCTGGGGGCCTTTTTAGGCCGTTTCCGGGACATATCATGGAGTTAGAGGGCCGCAAAGAGCTTGTTGACACAGGGAAGTCAAGCTGCACGTGCAGTGTACCCACCGTTTCCCTTCGTTTGGCCGTTTTGAATGTGTTCCAGGGCTTTTTTTTGGCCCAAAAATGGCTGTTTTTGGCGCTAAACTGCAGTTTTTGAAACTGGCGTACGCCACTTGCGAATCCCGTTCCGGGCCGCCACCGTTGAGTTTCTTGCTCAACCTTTGTGTGATTGTACTTCACACCCATAGGGATTATCCACCAAAATTTCACCCGAATCTGAAGCACCACGACGGAGTTCTGATTTTTCCCCAATCGCGCGTGTTGCTTGCTTGCTGCTTGCTTGCTGCTTGCTTGCTTGCTTGCTGCTAAACCTAGTAGGTCCACCCTAGACACTAAAAAGGGTTATAAAACCAAGACTGGCTTCACCAGCTCGGTGACCCTAGCCCTAACCCTAATCAAGACTGAATATTGGGACCGAGCTGGTGGGGGAGGGAACATCAGCTATGATTGGTGAGGGACATCAAGAATGATTCACACATTGATGGCTCTTGACAAAGTGAAATCAGCTTGCAAGTGAACCCCATCACCACGAGGCCCACTTTCAAGGCATTTTGGACTTCTGAGGGGCCAAAATGCCCCAAAATGGGCTTAAAATGGGCTCATTTCACCCGTTTGTGCACCCCAAATGGTCTAGGATGAGGTTTGGAAAAATGCGTTTTTGACCCATTTTTGACCCATTTTTGTCCCAAAACAGCCCATTATCAAGGCATTTTGGGATCGGAGGACCAAAATGGGCCACCACAAGCTCAAAACGGTCCAAAAACACTTGTTTTAGCGTCACACATGGTCTAGGATCATTTTTGAGAAAAGTCATCTTTTTGCCCCTACTGGACCCTGTTGACCCATTTGGGCACCCACCTGTTTGGGCTTGAGCTTGCAGCTTGCCGCAGCCTAGTGGGCCTAGGTATTGGGGTCTAGGTGTCCGTTTGGGCAATTCTGAGGGGTGGAAACCACAAAAAGTGGGGGCTTGCGGGTGGAGTAGGTGCCCTCGGAATCGCATTTTGAGCCATGTCGCCAAAGATATGGCCTATTCTTGGTTTGTGGCTGTCGGCATTTTGAGCTTTGGGGGCCTTTTTGGGCCGTTTCCGGGACATATCATGGAGTTAGAGGGCCGCAAAGAGCTCGTTGACACAGGGAAGTCAAGCCGCACGTGGAGTGTACCCACCGTTTCCCTTCGTTTGGCCGTTTTGAATGTGTTCCGGGGCTTTTTTGGCCCAAAAATGGCTGTTTTTGGCCTTAAACTGCAGTTTTTGAAACTGAGGTCCGCCACTTGCGAATCCCGTTCCCGGCCGCCACCGTTGAGTTTCTTGCTCAAACTTTGTGTGATTGTGCTTCACACCCATAGGTATCATCCACCAAAATTTCAGCCGAATCTGAAGCACCACGACGGAGTTCTGATTTTTAGCCATTTCGCGCGTGCTGCTTGCTGCTTGCTTGCTTGCTTGCTGCTAAACCTGGTAGGTCCACCCTAGACCCTAAAAAGGGTTATAAAACCAAGACTGGTTCCACCAGCTCGGTGACCCCAACCCTAATCAAGACTGAATATTGGGACCGAGCTGGTGGGGGAGGGAACATCAGCTATGACTGGTGAGGGACATCAAGAATGATTCACACATTGATGGCTCTTGAAAAACTGAAATCATCTTGCAAGTGATCCCCTTCACCACAATGCCCACTTTCAAGGCTTTTTGGACTTCTGAGGGGCCAAAATGCCCCAAAATGGGCTCAAAATGGGCTCATTTCACCCGTTTGTGCACCCCAAATGGTCTAGGATGAGGTTTGGAAAAATGCGTTTTTGACCCATTTTTGACCCATTTTTGGTTCCAAAACAGCCCATTTCCAAGGCATTTTGGGATTTTCGGAGGACCAAAATGGGCCACCACAAGCTCAAAACGGTCCAAAAAAACTTGTTTTAGTGTTGCACGTGGTCTAGGATCATTTTTGAGAAAAGTCTTTTTTTTGCCCCTACCGGAGCCTGTTACCCCATTGGGGCACCCACCTATTTGGGCTTGAGCTTGCAGCTTGCCGCAGCCTAGTGGGCCTAGGCATTGGGGTCTAGGCGTCCGTTTGGGCAATTCTGAGGGGTGGAAACAACAAAAAGTGGGGGATGGCGGGTGGAGTAGGTGCCCTCGGAATCGCATTTTGAGCCATGTAGCCCAAGATATGGCCTATTCTTGGTTTGTGGCTGTCGGCATTTGGAGCTTCTGGGGGCCTTTTTAGGCCGTTTCCGGGACATATCATGGAGTTAGAGGGCCGCAAAGAGCTTGTTGACACAGGGAAGTCAAGCTGCACGTGCAGTGTACCCACCGTTTCCCTTCGTTTGGCCGTTTTGAATGTGTTCCAGGGCTTTTTTTTGGCCCAAAAATGGCTGTTTTTGGCGCTAAACTGCAGTTTTTGAAACTGGCGTACGCCACTTGCGAATCCCGTTCCGGGCCGCCACCGTTGAGTTTCTTGCTCAACCTTTGTGTGATTGTACTTCACACCCATAGGGATTATCCACCAAAATTTCACCCGAATCTGAAGCACCACGACGGAGTTCTGATTTTTCCCCAATCGCGCGTGTTGCTTGCTTGCTGCTTGCTTGCTGCTTGCTTGCTTGCTTGCTGCTAAACCTAGTAGGTCCACCCTAGACACTAAAAAGGGTTATAAAACCAAGACTGGCTCCACCAGCTCGGTGACCCTAGCCCTAACCCTAATCAAGACTGAATATTGGGACCGAGCTGGTGGGGGAGGGAACATCAGCTATGATTGGTGAGGGACATCAAGAATGATTCACACATTGATGGCTCTTGACAAAGTGAAATCAGCTTGCAAGTGAACCCCATCACCACGAGGCCCACTTTCAAGGCATTTTGGACTTCTGAGGGGCCAAAATGCCCCAAAATGGGCTTAAAATGGGCTCATTTCACCCGTTTGTGCACCCCAAATGGTCTAGGATGAGGTTTGGAAAAATGCGTTTTTGACCCATTTTTGACCCATTTTTGTCCCAAAACAGCCCATTATCAAGGCATTTTGGGATCGGAGGACCAAAATGGGCCACCACAAGCTCAAAACGGTCCAAAAACACTTGTTTTAGCGTCACACATGGTCTAGGATCATTTTTGAGAAAAGTCATCTTTTTGCCCCTACTGGACCCTGTTGACCCATTTGGGCACCCACCTGTTTGGGCTTGAGCTTGCAGCTTGCCGCAGCCTAGTGGGCCTAGGTATTGGGGTCTAGGTGTCCGTTTGGGCAATTCTGAGGGGTGGAAACCACAAAAAGTGGGGGCTTGCGGGTGGAGTAGGTGCCCTCGGAATCGCATTTTGAGCCATGTCGCCAAAGATATGGCCTATTCTTGGTTTGTGGCTGTCGGCATTTTGAGCTTTGGGGGCCTTTTTGGGCCGTTTCCGGGACATATCATGGAGTTAGAGGGCCGCAAAGAGCTCGTTGACACAGGGAAGTCAAGCCGCACGTGGAGTGTACCCACCGTTTCCCTTCGTTTGGCCGTTTTGAATGTGTTCCGGGGCTTTTTTGGCCCAAAAATGGCTGTTTTTGGCCTTAAACTGCAGTTTTTGAAACTGAGGTCCGCCACTTGCGAATCCCGTTCCCGGCCGCCACCGTTGAGTTTCTTGCTCAAACTTTGTGTGATTGTGCTTCACACCCATAGGTATCATCCACCAAAATTTCAGCCGAATCTGAAGCACCACGACGGAGTTCTGATTTTTAGCCATTTCGCGCGTGCTGCTTGCTGCTTGCTTGCTTGCTTGCTGCTAAACCTGGTAGGTCCACCCTAGACCCTAAAAGGGTTATAAAACCAAGACTGGTTCCACCAGCTCGGTGACCCTAACCCTAATCAAGACTGAATATTGGGACCGAGCTGGTGGGGGAGGGAACATCAGCTATGACTGGTGAGGGACATCAAGAATGATTCACACATTGATGGCTCTTGAAAAACTGAAATCATCTTGCAAGTGAACCCCATCACCACGAGGCCCACTTTCAAGGCTTTTTGGACTTCTGAGGGGCCAAAATGCCCCAAAATGGGCTCAAAATGGGCTCATTTCACCCGTTTGTGCACCCCAAATGGTCTAGGATGAGGTTTGGAAAAATGCGTTTTTGACCCATTTTTGACCCATTTTTGGTTCCAAAACAGCCCATTTCCAAGGCATTTTGGGATTTTCGGAGGCCCAAAATTGGCCACCACAAGCTCAAAACGGTCCAAAAACACTTGTTTTAGCGTCGCACATGGTCTAGGATCATTTTTGAAAAAAGTCATCTTTTTGCCCCCATCGGACCCTGTTGACCCATTTGGGCACCCACCTGTTTGGGCTTGAGCATGCAGCTTGCCGCAGCCTAGTGGGCCTAGGTATTGGGGTCTAGGCTTCCGTTTGGGCAATTCTGATGGGTGGAAACCACAAAAAGTGGGGGGTTTCGGGTGGAGTAGGTGCCCTCAGAACCGCATTTTGAGCCATGTAGCCAAAGGTATGGCCTATTCTTGGTTTGTGGCTGTCGGCATTTGGAGCTTCTGGGGGCCTTTTTGGGCCGTTTCCGGGACATATCATGGAGTTAGAGGGCCGCAAAGAGCTCGTTGACACGGGGAAGTCAAGCCGCACGTGCAGTGTACCCACCGTTTCCCTTCGTTTGGCCGTTTTGAATGTGTTCCAAGGCTTTTTTGGCCCAAAAATGGCTGTTTTTGGCCCTAAACTGCAGTTTTTGAAACTGAGGTCCGCCACTTGCGAATCCCGTTCCCGGCCACCACCGTTGAGTTTATTGCTCAAACATTGTGTGATTGTACTTCACACCTATAGGTATCATCCACCAAAATTTCACCCGAATCCGAAGCACCACGATGGAGTTCTGATTTTTAGCCATTTCGCGCATGCTGCTTGCTTGCTTGCTTGCTTGCTTGCTGCTTGCTTGCTGCTAAACCTGGTAGGTCCACCCTAGACACTAAAAGGGTTATAAAACCAAGACCGGTTCCACCAGCTCGGTGACTCTAACCCTAACCCTAACCCCAACCCTAGCCCTAACCCTAGCCCTGCCCCTAGCCCTAGCTCTCACCCAAGGCTCGGGCCAGAGTGAGTGTTGGGGTGCAAAATGGAGAGCAATGACCCCCCTCCCCGCCCCCCAACCCACCACCCCAAACCGCCCCACTTGGACCCCCCCCCCGGCCGACCCTCCCAACCGCCCCCCCCCCCTCGCCCCGACCTGAACCCCCCCCCCCCTTACTTCTACTGGGCGGGGGAGTCGCGTCTAAAAGCGAGGAGACGTCCCCCCCGTGGCTATGGGGCTCTTATGACCCCCCTCCCCCCTCAAGTGAAAGTCCGGGAACCTAGGTCCATTTGAGCTTTGTGCAGGAGCCCCTCCGCCAGGTGCAGCACCGCTTCCGCAACAAACTGCGCTGCCATGCTGCCCGTCAGCTGGAGGCGCGCCGCCCGGTCACCTTCGGGGGCTTGGGCGACGGAGACACGCAAGATTTAGGAACTCCTGTCTAATGATGTGAGAGTGCAAGTCTCTCCGCCTGTTCAGGTTCTATTACAAACTTATTGACTTCGATTGTAGGAAATATTTTTGGTTTTAAGGCTTTACGTGCTTTACGTGTATTTTGGCTGCATATGCAAAGACTTTTCTAGTCCTCCACCTGGTATTCAAGTAGAGCGTGATCGTCTTCATAAGTATGGTTGACGTCTTTTAGGATGTACTATTCAGCCTAAGTTAGGTTTATCAACTAAAAATTATGGTCGTGCGGTATGTGAGTGTCTTTGTGGTGGTTTAGATTTTACGAAAGATGACAAGAACGTAAACTCTCAAGCTTTCATGCGTTGGTGTGATCGTTTGTTTTTCTGTGCAGAGGCTATTTATAAGTCTCAGACAGAAACAGATGAGGTAACAGGTCATTATTTAAATGCAACAGCTGTTACTTGTCAAGAATGCAAAAGAGAGCTGAGTTTGCTGCTCAAATAGGGGTGCATGTTATTATGCATGACTACCTAAGAGGGGTTTTACAGCAAATACTTCTTTAGCTGCTTGCTGTTGTGATAATGGTTTATTACTTCACATTCACCATGCCATGCACGCCGTAATTGATCGTTAGCGTAACCATGGTATTCATTTCCGAGTTTTAGCTAAGACTCCTCGTATGTCTGGTGGTGACCATTTACATTCTGGTACAGTTGTAGGTAAGTTAGTAGGTGAGCGTGAAGTTACTTTAGGTTTTGCGGATCTAAGAATTGGTGTGGTATGGGTGGTACTATGCCTGTGGCTTCAGGAGGTATTCATGTTTGGCATATGCTGTAAATGCTATTATTAATTACGTAAAACAGTACTTTGATCCTACAGGGGTCTTGTTGAAGCACCCACCAACACTGAACACGCGATTTTTTTAAGGAGGCGGGGCTCCCACCATTGCCCCTGTGACATTGCACACTTAGAGCTTGGTGGACATGTGAGTGATGGGTGGGTGGGTTGGTGGGTAGGCGCAGGGATGTGTGTGTCGTGCAAAGCTGGCGACTTCCCGCTAGCGTCCAGTGTTTCGTTCTGGCCAGGTGGCACACACCACCTTCATTCTGTACAAGGTTCCGATTGTGACCTTGACCAAGGACACATCGTCCGCATTGACTGTCCCCATCAGTTGCGGGTGATGGAGCACTGCTACCAGTGCTTTCACCCCCCAAATTCGGAGGTGATGATCTGTGATGGTTGGGATGAAGCAATGGTCCGTGCAAAATGCTCTGGTCAAGGGGCTTGACGTGCCGTTTTGACCCAGGTATGCCTCCTTGCACTTCATCTGTAGCGATTGGGTGCAAACGTCTGCCATTGCCTCCCAGGGTGAGGCCCGGGCCCCTGCTGGGGAAGTGGGGTTTTCAACTCCGGGGGGAGGGGGTCGATAGAGCCTCCCAAAACTGGGGGGTTCGGGAAAAGGGCTGAATTGACAGGACCATCAATCAGTTTTTATGAACTCTGGCATCAAGGCCCCGAAAAATGTTTTGAGCATTGAAAATGGTTAGTTTTGTTTCACCAAATACAAGGCAAATGATGATTTTTCTGAAACCGCTCAATGCGCTGATTCCAAAAATCCCATTTTCATTTTTTGCCGAATTTTGGGTCCGGGTCACCTCCGGGCCCAGGGGTCGGTCTCGGTAGGATTTTGGGGGGCCCGTCAATTCAGCCCTTTTGGGGGGGTCTAGCCAGGGGGCTGTATCGATCCCCGCCCCCGCAAACGAAAGCCCGCCCAGCTGATCAAGCAAGGTCTTGGCTGTGCCCGCTTTTTCTACTGCAAAAGAAGGTTGTCTTCGCGGCTACCGCCACCATATTTCGGAGAAATACCCCCCCCCCCCCAAAAAAAAACAGCCCAAAGTGGCCCAACGGTTGCACAGGTTGGTCATAAATAGCCCCAAACCAAGACTGGGCCATGTTTTGGGCCATGCGGCTCGAAATCCACATCTGAGACCGTCTAGTACAGCCGCAAACCCCCCACTTTGTGGTTTTCGCATCTCAAAATCGCCAAACCGGACACCCAGACCTGCAAGCTGCAAGCTCAAGTCCGAACTGGTTGGCGCCAAAATGGGTCCAACGGCGCTCAGCAGACTCCTCCTGCCCCCCATCCGGCCCTCCGCACCCACATTCTGGATATTACAAGAATATTGGGCATTGCCCAACAGGCTGGTGGAGCTGAAGGCCCCAGAACACATCTTTGCTTCTGTTTTGGCGGGGTAAGTCAGCATGCTGTGCGCCGCACTGCATCCCTCTGCACAGGCCCGACGTTCAGCATATCAAAGTCCACGCTCAATTCTGGCCAAGCATTCTTTCAATTCTTTTGCTATCAATCGGCTGTCAGGGGCAACCACCGGTGATTGGATTGGCCTCTACCCCGCGGACTCCCCCGGGGGCGGCACGCCACATAAGACTAAAATTCCGAGGGGCGCCTTGTGGCTCTACGTCTGCAACGATCAGGCGGAGTGCGATTCTGCGTTTTCGAGTGCGTCCAAAAAATGGCCTTGGCCTCTCCCCGCAGGCGATTACCTCGCATGGTACCTCGGTGACAACAAATGGAAAAGCGTCCCCATGAAGCCTTCTTCCCCACTTCGTTTCACGGTGAAGCGAAGTCTGCTTTTTGGTGCTGCTGGTGACAGCAGTGCAGCAAACTGCAACCAAATGTGTTGCTTCTGGTGGCCGCCTGTGCGAGCTCTACAGTGTACGTCCCCGTCAGTGTGGAGTTCGGGTGGGAGGGTCGCTATGAGCCGTCTCTGTTCTGATTATCCCCTGCTGTCCTTGACGAGGGCCCCGGGGATACTGCTGTGGAAGGTGGTCCCTGTCGATGTCAGTAGGTCTTTCACAAGAAGTCGTTTGCAGTCAATGATTACATTCGAGTGTTGCACTCTGAACTCCTGCAATGGTTGTCCATGTCTGATTTATCGTTGGATTATGCTGCGGTCCGCCTCTATGCCACTGCTCTAGAGGAGTGGCTGACGGACCGCAACATTCCGGTACAGCCCGGTTCAGATGTAGATGGGCAGAAGCGTGCTACCCCCCACCATGGGATGGATCTAATTTGTGCGCCACTCAGGGGGTGGGGGTGGGGGGGGAGGGGGGGGGTAGTCAATTGTGACATGTCACAAAAAATACAATAGGCCATAGTGGGAAAACAGCTTTTCTGAAAATATTGTGACACCCAAAAGGCTCTGTGGTAATTTCCGAGGGCAGTGGTACTCTCCGAGGGCATGCGGGATGGTTGCTGGATTGCTCATCTTTGTGTTCCTGAGCTTCCTGTGTTTTTGTGACAATTCTGTTGTTCTGACATTCTGCTTGCATGCGCGACAGAGAGATGAGACGCGGTGTCAACTGACACTGTGTTCTCTGTCGGCTCTCAAGACTGACGACGTTCGCAGCAGCTCATTTGTCTGCCGCATCCCTCCGACAGCCTTTGTCATAGTTCTGTCATGGGTCGAAAGAAGGTGGGTTTTCAGTGTGATCGGCCGTGTGTTTCAGCCGCGGCATGCCGAAAAAAAAAACGAGCCATGCAGCCCGTCGCGCCGCAGCAATTGCTCTGGCTGTGGGTGCTCTGGGTGCAGCTATGGGTACTGGGTACTGACAGTGACAGTGACAGTGAATAAGAACCCTGGTGCACCAGCAAAAAAGACAAAAAACTGTTTCTTGGAATATGCAATGGTTTGCATTGAATGCTTCAAGTGAAGGGGTGTGCTGCCTGCCTCCTGGCACCCTGCGTGGCTCAATCTGTGACCGGGTTTTTTTGTGACGCATGTTGTGACGCCTCATCACAACAGGGGGGGGGGCGGGGGGGGGGTAGGGAGGGACACCCCCCCCCCAGTTAGATCCATCCCAGCCCCGAGGGCATGCGGGATGGTTGCTGGATTGCTCATCTTTGTGTTCCTGAGCTTCCTGTGTTTTTGTGACAATTCTGTTGTTCTGACATTCTGCTTGCATGCGCGACAGAGAGATGAGACGCGGTGTCAACTGACACTGTGTTCTCTGTCGGCTCTCAAGACTGACGACGTTCGCAGCAGCTCATTTGTCTGCCGCATCCCTCCGACAGCCTTTGTCATAGTTCTGTCATGGGTCGAAAGAAGGTGGGTTTTCAGTGTGATCGGCCGTGTGTTTCAGCCGCGGCATGCCGAAAAAAAAAACGAGCCATGCAGCCCGTCGCGCCGCAGCAATTGCTCTGGCTGTGGGTGCTCTGGGTGCAGCTATGGGTACTGGGTACTGACAATGACAGTGACAGTGAATAAGAACCCTGGTGCACCAGCAAAAAAGACAAAAAACTGTTTCTTGGAATATGCAATGGTTTGCATTGAATGCTTCAAGTGAAGGGGTGTGCTGCCTGCCTCCTGGCACCCTGCGTGGCTCAATCTGTGACCGGGTTTTTTTGTGACGCATGTTGTGACGCCTCATCACAACAGTGGGGGGGGCGGGGGGGGGTAGGGAGGGACACCCCCCCCCCCCCAGTTAGATCCATCCCAGCCCCCCAACCCCCCGAAAACCAGACAGGTATCCACAGCGGGGGGGCTGGGCAGAGTGGGGCAGAAACGGGCGTGGGCTTCCACGTGCCTTTGGGAAGAACCAGGCAACGTGCACGTACCTGGCGTGTACACAGATGGCTCCTATGCGCCAGAGGGGCCAAGGCAAGGTTTTGCGGGCTATGGGGTTGGTTTGGGCCGCTGGACCCCCGCAATATGGCGCAACCACTCGAAGGTCCGGTGGTCCTGTGCAAACAGTGAATAGAGCAGAGCTCTCTGCCTGTATTGCCGCCCTGCGGGTCTTCCCTTGTGGGCAGCCTATCAGGGTGGTCACTGATAGTCGCTATGTGTATGATGGGATCTTGAAGCACCTTTTTGCACTGTGCATCCCCTCAATCCCCGGGGTGCTGGGGGCTGTGTAAGCTTTCACAGCGGGCTTCCTCAAAACGAGCTCGTGGGATGGTGATGCTTGTTACTCAGAAAACTAAGCAACGACGCCAGGTGGAAGTAAGTACAGTTTGTCCAGAGCGCGGTGTTGACTACAGGACCCCCCCCAAATTAGCGGCCGAATTCGGCTGAACTCGCCGATTTGTTCTGCCGATTTGTTGGTCTCTGGGTTTCGCCAATTCGTTCTGCCGACTTCCAAATAGCTGGGACACTCATCATCAATTGACTGAACACCCTTGGCTCAACGTGGTCTGTCTCGAGGGACATTACATACACACAGGGGTGCAGCCCCAGTGGTGTGCAAATTGGAACCATGACGGCCCTCCCCTGGTACACAGCATCACTGTTCTCCGAACTGTTCTTGGGTCAGTCCCCCAACCTCCATCCCATGCACCACCATCGTCGGTTCTCGGGTGAGTACCCTACCCCCCACCCCATGTACCACCATCGCTGGTTCTTGGGTCAGTCCCCCAACTCCCACCCCATGAACCACCACTGCCGGTTCTTGGGTTGGTCGCCCAGCCCCGGAGGAGGGGGCAGAACAGATGTCCTATGACGCATGGGGTAAGTGCCTGCACGGTCTGTGCACAGTGCAGACGTGGCAGAGGAGTTGCAAATTGTTGTCTGCCGGCGACAGCTCTGCTCCCGGCGTGCCACTCAGTGTCTCAACTTCGCTATTTCGAGTGATAACTTAGCGGTTTTGGATTCCACAGCAGCACATCGGCAGCCTTTGTTGGTCCCCCTGCCCCCCCCCCCCTCCCCCCTTTTGACCCAGCAGCATTCAACTGCGACACTAGTGCACTGACCACGAGGGTACTGACTGTGCCACGTATACAACTGTGACCATATACAGACCGAGGGGTGAATTTTTTTCCGAAAATCGAGAGGCATTTTGGGTTTCCACATGACCCTAACTGTACAACAACCAAAAGGTGTGTTTGGGGCCTGGAACCGCCATCCAGGTCAGTGGGCAGCTGTTTTGTCGAAAAATCGGTCCACCGATTTGTTCCGCTGATTTGTTGCACCCCTCATGCCAATGCACCCCTCATGCCGAGTCACCCTTCATGCCAATGCACCGCTCATACCAATGGACCTCTCATGCCAATGCACTTCTCATGCCAATGTACCCCTCACGCCAATGCACTTCTCATGCAAATGCACCCCTCATACCACTGCCGAATACCCCCCATGTCACATATGAGCGCTTTGGCACTGTGGTGACGGATGACGTTGCCCTTATAGCGCAGATGTGCTATACCTCGTGCCAAACCCTCAGCCAAGAGTGCAGCCAAACCTGCTACCAATGTGGCAGCCAAGCCTGCAGCCCAGGTGGCAGCCAAGCCTGCAGCCCAGCCTGCAGCTGGAGAGCCCATTCCTGTGGCCCCTGTGGAGCATGAGCAGCTCTTCAAAGTCAAATACTCCCACCAGAAAAAATTGCACACAGAGCATGTTTGTCAGTAGAGCAGAACACGCATCCCAACAGGCATTTCCCGGCTCATTTTGTTGTTCATATGCTTTTGCGTCTGCACGTCTTGTTGCGTGGCGCACGTCCTTTGCATAGTAATCGGGGTGCGAGGGAACCGTCTCCTGGGGTATTTTGGGGTTTGTTCCCTCGGGGGTGCAAGGGAACCGTTGCGCGCGACCGCTTACTATGCAAGGGGGGGGGGTTACAGGATCCTGGTGAACAACAAACACATTCAACATAGGAATCACCTCGAAGAGAGGTTGTTAGATCAAGCGCAGGTGCGAGCGTCGTATACCCCCCTTTTTTGGGGTCGTTCGCGTAGCATACCCCAATGTATGATTTCTAACGTCTAACCCCCTGTAAAATCATCATTTTAGGACCAAAAATGATCCCCCAATGGTTTTTGGGATTTTGACCCCCGTACCCCCCCGCACCGGGGTACCGCTTTTTTTTGGGGGGGGGGTCGGGGTTGGGGGTTGGGGACAAAACTTCTTTGTGTATTGTGGCCGCTGTGTGTGTATTTGGACGTGGGTCTTGAAGAACTTTTTTCTTGTATATGGACCCCCTAACCCATGGCATGGGTCCCGGCTCCCAACTTCAGGTACCCCCAGTCAGCCCCCCATATATGGCCCCTCGCCAATGAGGACTTAGCCGTTTTCACGCTGGATAGGCTGTTTAGTGGCACGTGAAGGTTTTTTGAAATTTGGATTTTTCATGACTACCTTCCGTTGCCCCTAGGATTGGTTTGGGTGATCATTTGGTGACAATAGGGGTACTTGAGCACCCATGGGGACCCACACAGTGGCTGGTAGGCCTATGTAGCCCGTGCCATGGGCACTCCGAAAGCCCCAAAATCGCTGTTGCGTAGGCTGTTGAGTGACACTTGAAAGTTTTTCACATTTGCACTTTTTCCGAAACCCTTCTGTTGCCCCACGTAGTGGCCACTGGGCCCATCTAGTCCGAGCCATGGGCCCCCCAAAAGCTTCAAAAATTGTTGTTTGTAGGTGGTTCAATGGCATTTGGGGTGTGCACAAACTGCTTTCCACCCTCTGCAGGTCAAAAATGGAAAATCACCTCGCAGAGGTTGTTAGATCAAAGCTAGGCCGGCATATATAGGGGAAAACGCCACATACCCCCCCATTTTGGCCTTTTTGGCCAAGGGGTTGAATTGTTAGTTTAACCCCTTGTAAATCATTATTTTGTGCAATAAACGCATCCCCCAATGAGTTTTTGGTCTGGACCCCCCCAGACCCCCCCCCCACTTGAAACCCACTTTTTTGTGGTTTTGAGGGAGGGGGGGGGGTGGGGGGGGCTGGGGGTCAAAAATGTCGAAAAAATGACCTCCCTTTGTTTTGGGTCGAAAATCATAAATCTTTTGGTTTTTTTTGACTTTGAGCCGAAAAAGTGTTTCCGGGTCCCGACTCCATGGGGTTCGTATGGGGCGGAGTGGGACGAGCGCTCATGCAGTTCATGCACGTTTTAGCCATTTTTGCTGTGTTGGCGGTTTTGGCGACCTCGGTGACCCCGTGGTACCCACTCTGAGGGGCGTGAGCGGGGATGTTGTGACAGTATATACCTACTAGGATACAAAAAACGTGTTTTGCAGTCTCTAGTCTTGCCGAGGGCCGGTCACAACCCGTGCCAAAGACACGAAATGGCTGTTTCCACCAAAAATGCCCTAGTGAATGGGCCGGGACACAACCTGCTTATGCAGTTTTTCGCTCAAAAATGGAAGTTTTTGAAACTTATGTATATGATGTGTGCACGGGCGTATGTTACTCCACCCCCTCAGCACTGAACGACGAATGTATTTTGAAGTGGGGGCCGAGCTTGCACAGCCCCTGGGCCATGAATGCAGCCAGCCTAGGCAATATATTCACCGGTTCACCAATAATCTCAATGCCTTTTCAATTTTCTTGGTGTTGCTTTCTATTGAGTGTGTCCAGTTGGATGCAGCTTGCAGAGGAGTTGCAAGATGTTGTCTGCCGGCGACAGCTCTGCTCCCGGCGTGCCACTCAGTGTCTCAACTTCACTATTTTGAGTGATAACTTAGCGGTTTTGGATTCCACAGCAGCACATCGGCAGCCTTTGTTGGTCCCCCTGCCCCCCCCCCCCCTCCCCCCTTTTGACCCAGCAGCATTCAACTGCGACACTAGTGCACTGACCACGAGGGTACTGACTGTGCCACGTATACAACTGTGACCATATACAGACCGAGGGGTGAATTTTTTTCCGAAAATCGAGAGGCATTTTGGGTTTCCACATGACTCTAACTGTACAACAACCAATATATATAGGGGAAAACGCCACATACCCCCCCATTTTGGCCTTTTTGGCCAAGGGGTTGAATTTTTAGTTTAACCCCTTGTAAATCATTATTTTGTGCAATAAACGCATCCCCCAATGAGTTTTTGGTCTGGACCCCCCCAGACCCCCCCCCCCCACTTGAAACCCACTTTTTTGTGGTTTTGAGGGAGGGGGGGGGGTGGGGGGGGTGGGGGTCAAAAATGTCGAAAAAATGACCTCCCTTTGTTTTGGGTCGAAAATCATAAATCTTTTGGTTTTTTTTGACTTTGAGCCGAAAAAGTGTTTCCGGGTCCCGACTCCATGGGGTTCGTATGGGGCGGAGTGGGACGAGCGCTCATGCGGTTCATGCACGTTTTAGCCATTTTTGCTGTGTTGGCGGTTTTGGCGACCTCGGTGACCCCGTGGTACCCACTCTGAGGGGCGTGAGCGGGGATGTTGTGACAGTATATACCTACTAGGATACAAAAAACGTGTTTTGCAGTCTCTAGTCTTGCCGAGGGCCGGTCACAACCCGTGCCAAAGACACGAAATGGCTGTTTCCACCAAAAATGCCCTAGTGAATGGGCCGGTACACAACCTGCTTATGCAGTTTTTCGCTCAAAAATGGAAGTTTTTGAAACTTATGTATATGATGTGTGCACGGGCGTATGTTACTCCACCCCCTCAGCACTGAACGACGAATGTATTTTGAAGTGGGGGCCGAGCTTGCACAGCCCCTGGGCCATGAATGCAGCCAGCCTAGGCAATATATTCACCGGTTCACCAATAATCTCAATGCCTTTTCAATTTTCTTGGTGTTGCTTTCTATTGAGTGTGTCCAGTTGGATGCAGCTTGCATTTCTCTGTGGGCACTCAGCGTCAGTTTTCCTGAGGGCCATGAAAGCGGCCATGAACTCTCCTTCCAGACCGAAAGGCGCCTATGGTACCACTGATGAGGAATTTTTTGTGCTGACGTGTGCTTGCTCTTGTGACTAGCACACTACACGACTCGGGGGGGGGGTTTCCCAAGGGATTGGTACACAACCTGCTTTCACCCCAGGCAGCTCAAAAATGGAAGTTTTTGAAACTTGTTTTTTTTTGATATTGTGATCACCTAAAATGACCATCCAAGCTATGTAAAGCATGTTTTAGGCTGTGTTTACGTGTTTTTCTCCCTATTTGGGTATTGGGTGGGGGGGTGGGGGGGGTCTCCCAAGGGATTGGTACACAACCCGCTTATGCAGTTTTTCACCATGGGCAGCTCAAAAATTGAAGTTTTTGAAACTTGTTTTTTTTGATATTGTGATCACCTAAAATGAGCATCCAAGGTATGTAAAACATGTTTTAGGCCGTGTCTATATGATTTTCACCCTATTTGGGTATTAGGTCCAGGGGGGGGGGGGGGGGGTCTCCCAAGGGATTGGTAGACAACCTGCTTATGCAGTTTTTCACCATGGGCGGCTCAAAAATGGAAGTTTTTGAAACTTATTTTTTAGATACCGTGATCACCTAAAATGATCATCCAAGGTATGTAAAGCATGTCTTAGGTCGTGTTTATGTTTTTTTCACCCTTTTTGGGTATTGTGTGTTTGGGGGGGGGTCTCCCAAGGGATTGGTACACAACCTGCTTATGCAGTTTTTCACCCTGGGCAGCTCAAAAATGGAAGTTTTTGAAACTTGTTTTTTGTTTGATATTGTGATCACCTAAAATGACCATCCAAGCTATGTAAAGCATGTTTTAGGCTGTATTTACGTGTTTTTCTCCCTCTTTGGGTATTGGGTGGGTGGGGGGGGGGTCTCCCAAGGGATTGGTACACAACCTGCTTATGCAAGTTTTTCACCACGGGCACCTCAAAAATGGAAGTTTTTGGAACTTGTTTTTTTTGATATTGTGATCACCTAAAATGAGCATCCAAGGTATGTAAAACATGTTTTAGGCCGTGTCTACATGATTTTCACCCCCTCGCCCTCCGCCGGAGCGGGGGCCTCGGTGGAGCCCACGATGCGGCAGGACCCCCCTCAGCCCCCCCCCCCCCCCCCCGCCCACTAGAGAGACCCCTAGCGTCGCTCCCAGAAGTTTTCGGCCGCATCTCAGCGGCCCTTAGCAGCTGCGCACCGCCGCGGCGGCGGTCCCCTCCGCGGGCGCAATGGCGGCCTCCACCCAAGGCCACCAGGACGGTGGCGGACATGCTGCGCGCGCGCCCGCCCCACCCCCACAGGCCGCGGGCGGTGCAGCAGAAGGGGCCTCCCCCCCCTCTGACCCAGTGGCGGACGCGCCCCCAGCGGCGTCGCCATCCCAGTCCAAAATGCCGCCGCGGCGGCAGCACGGCAGGGCCAGCACGGAAGAGACCTAGTCCCCTCCGGCTCGTCCCTCCTGGCCGCCGTGCAGGCTCAGGCGGAGGGCCTGTAGGGGAGGACACGGGCGCCTGAACTCGACTCGTCCACCTCCCCACCCCTCTGCCTCTGTGCATAGACCAGTGGTCGTTAATCGACGAATGCCGTGTCTACATGATTTTAACCCTATTTGGGTATTAGGTCCAAGGGGGGGGCTTCTCCCAAGGGATTGGTACACAACCTGCTTATGCAGTTTTTCACCCCGGGCAGCTCAAAAATGGAAGTTTTTGAATATTATTTTTTTTGATATTGTCATCACCTAAAATGATCATCCAAGGTATGTAAAGCATGTTTTAGGCCGTATTTACGTGTTTTTCTCCCTATTTGGGTATTGGGTTGGGTTGGGGGGTCTCCCGAGGGATTGGTACACAACCTGCTTATGCAGTTTTCACCCTGGGCAGCTCAAAAATGGAAGTTTTTGAAGCTTGTTTTTTTTGATATTGTGATCACCTAAAATGAGCATCCAAGGTATGTAAAGCATGTTTTAGGCCTTGTCTAAATGATTTTCATCCTATTTGGTTATTAGGTCTAGGGGGGGGGGGTCCTCCCAAGGGATTGGTACAAAACCTGCTCATGCAGCTTTTCACCATGGGCGGCTCAAAAATCGAAGTTTCCGAAACTTTTTTTTTAGATACCGTAATCACCTAAAATGACCATCCAAGGTATGTAAAGCATTTTTTAGTTTGTATTTCGGTAGTTTTTACCCTATTTTGGGGGTGTATTGATCGGGGCTTTCTGGCAGTGCAAAGTGTCCCCATCGTCATAAATGAGGGGCTTTTTGGTAGTGCAAAGTGTGGCTATCGCCATATATGAGGGGTCTTTTGGCGGTGCAAGGTATGCCCTTCGCCATATATGAGCGGGTTTTTTGCGAGTGCAAAGTGTCCCCATCGCCGTATATGAAGGGCTTTTTGGAAGTGCAAAGTGTCCCAATCGCCGTACATGAGGGGCTTTTTGGCAGTGCAAAGTGTCCCCGTCGCCGAATATGCCCCATTACTAACTCTTGGGGGTGTATAGGGGTAGTGCGTACTACTTCTAGGGCAAATATAGCTATCTGTGGTTCTCTGCTTGGGATCCTAATAGCAGTGATTGTCAGACTCTAGGTTTGGCTTTTCTTAGCCCTTGGTGGGGCCTGGTACGCACACCCAACCCTGCAACATGTTTTTTTGAACTCCCCACCCCAAAATGAGGGGGGCTACCCCGACCCTAGGCAAAAGCCTAAGTAGTGGGGCTTGGGCACGGGGGAAGGGGGGGGGGCAAATCCGCGGGTCCTAGGTCCCCAACTACCCCCCCCCCCCCCCCCCAGGGGCCTCCAACCAATAATTAGTTGCCAAAGGTGTCGCCCTCTGGTGTCCATGTGCGCCCAAGGCGCCTGACGCCCCTTGCACACCAAAGGTGCCCTCAGGAAAATTTGTCCACTTTGCACCCCTTGACTCTACCGTCCACCGCAACCCTCAGCATAGTCCTAACCCTACACCTAACCCTACCCCTAATCCGAACCAAGATTGAATATTGGGACCGAACCGGTAGGGGAAGGAGCATCGTCGAGGAGGAATGAGGTACACACTGGAAAGTGGATGAGAGCGGCTCAAAGGGGGCTCAAAATGAGCTATATTCATCCGTTTGGGCACCACAACTATACTAGGATCATTTTTGGAAAACCATGGTTTTGACCCGTTTTGGAGCCATTTGGGGTCCCAGATTGGCCCATTTTCAAGGCCCTCTCGCACTTGAAAGGGGCCAAAACTGCTCAACATGGGCTCAAAATGGGCACATTCCACTTGTTTGTGCACCATGTAGTCCAAACATATCTTTGGAAAAATATTTTTTTGATCCATTTTTGACTAATTTTTGGCCCCAAAACAGCCCATTTTCAATGCATTTTGTGACTTTGGAGTGGCCCAAATGGCTTGCAATGGGCTCACAAAGGCTCATTTCACTTGTTTGTGCACCCCAAGTGGTCTAGGATCATTATTGGTAAAACACACTTTTGACCCATTTTTGACTCTTTTTTGGTCGCAAAATAAACCATTTTCAAGGCATTTTGTGACTTTGGAGGGGCCAAAATGGCTTGCAATTAGCTGAAAATGGGCTCATTTCATTGTTTCGGCACCCCAAAAGGTCTAGGATCATTGTTGCAAAAGCACATTTCTCAACCTTTTTTACCCATTTTTTGTCGCAAAACAACCCATTTTCAAGGCATTTTGGGATTTTAGGAGGGCCAAAACGGGCTTCCACGAGCTCAAAACGCGCCAAAAACACCTATTTCGGCATTCCATGTGGTCTAGGATCATGTTTGGAAAACACGATTTGCACCCGGTGGCCCTTGTTGACCCGTTTTGGCACCCACCTTATTGGGCTACCTCTTGCAGCTTGCTGCGGACCACTGGGCCTAAGTACAGCGGTCTAGGCGTCGGTTAGGGCAATTTTGAGGGGTGCAAACCACCAAGCGTTGGTGGTTGCGGGTGGATTAGGTGCATTTGAAATCGCATTTTCAGCCACGTAGCCCAAGATATGGTCTGTTTTTTGGTTTGGGGTTGTTGATGGCCAATGTCCACAAATTCTTGGGCTTTTGGGGGCCTTTTGGGGCAGTTCGCGTCCATATCGTGGAGTTAGAGGGCTTTCGAGGGCCCTTCAGCACGGGGAAGTCTAGCTGCATGTGTAGAGTAGCCACTATTTCCCTTCATTTGGCCGCTTTCAGCAGGTTGTAGGGCGGCTTTGGGCAAAAAAAGGCTGATTTCGGCCCTAAGTCGCAGATTTTGAGATGGAGGTCCGGCACTTGCGAAGCCCGTTCCCGGCCGTCACTGTTTAGTTTTTGGCTCATTATTTGTGTGGTTGTCCCTCACACACACCCATAGGTAGCATCCACGAAAATTTTGGCCGAATCTGAAGCACCACAATGGAGTTGTGATTTTCCCCGGTTTCCCGCGTGCTTGCTTGCTTGCTTGCTTGCTGCTTGCTTGCTGCCAAACCTATTAGGTCCACCCTAGACACCAAAGAGGGTTATAAAACCAAGACTGGTTCCACCAGCTCGGTGACTCTAACCCTAACCCTAGCCGTAGCTCTCACCCTAGGCTGGGGTCAAAGAGAGTTTTGGGGTCCAAAATAGAGAGCAATCATGTGGCAAAAGCAGGCATGAACGAAATTCGGGGGATCGTGCTCAGCCCAGTCAACATGGCTGGCATGGCCAAACCAGCTGGCTACAAAGGTTATGGTTAGGTTTATGGTGATGGTATGGTTCGAGGGAGGGCAAGGGGAGGTAAGGAAAGCCTGTGCCCCCCCCCCCCCCCACCACCCCAAATCGCCCCACCTGGACCCCCCCACACCACCCCAAATCGCCCCTCCCGGACCCTCCCCACCCACCCGACCCTCCCGGAGCCCCCCCCCCCCCAAGCCCCTCCTAGACCCCCCCATCGCCCCTCCCCCCCTCTAAAAGCCCCCCCCCCCCGGGGCCTCCGGCCAACAGTTAGATGGGGGGGGGGTAGTTGGCGCCCAGAAGCGAGGAATCACCCCCCCCCCCTTGTGGGCTTGGGATGGGGGGGGGGGGGCAACAACGTATGATGGCCGTGTGTTTATGGGTGGGGTCTTGCGGAGGTACACGCGCGTGTGTGTTTCTTGGACTGAAACATGTACTGGGCTTATGCAGTGGTCGCTCAACACAACCGCCTTTTATCCTTTGCATTCCTTTGCAGACCATCAAGTATATGTGAGCCACTCCTCCAGGGGGGGGGGGGGGTATGTATGCACTTGTGTGTGTATATGCGTGCCTGCATGCACCCGTGTGTGTGCGTGCATGCGCGCGTGCGTGTATGAGTATGTGTGTGTGTGTGTGTGTGTGTGTGTGTCGTGCGCGCATTGACCATCTCAGTTGTGTGTCGGCCCTCAGCAATTTTCGGACCTCGCCAAAGATGTGCCCAAAATCGTCGCTACCTTTGGCATACCATTTTCCTTATTGGACCATCTGCAGAAGTGTTGTCTACCTGTTTCCAACGACAACAATGCGGGCCCCGCCCCGCCATCGCATGGTGATGGTCCTGACGGGCGGCGCCGCCGTCGTGGGTTGCGGGGTGATCGCCCACCGCATGCGCCACGACCTCCTCCCGCCGAGCCCCCCCCCGATCCTGTCCCCCGACGGCCCGTTGGTCGCCTGCAACGACGAGGCCCACGCCCTCTTCGGGCACCTGCCGTGCTACCGGCGCCACCTCCGCGAGAACGCGACGATCACGCACGATGTCGCGCGCTCCGATGCCGCCCTCGCGGACCTGATCGCGATGCTCCCGGCCGCGGCGCTGCCCCCGGAGGCCCTGGCCGCCGCGCGCGCGATGCGGGGCTGGCCGGACTACTTCGAGGATGTGCGGCCCCGCTTCCGGCGGCTGCGGCAGGACTGCGGCTGCCTCTACCCCAACTCCCGCGTCCTCACGGACTACTTGTCGCGCCCGCTCACGGCGTACGCGGCCCTGCAGCGGCTGGGCATCGCTCGGCGGCGGCTGGACCTCCACGTCGTAGGCGCGAGCCGGGCTGAGACGCTGCAGGCGCCACGGCTCTTCGCGGAGCTGGCGCACCTGCTGCCGGACACGGACCTGCACGTCGCGCTGGTCGGGCCGGACGTGACGCCGCCCGCGGACGCCGGGTGCGACGCCGGCGCGCCGGCGCAGGTCCACCTGCAGTACCTGCCCGGGCCGTACCACGAGGTCGCACCGCGGCGCCGGCCCGATCTGGTGGTGATATATCACTCCGGCCTGCATCTCTACCCCGAGTGGGGGGCCACGCTGCAGGCGCTCATCCGGCAGCGCGTGCCGACCGTCATCACCGCCTTCAACGAGACCGACATGCGGCGCAACTACGAGTTTCTCACCGGCGCCGGGGGCGGCCCGGTGCCCCGGCCGCACGTTGTGTTCGGGCCGGAGGTGAACCCGTTCCACAGCCTGTCGTACGTGCCGCCGGTGGTGAGCAACGCGTACTGGCTCGCCTTCCAGGGCCCGGCGCGGTCGTGAGCCTCCCGCGCGATGTGCCCCGCGGCCATTTCGGCGCCTGCGTTTGGCTACGGTCCCGCGACATGTGCCGTGGTGCAGCCACCTCCATGAGCCCTGTCGCAGTCGGTCGATGCGACGTGCCGCAGTCCCAGTGCATATGCTTTGCTGTGGTTCCAGTACCTCTGCTGTGCTGGACTTGATCTGCCCCGTTGCAGTTGAGTCTGTGTGCCGTGACGCGTGCTGCGGCCGCCTCGATGGAACTGGGCGTTGCTCGGGTCTTGCGTGGGGGGGGGGATCTGGATGCCGCACGTGCCCAAAGGGCAGTGGCGGGGCCGGTGCATATGTGACAGTGGCCGCATGCCTGGCCCTTCTGCCGGGGGGGGTCGCGCCACTCTTGTCGTGGGAGCTTCTTGGAGCTGGAGGCCGAGACTGCCGCGCCGGCTCTGCCGAGGCGCCGGGGCTGTCGATCATCGTCTCCCATGACCCAAAACCGGCGCCCGTTTCTCTATTTTGATGCGTCGATGTCGACGATGGCGCGCCGCTATGCGCTCCTGCGCCTGCTGCGTCCGGGAGGTAATGGTTGCAGCCCGAATGGTGGAGGCGTGGGCGCCGAGCTGCATGCAGCCGAGCCAACAAGCGAGTCTGCGGTGATCGGGTGTGAAAGAGGGCCGCGAGCCGACCTTGTTCAGAACTACAGCCCCCACCCCACCCCACTTGGCTTGGGACACGTAATCTAAACAATTGATTTCTAAACACGTGAAGCAGTGCATACACCCGGAGGTACCAACCGGCCCACTTATGCGGCCTTCATCCACCCCCCCCCCCTGCACAAGACGGGCACCCTGTTGAAACGCGCTGGAAGTGCCCTGAGGAAGGCGGCGGTGAATGTTGTACCCACCTCCCGGCTGTGGTGGCCGATCGCCCATCTGTGCGGAGGCGTGCAGGTTGGTAGGTGCCTTTGATGGAAAGTTCTCATGTGGCGTTGAGCTGAATGGCTGATTGCTCGTTGATGAAGAGCTGTAGACATATTTCGTGGTACGTCGGTGAGTGGCGCCTTTAGAGCAGTGCACGTGCAATGCAAGTATTTTGGCGTCTAACCGTACTAGAAACCCATACTCTGTGATACTAGGGGCATCACTGGTCTTTGAAAACAGCTTTTGGATGCTTCTTCCGCACTGCGGATGGGCACATGCTCAACAAGGGCAAGTGAAATGCACATCCATGGCTGAAACAGCGAAACACCACCTTACCCCCCCCCCCCCGCCTTGAAATGTCCCCATAGAAGCATGCAGGATAGCTACAATTGACTTATAAAAAGGCAATAAAGCTCGATATCTGGAGCACTATAAGTGCGGCACGTGCAAAATGAGTCAAGCACCCTTGAAATAGGCTGTGGTGCTCTCCATTGCCGTTTGACCTACTTTGCTCTCACCAAGGCAACGTTGAATGTGGATCAATGAATTTGAAGTTGACGTCTCCAGCTTTACCCAGAAATTGCAGGCTTTGCATAGCGCATGAACGGGTGCTTGCATTCGTTTTGCTTTGTGTTGCATGACTTTTGATTATTGACACCCCAATCCGAAGTTGCAAAAGTTCCAAAATGATGCATGGCGGAACCAATGCCAATGGTGACCGCATCAGGTAAATATAGCTAGATAAGAATAATCCATCCATCTCCACCATAAGATATGTATGAGATAGCAAACCTCGACTATGCCATGCTCACTAAATCTTCGTACTATGTTGTTCTCGAGCGACTAAATGAGTGTAAACAGACGCTAATTGAATGTTATCATGCAGCCCATTTTCTTTGACTAATCTTGCATGCACCCAAATTTCAACTTGATAACCATTTTTGTGACCCAAAAAGCAATCACCAAAAGCAAAGGGCCCTTTTCAAGTATCTACCCGATGCAAAGCACTATGCAACGACTTCCTGAATGGATTCACATAGTGTTCATTCGGGATGCCGAGGCAAATTGAAAAAAAAATGCCAAAAACCATACATGACACTCAAGTAAAATCACAAAACAATGCATATATCTACTATACAACTCCGGCAAGGTTACGGCTACAAACATTCGTGTGTGTTGGACTTTTAACTAAATTAAGACCAACAGAAATCGAAATTGGAAAATTAAAACTCGGTGGGGTTACCCCCGATTGCCATTTGTGTCGTGCGCGCAACAGGCACTGCTGATCGGACCGAGCTCGGTCTGTTTTGGTCGGCCTGACGAGAATCTTTGCACTCGGCGCCTCCTTTGTGCCCGTTTGCCACGCCCCCCCCCCCCCCACCCCACGCGCGCGCGTGTGTGTCCGCATGTGTGTGATGGGAAGAAGACAACTCGATTCATTCCTGTGGCTGCTCATTCCACCCTGCACTATTTTTCGTATTTGCGCCACTTCGCAAGGGTTGGAAAATGTGCCTCCTGCATTTGGTGGTTGTGTGCCTCCGGCTGCTTGGAGCTAGGGCTGGAGAGGATTCCCAAAGCACGTTTACTATGCGATTCCCTGGCGGCGCCGGCGATGCCACGGTGACTCACAATGCACGTGTTGCGTGTACAATTGAATTTCGTCTCTTCAATTGCAGCTGCTGCCACAGCACACCTTGGGGCAACACGGGAAGATACCAACCATGTGGTGATCCCATTTCTCGATTTCCCCACAACTAGCGAAGGCAGGTCGCTGGTCGGCAACCAAGACTTTGACCTTACCGACACTACAGCCTACGGCATTGATTGGCTCAATGCTGCCGGTGGAAGTGCTGCTGACGCCGAGGCTGCACTTGTTGAGGCACTGCTGCAGGGGCACGCCTACGTGAAAATTGAAACTGAGTTCGGCAAGGAGATCCGAGGATCTCTGGAGTCTAGCAACTGTGACCTCCAGAGGGACACCTACTGGAGCACGTCCTATCCCTACCTGTCGATATTGATGAAAGATTGCTACGCGTGCTGGACTTCCGATGGTCGTGATTTGTGACGGATGGACCTAAGAAGACATTGCCGCCCAATGCGTGTCTGAGTGCCCAACTCAGCCTGCGACCAGTGCAGGATGCAAGGATGTAGCCGAGACCTCATGGCACCCGAACAATTTCTCCGCATACGGCTGTGATGTTGCCATCCGGTTCGAGTTGGAAACAGATCCTACCTCGAGCATTTTTGATGGGCTATGTGAAGCCGGAGTGGATTGAGCCACTGATGCTAAGTACGATGTACAGACTGAACACCTGAAGACAGAAGTGTGCTGTCAAGATCCCACTCGATATGATATGGGTCCATTCGTGAACAAGAGGATGGAACACAGCGAGTCACACACACCCTCGACTGGGAAGCCCTTGCGGGGGAGAAAGCAGGTCCATCCACATACACTCGCCTAAGTACCAATTTTGTGCTCGATCCCTCCAACCAATCTTTTGTCGGCCTCTCCCAGTATGTGAATCGGACACAGATTGCATGTGCCCATACCTTCTTTCTGTTTTCCATAGATCCGGGGCATCCTTTGATAGCGGCCTTGGATTATCGGCAGAATGAAGCACCATGCATATCCATCGGCGCCTCAACCAATTGTCATCTCTGCCGGTTGTGGAGCTCCAATCTTCGACTGCATCATGTGCCCACTCCATCTCCACTTTATCCCCCAGCTGATATGTTGCCTCGTCTTCCCCACCAACTGTCTCATCATCGGTTTTTGCTTGCGCTGCCCTCTCCCTCGCCCTCTCGGCCACATACCCGTGTTTCGGCAGCTGATGTGCATGGGCATCACGCCCACGTAGATCGCCATCATCAAAATACACCAGACTTGTAACGTAACCAAGTGAATGGCCTTTTGCTTGTCTTCAGCACCCTCCTGCTGCTGTAGCAGTCATCTCTGCCGGTTGTGGAGCTCCAATCTTCGACTGCATCATGTGCCCACTCCATCTCCACTTTATCTCCCAGCTGATCGGTGGCCTCTTACGTTTGCCTGTCTTCAGCGCCCACAGTGGTTGGTGCCTCGTTTTCCCCACCAACTGTCTCATCATCGGTTTCCTCGTCCGCCTCTTTTTGTACATAACAGATGGTCCTGCAGTGTGGAGGCGGAGAAGCTGGAAACGTGGTCAACAGAGCCACCCCACTTGGTTGCGCGGGGGCGAGGGGAAGGAGGAGGCAGGAGCCGCCTGCACCAGCAGCGCCTGGCCCCCGCCAAACAAAGAGATGCAGATGTGCCCTCTCTCTCTCTCTCTCTCTCTCTCTCTCTCTCACTCACTCACACACATCACACACACACACACGCACACGAAGGGTCTCCTTCCGTGGGATGGTGGTGGCGTGCAATGGTTTTTGACTGGATTTTGACTAGCAGTCAATCACGCACCACCCACACCCACCACTGCGTCTTCATCATTCTGGACATCTTGACTTGATCCGATCCTGCGGACGGACAACACAAACAACACAACAGCAGCGATTGTGATGACGGCGAAGAAAAGGGCTTATTATGGCTCCCGCCGTTTTCTCGAAAATTTCCTCCCATACAAAACAAAACTGTGTAGAATATAAAACCCACAAGAATATGGGGAAGACGACGAAGAAAACCGGGCGAACCTGCTGTCGCCCATGCAGAAAGCCCAGCAACGGCGCCACTGCGATGGACAGCATGGGACGGACATGGCAAGCTTATGCAACGAGCCTGGTATCCAAGGGTGGTGAAACGGTGTACAACTGGAAACTGGCCAAAAACACGAAGAACAAGGGCAAAAAGAAGACGGCGAATAAGAAGGCGACCAAGACCAAGAAACATAGCGAAAGCAAGAAGGCGACCAAGACCAAGAAACACAGCAAAAGCAAGAAGGCGACCAAGACCAAGAAACACGGCAAAAGCAAATAAACGCAGAGTCTGCACCCTCAAGAGGACGGGGAGAGGTTTTAACAGTTCCGTGACGGAACGATGAATGAATCACCACCGACTGCTGCCAATCACGTCACGTCAATCACTGACGAGACATTTACAATGTGACAACATCAAACGAAATGAAGTGCCTATATATAAAATCCTAAGGCAGCTACCACACACACACACACACAAGTCCAACAACGCCATGCAGATGGGATACTGCAAGGACGCATTCGCCGTTGTGGTATTCAGGGCCATGCTTGTACTCATCGTGTGCACACTCACCAATCGACAGCAGGTCCTATCCGTTACCCAGGTTCTTAAACTCGCAGCTGTGTTCTGTGTGGTTGCCATACTTCTGGACGGCGCGTTTACTCTTTGTCCGTCATTACACTGTGCAGCGTTTCGGGTCCCCTGGCACACGAAGAAGAAGCAAACCAACCAGCCCGTACCCCCCCCCCCCCATATGCTGCCCTGCACAATCATGGAGACGATGAGAGCTTTGCGGACCACCTGTGGCTGCCGGTGATGCTGCAAACACCACAATCATCACAACAACCACAATCATCACAACCACAACCACAAACACAAACACAACCACAACCACAATCACAATCATCACAACAACCGTCCGCGTCGCACCACCGGCACTCCGGTGAGACCGATATTCCAGCAGCCGTGTGATTTTTTGTGCTAGCGTAGGAAGAGGAACCATATTAGAAAAACGATGACGGCGACCATGACCCACTTCGCCCATCCGCCCCCGCCCAGACCAGGGAGCAAGCCACCACCGCCCGATCCTACCATGGTACCCAGGCCTAGGCCCGCCAGACCCGCCGTTAGCATGCCCTTCTTCTTCGATTTGGTAGCGGCGCTGGTAGCGGTGCCTGCCCCACCACCCCCCGTCGTCTTGCCTTTCTTCCCTTTACCTAGGGCACGGAGGAAGCCGAAACGCACGGGTTGCGCGCGATGTGCGATGTGTGGCCTTTTTCTTCTTTAAAATCGGGATGGTCGTGCGATGGATGGGTGCTGATGTGCCAAGGAGAGAGGGGGGGGGGGTGCAAGTGCCGTGTGTTTTAGTAGTACACCGCCATCTGGTGGGTCGTCGGGGCAAAGCGCACCAGATACGCGATGCCATCCGCCACCAGCGCCACGATTTTGGCCATCCCATGGTGCACGCTCGCCGCGCCGCCCAGTATCAGGTTGGTGGGGATGGTGGGCAGCTGCAGAGGGAGTGCGTCGTGATGCATGTTCAGGCCGCTGTCCACTGACCACATGCTGACAGCCCTCAGGGCCGTCATGTCGTGCCACGCGGGTTCGCCGCCACCGCACCCGCCGCCGCTGCCACCACCACCACCACCACCCTCGTGCACAACACCCAGGAACTGCACGAAAGGGCCGATGGCGAAACCTGGCATTGGCCCCCGGCTCGAGTAGCCGGGCATACAACCAATCTTGGTCCACGTGCTCTCCCCGTCCACGGTGTCCGCGTGGAACACCCCCAGATCCTTGCTGCACACCACGATCGGTGCCCCGTTGTAGGCGTCCACGATCGTCGAGCACTCTTGCCTCACAAAGTCCGCGTGCACCGGGTTCACCATGCTCCAGGTACCGCCACCGTCCGCGTCGGCCGAGTGCAGCAATACCCCTGGGGTGACGTCGTGTGTCACGTGCATGCGCAGCATGGCCGGCCGACCGTTCACCAGATTCAGCTGTGCCACGTCGTAGTCCGTGCTGCACAAGTTGTCCACGGTGGTGTTGATCCAGTTCCCGGTGGCCTCTGCATTCGGTGCCACTACAAATACCGCGGCGCCGTTGCTCTTGCGCCAGGCAATGCACTGCCGATCATCCGGGAGCAACAGGATGTTGGTGATGTAGTCCCCGTAGCCGTTGCCGATGACATCGTGCTTCGTCCACTACGACGCCATCTCGTCGTCCGAAACGTACACCTCAACAATTTCTGACATGTTGTTGATGGTGATTAGCAGGAGCCTGCCGTTGGTGAGTCGCTCCATGCTGACGCGACCGTCTTTTTCGCGATTGTGTGCAACCACCGTGGGTGTTGCCTGCGTCACCCCGGGCCACACGAAGAACTTCGTGAAGACCAAGCGGTGCGTTTGGTCGACAGCGGCGACGGCAATCACGTTGTCGTCCGTCATGGTGGTGATGGCCATGCGCGACGTGCCCACGGCCCAGGGGTACAGCCAAACACCGAGCAGGCGGTGGTTGCATAGCGCCTTGGCGAACGTGAGGGTCGTGTCGTCGCTGCCGGTCACAGTGTGCAGCCAGGTGTCGGTGCGGGCCTGCGAGTGCACCGTTGCGGCTACCGGTGTGGCCGGGAGTGGGGCGTCGGGAAAGGTGTAGGACACGGTGGGTTCACAGCTGACCTGCAGGTTCTGCGTGAGGGTGTACGTGCTGCAGCGCACCGGGTTGCCGCCGCACGACGCCACTGCGATCACCACGTCATCGCTGTTCTGTGTGAGGGTGATGCGGTCACCCGCGGTGAGGCGGCGGACCTTGAGCGCAGGGCCCGCACCGTGGGCCACCAGGTCCACGTCCCCGGTGGTGCTGACACTGGTCAGCGTCGTGGCGTCCGGGCCGTCGATACACACGTCGTCCGCGTACTGAGTCACCGTCACTTTGGTGCCGCCGGTGAGGCCGCGCACCTGCAGCGCAGGCCCGGTACCATCTCTGACGAGGGAGGCGTCACCCACCCCGGTCGCGGCAAGCGTGTTGGCGGGCCGTGTGTCCACGTAGTACTTTGTGGCAGCGTCGCTGGGGGCCGTGGGCTCCTCCACGTTGCGGATGCGCATCGCCGTCTGAGCCTCGCCGCCGTTGAGGATGACGGTGTTGCTGTCAGTGAAGACCAACTCCGAGCGCTTGACGTCCCGGCTCAGTGTCTCCCAGGCCACAATGCTGTCGTTGTCCATCCAGATAGCCGCGGCCGTCGGCATGATGGTGTGGTGGTTGGTGCTTTTTCTCTGCTCTGTGTGGTGTGTAGTGGGTTTTCTCTGTGACCGAGGCCGTGCCGCGGATCACCGAAGCAAACCCGATTCGGTGTTGCCAATTGAATGGCGATCGGCGAACCAAAAAAATACCGCTACTACGGCGGCTGCCGGGCCTTTCACCTGAGGTCCGTCATGCACCGCACGAGGTCCACCACCAGAACGGTCACCAGCAGCATCTGCAACATCACCGTGACCTTCGCCCGTGTGGTGCGCGGTGCGTAGTTCCCGTAGCCCACGGTGGCGGCTGTGGTGCCTGCAAAGTAGAAGGGGTCCACGCCGTCAACGAAACCAAAGTCCTTGCCCTCGGATGCACTGTCCATTCGGCGGTACAGCACACCGAATCCGAGCACCATCCCAACAAAAAGCAGTATGGGTTTCAGCATGGCATACACGATGCAACCCCCCCCCCCCCGATCCTCCTGGCAAGTGGTGTTACACTTCTTCATCCCCACGGGTGCCTCCTTTTTCTCCTTATACTGCTGAAACTCTTTCAAACCCTTTCTTCACGTCACGTGACACAATGCACTTCGAATTAGAAGCCTCACATGCCGCCGCCGACCACGAACATTATCATCGTCCCGGACCCGGACCTCCGGTCCTCCCGTAGGACGGCGGGACAGTGTACAATACGAATCACACGCACGTTCACACTGCGGCGGCTGCACCGCAAATTGACAAGGGCCTACCGACACGGCAGGCCAATAGAGTTACACGTGTACATAGACGGAATGCCAAGGGGCATGAGGGATTTCGTGGAGCTGAAACGAATCTTGGACTCGCACCGGGAGATCACAAAAAAAATACTTGGTGCGCACGGTGATGCACACCAAGTCCTTTGTGGTGCGTCGATTGCTTCAGGGCGTGCTCCCGTTCCTACGGCCGGAGAGACCCGTGGAAATTAGCAGCGACTAGCAGCGCAAGCACCCCATCCCCCCCCCCCCCCCCGCAGCTGAGGTACCGATGCTTCATGGCCATTTCGTGTTCAACCGCCTTCCGTTGCACCCATCCGCTGAGTATGTGCACACACCAACAAGCGTGCCGCACCCCTGCATCGACCCGATGTTGCACGATGTCGTACACAAGCGCGCCCCGTCTCTGCAGTGCCACAAGCACGTACGACACGGCATCACGGACCATTGTTGTTGTTGCCCAATACATTGTGTTCTCTCACAAAAAACGAACCACTCTTTTATATTGTACTGTTGTTTCACTACTGGGGGGAGCTTGGGGTCTGTACTGTTCTGTAGACACAATGCAACTGAATCAGAGCGGTACCATCATATATCTCTTCTCATCCTCCCTCTAACTGCCTCACTGTATGCTGCTGATACGTACGCCTCCACGGGTCTGTGATCCGAGGTGAACGCAAGCATTGGTTCATCGGCCCAGTCCAGTGTTTGGGGCCTTGGGGCTATTCAGTGACCTTTGCCATCGAAGATCCAAATCTGGTCGAATGTCGATGTTCCATCATCACTATTCATGTACGGGTTGTCCTTGTCGCGCGTGTGCAGGCTCCAGCAACAGGATGCCCTACGGGCCTGCTGGCGGTTGACGGACTGTAGTCCCATCAGGTCGGTGGTGGACCCTGGGCTGTGTCCCGTCTTAAAATCACCCAGCACTGCCACCGATAACTCGCCGTGTTTGATTTCGTATATGTAATTCTCCAATTCACCAGCTTCCATGGCTTCGATAACCCCGTTGCTTGTCATCCCGTGGGGTGCATGCACGTTTCTGACAACCCAGATTCATGTGTTGTACCGTATATCACTAAACCGGATTGCGGTATACGGCCTACCTGGCCCCAATGACCCCGAACCCCGTGGGTTCAGTGACGTGTAAACGTCGGTGGTTCCACCCCCGTCCATCGTCGACCATTGCGAGGGCAAGATGAATGTTGGTGCGTGGAATGTTTTGTTGTACATGATTGGCATGTGCAGGGATATACTGCGCCCCTTGACCGTCGTCCAGACTATTCCCAGTTCGGGTGGTGCATGCTGCCGGATTGCACGCGGAAACGAATGCTGGGCATCCAGCCACACCTCCTGTAGACACACAAAGAAGGGTCGGTTGATGTTCTGCCTTCTCCAGTCCAGTATGTGTCCGATTGATCTCCTCACACATGGTGTCAAACCACCGCCGGATGACGGGCAATGCTTCAATTTATTGTCATGTTGGGCTTCGTGGCATAGGTTCCACTGAAGGAATGCCGTGTAAAGTTGTGGTGCGTCAAGGTCAAGTGCCATGTGTCCTTTTATTTGTTATTATTTAGCTTTTCATTTCCCTTTTTGTTTGTTCCGGAACCAGCGCAACTCACTCGTCGTAACGAAGGTTCGAAAACTTTGGCAGGAGATGCGGGAGGTTGACAGCGCCAAAATGGAGGAGATCAAGCCTGGGCCAGAGTGCATCAAAGTTTCCAAACTGCCACCTGGGACCACCGAAGGCTGAGCTGTCAGCCGATGATGGGATGATGTACAATCCTACGAAAAAAAAAATACCACGCGCGATGACCTACCAGGATCATCGTGGCATGTTGTGCATGGCCATCTGCCTACTACTGCTGTGCCTCTGTGTTGCTGTAGCGTGCCTATACAGGAGGAGCATGCGATTCTGCCGTGACGCGGTGCCCGCGGTGATGCGCTGTGACGGCGACGAGGAGGTGTACCTCAACACAGGAGACATCCTCTTGGTGCCTGACATTGGCGGTGTCCGTATGCAGCTGATTCTGTCGTTCGGTGGCGGTGTGTCACATGTTGCCCTGTGTGTACGGAATGCAAAGGATGGGACCCTGTGCGTCCTAGATGCCAACCGCAACCGGACCGGAGGGATTCCCTTCAACAAGTGGATTCGCATATGGCGCCGCCGACCTCGCAGAGGGGATGCAATCTTTGTACGCAAGGCCGTACACGTTGGCCCTCGGTTGTGGTGTCGCCTGCAAGACACCCTTCGGGAAGCAACAACCGCCCACTACCTGTGCACGCGTTGGCAGTGGTGTGCGCCCCCGGTCTCCATGTGTCTGCAGGTTCTCCTGGAGTCGCACACAACAGGTGTTCTGCAGCAGAGGAGGGGGATGCAGGGCCATTGTGGAACATTTGTTGCAACCTTACTGGGTTTGCAACGCCGCAACGGCGTTTGGCCTGGCCATTTTACTACTGGTGCACGTTTCCAACACAACCTGGCAACCTCCGAGTACATGCTGAGTGACCATATGCACGTACTAGTAATACCGAGAATTTCGTAACCCTTTCGTCACCGTTTGTAATAATGGCCCTACAAACACGGATGCACATTTGCTTCATCGTGACATTTTCCTTAGTCCCTTTTTTGTGCCTTTTGTGCACAAAATACACCCAGACGCACCCAGAGCATGTCTTCTCGGACAAGGACAACCAAACCCCGGCTCCACATCCTCACCTATGCAACGCATGCCGGGGGGACATTCGAACTCCTTCTCGCGGACACGCAACACTACCACCTGCCCATGACAGTCCTTGGGTGGGGCGAACCATGGACCGGGTTTTTTGGTAAACTGTGTGCATTGCACGCGTACGCAAGTGCACTCAATGCCAGTGCCGCGGATGACATTTTGATTGTGATTGATGCGTTCGACACACGTGTTACCGGTACCATGCAAACCATTGAGGAAATTCACGCAAAATATTTTAGTGAGAATGGTATTGTGTTCTCTGTGTGCAACAAGATTCCGTTCCTATCGAGACAGATGAGTGACACAATGTTGGTCAAAATATTCGAGGTCTGCACATGGGTCAGGTCCGAAGCCTGCTTACGCTGTATTCCGAAGCATTATTGCACCGGCAGGCTTGTCGTGGCGATGACTAGTGTGCCTTCAACCGAGTAATGACAAGCAATGATGACACCACCGCCCCCCCCCCCCCTCAGTATTACAATGGACACAGAGCGACGAATGTTCTTGAGCGTCGAGTACAGAGACCGGCACCGTGATCCCCGAACCTTGCAGGCAGTATTCTGTGGTTATCCGGGCCGATGGACGTTCGAGCGTGCCCATCGGTTCCCAGAAGAATATGGGGGCTTACTCTGGCGATAGATCCTGACCCTGGTTGTGACCGTGCTTGTTGTGTTGGCAACGATTGTGCCGATGATGCGAAAAAAAAAGGATTCAGCTTAGGGTCTGTAGGTGCGGGGGACAGAGGGGGGGGGGGGGGAGATTCACAATAAACGGTTTGAAGGTGGTCCGAAAATGCCTGGGGGGGTTAGGGTTTGAGTCACGCATACCAGCACGATGCCATGGTGACCGATCCTCCTCGAACCGCGATGGGCTCCAGCTCCGGCTCCTGCAGAAAACTGCGTAGTTGGTGAACTGCGGCGCGAAACACCTGGTCCGAGCGCGAAACATGAAGTCCGAGGGGAGGGTACCAAAAGGTTGAACACCGGCGGACGGAAGTAGGAACAGCGCTACGGAAACCTCACAACGCACATTGCACAAAAAATGGACACGTCACCTCTCGAAGCAATGCATCAGGGAAGTCCGAAGGTCAGCCGTGAAGAGGGCACCCTGAAGGAGGACTTATCAAAACAACAGGTTAACATTCACATGTGATGCTTGCTACATACACTGTCAACAATAGGCGCCCGACCCCCTTGGATCACTGGCCATACACCCCCGACAGTGGTGGGTCGCTGCCCCGACACCGAATGGGTGTATGAACACCCTGCGACCCACCACCGTTTCTCCCGGCGGCAACTGTCACCACGGGGGCCGGGTTATACTGTGGCAATTATCCTTCGGCAGCGAGGTTTGGGCACGGAGTAACGTTACAGGATTCAAGACGTATGTATGGCAGGGGAGGGGAAGACCGGGTTTGCATCCAGGATGAGGTAGCGGGATCCTCCTTCTCTCCGGCTCCGGCTCCTACAGAAAACCGCGTGGTTGGTGAACTGGGGCCGTAGCAGGATCCTCCTTCTCTCCAGCTCCGGCTCCTACAGAAAACCACGTGGTTGGCCGGAGGCAGGATGGCAGGGGCTGCGGCAGGATCGAGCCTGTTCCTCAAAAGGTGCCGTGCCAGTTGGGGAGGGGAAGACCGGGTTTGCATCCGGGACGAGGTGGCGGGATCCTCCTTCCCTCCGGCTCCGGCTCCTACAGAAAACCGCGTGGTTGGTGAACTGGGGATGGCAGGGACTGCGGCAAGATCAAGGATCACCACAAAGCGAATCCCTTTTTCTGACCGTTTTGGTGTTCAAACCAAACAACCAATGGATACTCACTACTCTGATTGTGGAAATGTGTCAGATAGGTCTGGCAAGCATTCAAGCCCCCACTTACCACTTTGACCTGTCGGGTGATCTCTGTAAGACACCGAACGAATTCAAAGTACCCGGCAGCCATACTAGGGGTCTTGTTATTTTAATTGTCATGTTGGCGAATGAAAAGGCCAAGAACCTTTTCGTCATTTTCGTCATTGTCGCTCCTGCCTGCGAGTGCATTTAATTGGTGAGTGCCCAAATGACACGTATGTGTCCCCACCTTCACCCGAACCCAAAGGAAACTGGTGTACAGACAGAGCAACGGGCTTCGCTCCGATTCTTGTGTCTGACTGTTCTGATCACACCCTGCAAAAGATTTCCCTGGTGGCAAAAGCAAGTAGATCCACACGCCACAGTAAACAAAAGCATACAGGAAGCGGGCGACACCAGTGCAGTGGTCACTATGGTAAAAGAGTGATCATGGGCAGAAGGCGATATCAAAATTTGAACGCCTGTCTCTTTATTTTGAAGATCGCATCGAAATCTGTAATCGGTGGTCCAATGGGAAAGTTGTTCAAATACATCTCCCAACACACTCCTCAACTGAAGGAAAAATACTTGTGTGAGAATACTGCAATCATGTTCTGAATCTATGTATCCGCTGACAATGTGCTGAATCCAATGTCAGGTCATAGTAAGGGAGATTTCTGCACAGCGCCCGGTTCTAATACCTCATCCCCCCCTTGCGAGAGCCGCGGTAAAGTTCCAAACTTTGACGGAAACCGCACGGTTCTAACACCCCCGCGGTTCTTACAGGGAGGGGGGGGGGGGCAGGGTAGGGCTTTACTAGAAGCAGCCTGAAAACCATCAAACCACTCAAAACCTAGCATATAAAGGTCAAAAGCTACTACTGAACATCACAAAGCAGGACAGCCATGCTTCGTCGTCGAAGTATAGAAGGCCAGCGTGGTGTGCACGCACTATGGTCAATTTCGGACAGACTAGTATGAACACATTTCACCCAGTGCCATCACCTCAAAACCCCCTTTCAAATACCCCCATGCCCTCAATACACATTTCACCCAATGCCATCACCTCAGACCCCCTTTTCAACTGCCCCCCGTGCCCTCAATACACATTTCAACCAATGTCACCGGCTCCAAGCCCCTTTTCAACCGCCCCCCTTCAATTTGCCGATTTGTGTTTGCAGAAAAGTCGTTGGGGTTGCCAGTAACCGTTTCACCTCTGTGCACCCCAATTTCCCGGGTTTGGCGGTCAGGTTTCCCGAAAATTTCCCGGGAATTTCCCGGTTTTTTCCCACTCGTGTCCTACACGCTGATATTCCATGCATTCCGGGGGGGGGGGGGGGGAGGGGTGCAGTACGGGAGAGTCCTGTGATCCCATGTTGCCTGGGGTGGGGAGGAAAATTGGGGAAGGAAATAATGCATTCACGTAGACACACGTAGACACGTAGGCAATGACAAGGAATGACAATGGATGAGGGTGGGGCTCGGAGAGTGCGGTGCAGTACAGAAACCATTGATACTCCATATGATGGTTGGCCTCCTGGATGGATTCCTGTGTGCCTTGCCGTGTATGCTGAACGTGTATACACTCACTCACTCACTCAGGGATCAATGGAAACCTACATGATGCGTCGCACGGACTTGGCGGCATTCCTAAGAGGGGGTGAAATACTGTACAACCATATCCTGTATGCGGCAGCCGAAGATCTGGACATCTGGTCGCCCCTCGTGCACCATTCAACCCGTTGCCATGCCTTGTCGGAGTTGAGAAGGGGGTTATCGGACGGGGTGGAGTATTATGATGGCTTCACGGTGCCGCCAGAAGAAATGGAGGAGTATCGGAATGGCATGTACAGATGTGAGATCATGGACATTGATGGACACAAAAACGGCGATAAGGCACATTTTTCGTTTCCGCTGTTCCTGGGAACTGTTGAGGACGTTACCCGTGGTAAATATTGTAGGGGGGCCACTATGCAATTTTTTGAGTTGGGTATTGTACGCCCCGATCGATACCACTGTGTACAGTTTCCGTGCACACGAGATACGCTATTCGCTATGCGCCTGGTTTACGTGCTGGAACGGTTTTTGTATCGATTTGTCGCGGATGGCCACAGCAGTCTCAAAAATCATGTTCCGATGCACAAATATAGGTTTGAGGTGACCCGTGAACATGGCCCAATTGCAACAAAGCGGCGCATGGTGTTGGCAGATGGGGTGATGGCCCGATGGACTGGTGCCAAATCACGTGAGCCACACATAAAGTCAAAACGCAAATGGCCTGGTGATATTGTTGCAGCATGTTTGGGATTGCTTGTACACACACTCCAAATCCCAGATGTGACATTCGGGTTCATGGCAATACCCGAATTGATTTATTTTGCTGCGTGTGATCACGAAGTACTAGTGGTTTCACCTACGGTGGTACTGGGAATTCACAACAGCACGTGAGGACGCAGTGTCCTCGGTCTCCCTCTACCGTTTATCTCGTATGCCTGATAGGAGGGGGGGGGGTTCTGCGCTCAGTAAGCAAGCCGGAATGTGGTCGTTCATCCTCTTTGTCAATGGGGGGGGGGGTATCATTTGCAATGGAAGGGGGGGGGACTGGAGCTCACTCTGGACCCCCATTCCAAAACAAGACCGCAGCCGGAGTGGGGTTGTTCGGGGGAACCCGATATCCATACCTCACGACAATAAGTGGAGAAGGTTATTCTCTGAGACCCTGACCCTGACAGTGACCAAAGCTCCCAGGGGACCGCGACGATGCGGCCTCCCCATTTCAAAGTGGCCACAGACCACATTCGGTGCGACTACACCCGCCGTTCTCAGGTCAGGTCCGATAGATTCTTCCGACAGGCAAGCAGTCCACAAAGCTACCCGACTAAGACATCAGGAGCCAGCAGTCAGGGAGGGCGCGTGCACTCAAACCAACCGCGGGTGGGCGTCTGAGGGTACTACTAGTTTAGGACTTGGCAAATGGGATTGCCGTGCGTCATCTGCTCTCCGTCCAGTAACCCCTGCCCCGCGGCCACCAATGGTGCCCATTTGATATACCCTCCTCCCGTCCCCCTGCCCGTGTGTTGCATAACCCCGGTGACCCGCCGCCGCGGCCACCAATGGTGCCCATTTGATCCACCCTCCTATAACCCCGCTTGGCAAGGGCAGTTTGGCAGGGGGTGCTGTCCGCTGTGCAGAATGTGAAATGTGGGGATGACTCCTAGTTGCCACGTACCAGTGGTCCTGTGCGTACCATGTGCTTCCCGCCTACATTACTGTGATATTTCTAGCCCCGCCCCTCACCCGACACTATGGACAGATGTTTTTCACTGCGCTGCAGCCGAACGGTGAAACGGGGCAGGGCACCTCCCCCGCATGACTGTCTGAATACTCCCCCCACGCTGGGGGCTGTCCTCTTGGAGGCTTGTGTTTTTGTCCGCCTTTTCTCCAAATGACCTCCACCCCCCCCCCTCCCTCCCCTATGTACCGTCCACGCAGACTCCAATGGCTTCCCTCCGCCCCTTACCTCTTCCCTTGCCTCCCCCGGCAGTGCTGCCGCGCGGGGGCACGCAGGAGGAGCCGCAGCGCGGCCATGGGAGGGCCTCAGAGGCGGGCACACAACCCGAGGTGGACGTCCTTCCGCCAGGGGTAAAAATACGGCACACCACAACAGGGGGCGTGGTAAACGTCGACCAAACCCGGCGCTGCAAAAAATGGGTCACATATAAGAACGGGCAATATTGGTTGGAACACAGTTCTGTACACACACAGAAGACACAGACTTTTTGCCATCGCGGTCCCCACTACTTACTTTCTGTTGCGACGACAGAGGGGAGTACTCTTGCTCCTACACGCAAATTGGTGGTCTAATGAACGACTGGGTATAGTGCATCACCTATTGCAATACTGCAATAGGTGACGTATGGAATCACACTGCAGGATTTCTGGGCCTCGACACCGAAAATGATTCTGTGTCCGGCTTCCGCACTGCAAAATGCAAGCGGTGAACAAAAAGGAAGTTAGAAGATACGATGCAAAATTTGGCATCACTCTCGGTCGCTACATCCCTCTAATTTGCCCCCCCCCCCCCCATGCCAACTCGAAGAAAGAAGAAACATGGCCCCTCTTGCCAATGGACCCCTCCTCCTCTCGAAAGAAGAAACATGGCCCCGCCTTCAGATGTTTTTCACCAACTCGCACATCAATGCTCCAAAGCAGATGAAGGGGCTAGTTCGGGTCTTTTGATTGTCGCAGGCCTAAATACAAAGAGATACAGACATAGACACAAACACAACACGGACAGACAAACTGACATCTATTTGCACTGATTGCTTCACGGGAAGGGGTATACTTGGTACAGTGACAGTGACGGTGACCAAGAAACCATGGGAGTTTATGGTATGGTAGTTGCATGCCGCCTTGACAATACGTGCCGTTGCCTTATATATGTTGCCTACAAGTACATTCGGTGGTTGTCTTCTGTGTCCTTTGTGTGCCCGCAGTCGTCTTCTGTTTTCATTCCCTCTGTCGTGATGCCGTTGTACTGGGGATGTGGTGCCGGACGGCACACTCAACGTTGAGTACCTGCGCAATAGTAATGGCAATGGGCACATAGGCTAGAAAATGCATACACAAAGAATTTTTTTTGGATTTTTTACGAGAACCCGAGTCAATGGACCCCCTCCCTCCCCTGGGTGTCTTTTTTTTTTCGGTGTCTTTTTGTCCATGCTTGCCCAGGCCGCTGGGCCTTGACAAACTGTCGCCGACGCCAACTCCTTGTCCCCTGACCGCATGAGTGTCCGGGACACCCGGGCCCGTCTGGCCACGCCAGGCGACGAGGTCATTGTTCCTGCCGACGCCGGTCAACTGGCGTGTTTGGCAGCCATCGATGACGCCGACTATATCATTCAGGACGAAGTGGTGCTGAAGAGTGGAGTTCCAGAGGCTGCCTCCCTGTCGTACGACCTCTTCAAGGACTGCGACTCGTCTGAAAAACTTGCTGCCGTCCTTTACGGCAGTCGCCCCAATGTTGTGCTCGTTGGGGAGATGACTGAATATGATAAAGTCCAACATGCGATTAAGAGACAACTTGCTGATTTGCCCATGCTGGGCCGCTTTGTTGCTATCCTGCTTGAACCTGTTAGCGATGATGATGACAGGCCATCATTTCTCAATCGGGCACTCGCCCTCAACTCGAACTTGCCTTTCGGCTGCGAAAAGTTACAAATGGCGGAAAGGTCCCTCATGCACATGCGCACACATGATCGATTTGATGTCTGGATTGCAAGCAGCACAAGGGACTCCAGAAGCCTATCTCCGCCCCCAACGTATAAGCTTCTGCGGCTTATGACGCCTGGGGCAGAAGTTGACAAGGTGGTGTTCCACGAGCCAGACGTGCGGGATAACCAATACGCTGTGCAGGTCCATAATGACCTAGTCAACGGGCTGTTGGGGTCTATTGGCATGAACTCTGATGAAGTCCATCTCCTCCCGGGGACAGACCCACGGAACTCAAAACTGTTCCTCACGGAGTTGAATGAGGAACAGGTGAATACTGTGGTATCACAGTTCGGATCCAAGCCAAGGTTCCAGATCCAGCCAGTGGAATGGTATCGTGGTGCCAACGTGACCAACATGACTGCTGTCTATGAGGTGTGGATCAAGAAGACGCACAAGGAAACATGGTCTCCCATGCTGTATGCCTCAGTTCTCGCGATGTTTTGGACAATCCCGGGCGTGCTGCAAGCACAATCGCCAGTGAAAATCCACGTGCTGGGGCCCAGCAAACTGCTGCTGGGTCTCACGGAAACTGGGCACTCACTGCTGAAGACAAGGTATCGTGAACTGGTGGCTGCTATCGGGGCTGTCTTCAAGGATTTGAGGACAGGACAGTTCCTCGATAGGGATATCATCTCCAAGCCCACAATCCCCTCGACATGGAAGAAGGACCTTCTTGGCACAGTGTACCTTCTGGATGTGGCACCGTGGTGGTACCTCTCAGACCTGACTGAGGCCCTTGCACCTTCAGTGCACTGCCGGTACATCGCGGACCGCGTCAGATGGCGTGTTGGGGAGATGCGCACTGCCACCTGGCGATTGACCGGGGAAAGTGTGACACAGCTGATTGGAAAGGTCTACCTGTCAGATTCTGGGATGCCTCCGATGTTTGTGAGCTCCGAGGCGGATTACGAGGCGCGGAAAAGGCGAATCACAGACCGGCCCGGAAACACAGATGACTCGAAGACACGCAGGCAAGGCCTAATCACGGCGGGAGAAATGGCCAAGGCTATGGAGTTGGATGACCAAGTCGACAAGGTCATCAGCTCCCTCAAACGCAAGCGGGACTTGAAGGAAGATGAGGCTTCGTCGTCCACTGGAGCACCACGATGACGTCAGCATCAAGCATCTTGAGCAGCACGCTCAGAGTATTGTCCCAAAATATCAATGGGTTTCAAACAAAAATAACCATGAGAAAGCGTAAGCAAAAGCGCACAGTGGCCCTAGGGTCACTGCTGCGGTCCCTGGAGGTGGACTTCTTCGCCATCCAAGAACCTCACTTCGTCACGGTGGAGGATCGTCAAGCGGGCGTACAGTGCTTGTCAAAGTACGGGTATGGCCTGGACGGACCACTTCATGAAGAAGGAAGGGGAGGAGTGGCACTGGCGTGGAAAACATCCAAGTGGACACTGCAATCAATGAAGTTCTTGTCTCCCAGGGCGTTGAAAGCCTCGCTGTCGAGTGGTCCGCTGGAGATCACCATAGTTGTGGTCCACTTCCACCACAAGCACACGCGTCGACAGTCGCAATGGAAAGACATCGCCAAGGAGTTACATGGACCAAACCTGATTTTATGTGCTGATCACAATAGTTTAGTTGTAAAACACAGGGACGCCTTTGCGCCCCCAGAGTTTGAGCATGACACGTCTTTACGTGCCAGAGACCAGGAGGTAACGACCTTGGCGAAAGCGGGTCTGCAGGATGTTTGGGTGGATATTCACTGTCCAACCCTGACGGACATCAAGGACAAGGAAGCATCGTGTCCGACGGGCTTCACATACGGCTACCAACGGGAAGGAGAGCGGCTCGACCCGCAGAGGCTACGCCGTATTGACCGCATCCACACAACATCTGAATTGCTGAGCCTGGCGACCAGCGTGTACCCCATGTTTGCTGCCAACTCAGACCACAAGGCGATCCTGGCTGAGTTCACACCCCCGTCTTTCGACACAGAGGACACGGTCCCCAGATTCTACTGCCCAGAGACCATCCTTCACGACCCGGAGGCAAAGGACTATCTGGAGACATCTCTCAAGTCTATCAAGTCAACAGGGGATCAATGGTGGGAAGGGGCGCTGAGCTGCATCCAAAAGAAGGCGATCAACCATCAAAGGGAGCATAAAAACAAAAAGCAGTCGGTAGAACTACAGGCCCTGCGGTTCCTGCGTGGATCCACGAGAGACTCTGTCGCACCAGCGGTCTACCAATTTCTATCATCACTGGGGATCGCAGCAACAGATGCAGCAACAGCCTACACCCTCCTGGTGGGGCCGTATGAAAAGGCTCAGCGTGACAGAACGGGCATGGAAACACCGTCCAAGCTCAAGGGGGTGATCACGACCGGGGAAACCTCAGGAGATCCGAGAACGCAAAGGAACGAATTGTATCGGTTAATGCGGGAGTTGCAGGAGCGAAAGAAACTTCAACAGCTGGTATCCAGGACAGGCTCGGCGATACGGGGGGCAAAGGCGGTGGCAAAAGAGTTGGTGGACCATTGGGACAAAGTGTCCACACCGACGGGATCCACCGAAGAAGATTGTGTGGCCTATCTGAAGTCGTTAGGAGTGGAACAGCGGCTGCGCAAGGCAGGTCGACTTCTTTTCAAGCAACTATCCCTGGACATTATTCATGAAGGCCTTAAGAGGCTGAACAGCAACAGCTCCCCTGGATTGGATGGTTTCTCGGCGAAATTCTTCAAGAGGTTCTCGGACATCTTCGAACCGCAAATGTATGATTCAATGAAACGTTTCCTCGAAGTGGGCAAAATGCCGGAGACACGAACCTCGGGAGTGGTGACAATGATCCCCAAGACGAAGGCGATGCAAACACCACATTCGCTCCGACCAATTGCACTGCAAACTACAAGGCAGAAGTGGCTCACCAACATCCTCCTGATCCAGTTAGAGGATGTACTTCTCCACTGTATCCCGTCACAGCAAACAGGTTTCCTTCGGCACAGAAGCATACTTCAGCATGTCTATGGGTCACGGGCACTCTGGGATGGCCTAAGTGAAGGAGCGGCGTTATCAGTGGACTTCAGAAATGCTTTCCCCACGATGTCTCACGAGATGGTGTCGGCGGCTCTGGGTCTAATGTGCATACCATTCTTGTATATCCGTCTGATTCTACACCTTTTGCGAGCTCCGTATCTATACTCCGTTGGAAAAGGATACGTCCCAGGCGTATACCACCACCCGAGGGCAGGCACACACCAGGGGGATCCACTCTCCCCGGCGCTGTTCTCCCTGGTGGCATCCTTCGTGATTTTCCCACTACAAGACCTGGGTCCAGTACTGACTGTCATGATGTGTGCAGATGACCTCATCATTTTCTTTGATGGAAGAGCCAACCCACAGCTGTTGAAAAGGGTATGGGAAGTGGTTTCACGTTTCGGACAGTTTTCGGGGTTGAAGGTCAACCTGAACAAAACGGCAGCGATAGTTCGCAACTGTGGGGGATTGGAGTGGGCGAGGTGCTTTCGGGACATTGGAGTGGATGTCAAAAACTTCGTCAAGTATCTGGGTGTACGCTTGGGGAATATTCGGCACCAACAAGACGACCAAGGATGGGGGCTGACGATGGAGCAGGCCTTCGCACCAGCACTGCAAGAGGATGACACGTCTTTACGTGCCAGAGACCAGGAGGTAACGACCTTGGCGAAAGCGGGTCTGCAGGATGTTTGGGTGGATATTCACTGTCCAACCCTGACGGACATCAAGGACAAGGAAGCATCGTGTCCGACGGGCTTCACATACGGCTACCAACGGGAAGGAGAGCGGCTCGACCCGCAGAGGCTACGCCGTATTGACCGCATCCACACAACATCTGAATTGCTGAGCCTGGCGACCAGCGTGTACCCCATGTTTGCTGCCAACTCAGACCACAAGGCGATCCTGGCTGAGTTCACACCCCCGTCTTTCGACACAGAGGACACGGTCCCCAGATTCTACTGCCCAGAGACCATCCTTCACGACCCGGAGGCAATGGACGATCTGGAGACATCTCTCAAGTCTATCAAGTCAACAGGGGGTCAATGGTGGGAAGAGGCGCTGAGCTGCATCCAAAAGAAGGCGATCAACCATCAAAGGGAGCATAAAAACAAAAAGCAGTTGGTAGAACTACAGGCCCTGCGGTTCCTGCGTGGATCCACGAGAGACTCTGTCGCACCAGCGGTCTACCAATTTCTATCATCACTGGGGATCGCAGCAACAGATGCAGCAACAGCCTACACCCTCCTGGTGGGGCCGTATGAAAAGGCTCAGCGTGACAGAACGGGCATGGAAACACCGTCCAAGCTCAAGGGGGTGATCACGACCGGGGAAACCTCAGGAGATCCGAGAACGCAAAGGAACGAATTGTATCGGTTAATGCGGGAGTTGCAGGAGCGAAAGAAACTTCAACAGCTGGTATCCAGGACAGGCTCGGCGATACGGGGGGCAAAGGCGGTGGCAAAAGAGTTGGTGGACCATTGGGACAAAGTGTCCACACCGACGGGATCCACCGAAGAAGATTGTGTGGCCTATCTGAAGTCGTTAGGAGTGGAACAGCGGCTGCGCAAGGCAGGTCGACTTCTTTTCAAGCAACTATCCCTGGACATTATTCATGAAGGCCTTAAGAGGCTGAACAGCAACAGCTCCCCTGGATTGGATGGTTTCTCGGCGAAATTCTTCAAGAGGTTCTCGGACATCTTCGAACCGCAAATGTATGATTCAATGAAACGTTTCCTCGAAGTGGGCAAAATGCCGGAGACACGGACCTCGGGAGTGGTGACAATGATCCCCAAGACGAAGGCGATGCAAACACCACATTCGCTCCGACCAATTGCACTGCAAACTACAAGGCAGAAGTGGCTCACCAACATCCTCCTGATCCAGTTAGAGGATGTACTTCTCCACTGTATCCCGTCACAGCAAACAGGTTTCCTTCGGCACAAAAGCATACTTCAGCATGTCTATGGGTCACGGGCACTCTGGGATGGCCTAAGTGAAGGAGCGGCGTTATCAGTGGACTTCAGAAATGCTTTCCCCACGATGTCTCACGAGATGGTGTCGGCGGCTCTGGGTCTAATGTGCATACCATTCTTGTATATCCGTCTGATTCTACACCTTTTGCGAGCTCCGTATCTATACTCCGTTGGAAAAGGATACGTCCCAGGCGTATACCACCACCCGAGGGCAGGCACACACCAGGGGGATCCACTCTCCCCGGCGCTGTTCTCCCTGGTGGCATCCTTCGTGATTTTCCCACTACAAGACCTGGGTCCAGTACTGACTGTCATGATGTGTGCAGATGACCTCATCATTTTCTTTGATGGAAGAGCCAACCCACAGCTGTTGAAAAGGGTATGGGAAGTGGTTTCACGTTTCGGACAGTTTTCGGGGTTGAAGGTCAACCTGAACAAAACGGCAGCGATAGTTCGCAACTGTGGGGGATTGGAGTGGGCGAGGTGCTTTCGGGACATTGGAGTGGATGTCAAAAACTTCGTCAAGTATCTGGGTGTACGCTTGGGGAATATTCGGCACCAACAAGACGACCAAGGATGGGGGCTGACGATGGAGCAGGCCTTCGCACCAGCACTGCAAGAGGATGACACGTCTTTACGTGCCAGAGACCAGGAGGTAACGACCTTGGCGAAAGCGGGTCTGCAGGATGTTTGGGTGGATATTCACTGTCCAACCCTGACGGACATCAAGGACAAGGAAGCATCGTGTCCGACGGGCTTCACATACGGCTACCAACGGGAAGGAGAGCGGCTCGACCCGCAGAGGCTACGCCGTATTGACCGCATCCACACAACATCTGAATTGCTGAGCCTGGCGACCAGCGTGTACCCCATGTTTGCTGCCAACTCAGACCACAAGGCGATCCTGGCTGAGTTCACACCCCCGTCTTTCGACACAGAGGACACGGTCCCCAGATTCTACTGCCCAGAGACCATCCTTCACGACCCGGAGGCAATGGACGATCTGGAGACATCTCTCAAGTCTATCAAGTCAACAGGGGGTCAATGGTGGGAAGAGGCGCTGAGCTGCATCCAAAAGAAGGCGATCAACCATCAAAGGGAGCATAAAAACAAAAAGCAGTCGGTAGAACTACAGGCCCTGCGGTTCCTGCGTGGATCCACGAGAGACTCTGTCGCACCAGCGGTCTACCAATTTCTATCATCACTGGGGATCGCAGCAACAGATGCAGCAACAGCCTACACCCTCCTGGTGGGGGTGTATGAAAAGGCTCAGCGTGACAGAACGGGCATGGAAACACCGTCCAAGCTCAAGGGGGTGATCACGACCGGGGAAACCTCAGGAGATCCGAGAACGCAAAGGAACGAATTGTATCGGTTAATGCGGGAGTTGCAAGAGCGAAAGAAACTTCAACAGCTGGTATCCAGGACAGGCTCGGCGATACGGGGGGCAAAGGCGGTGGCAAAAGAGTTGGTGGACCATTGGGACAAAGTGTCCACACCGACGGGATCCACCGAAGAAGATTGTGTGGCCTATCTGAAGTCGTTAGGAGTGGAACAGCGGCTGCGCAAGGCAGGTCGACTTCTTTTCAAGCAACTATCCCTGGACATTATTCATGAAGGCCTTAAGAGGCTGAACAGCAACAGCTCCCCTGGATTGGATGGTTTCTCGGCGAAATTCTTCAAGAGGTTCTCGGACATCTTCGAACCGCAAATGTATGATTCAATGAAACGTTTCCTCGAAGTGGGCAAAATGCCGGAGACATGGACCTCGGGAGTGGTGACAATGATCCCCAAGACGAAGGCGATGCAAACACCACATTCGCTCCGACCAATTGCACTGCAAACTACAAGGCAGAAGTGGCTCACCAACATCCTCCTGATCCAGTTAGAGGATGTACTTCTCCACTGTATCCCGTCACAGCAAACAGGTTTCCTTCGACACAGAAGCATACTTCAGCATGTCTATGGGTCACGGGCACTCTGGGATGGCCTAAGTGAAGGAGCGGCGTTATCAGTGGACTTCAGAAATGCTTTCCCCACGATGTCTCACGAGATGGTGTCGGCGGCTCTGGGTCTAATGTGCATACCATTCTTGTATATCCGTCTGATTCTACACCTTTTGCGAGCTCCGTATCTATACTCCGTTGGAAAAGGATACGTCCCAGGCGTATACCACCACCCGAGGGCAGGCACACACCAGGGGGATCCACTCTCCCCGGCGCTGTTCTCCCTGGTGGCATCCTTCGTGATTTTCCCACTACAAGACCTGGGTCCAGTACTGACTGTCATGATGTGTGCAGATGACCTCATCATTTTCTTTGATGGAAGAGCCAACCCACATCTGTTGAAAAGGGTATGGGAAGTGGTTTCACGTTTCGGACAGTTTTCGGGGTTGAAGGTCAACCTGAACAAAACGGCAGCGATAGTTCGCAACTGTGGGGGATTGGAGTGGGCGAGGTGCTTTCGGGACATTGGAGTGGATGTCAAAAACTTCGTCAAGTATCTGGGTGTACGCTTGGGGAATATTCGGCACCAACAAGACGACCAAGGATGGGGGCTGACGATGGAGCAGGCCTTCGCACCAGCACTGCAAGAGGCCTTCCGTCGCGCAAGGGTGGTATCCACGTTGCAACTTTCCATGAACGAACGAGCATTCATGCTGAGATCATGGATTCTGCCGGTCATGGCATGGGTATCCAAGGCATATTACGCCCCAGTCTCGGTGATCAGACAACTTAAGTTGGTGTATCACGTGACTATGGGTACTAACAGCTGGGGAATCACCTTACCAATCCTCTCACGACCAAGAACGCAAGGGGGACTGGCACTACCAGAACCAGAACTGTTTCTAATGCACCAGGCGGCGGCTCCGTTCGTCAGCCTGTTGGGAGACCCTCACTAATTCCCTGACAAGGCAGTTGAGACCTTCTACGCATGGGCAACAGCCATAGGGTTCACACCATCCAAGGACAACCTTCCATATATTCAAATGGGCATGGTCCGAACGGCAGATCTCACATTTCTGGGATGGTCGGCGAAGGCACACTCCAACATTCAGCGAGTGGCAGGGGGTGCTTACGTGGGGTCAATTCCAAGGCTTGGAGGACGCAAGATTGTTCAATGCACTGCCTCGGACATGGAAAGGGGTCTACAATCATGGCGGACGACTCCTCAACAAAGTCATGTCACAAGGGGGGTTTGATACCCCCGCGGTCCATACCCAAAACTGGACCAGGGCATGGCTGCTCCAGTTCTACGCCTCTCAGCCAGGGGTCCGCGACCCGCAAACACCGGAGGTATGGGAACAGCTGGCACAGGCACAGCTACCACCGAGGGCTCACGACTTTGCGCGAAAGGCGCTATGGCACAAACTGACCGTACATGCAAGAGTCTACAAGAGGTCACGCACTGACAAGTGCCCGGTTTGCTCACAAAAGGAGACGATCCAACACGCGATGGTCGGATGCCCCATGTTCAAAGCAGCAGCGGCGGTTATACAGCACTACTATGGCCAGGTGACAACTGATAACGGGACATCCACAGTTCGAGATATGATGGAGTCTGACGACCAAGAATGGTTGCTGAAAACGAACCAAGGCTGGGCGATGTGGTCAGCAAGAAGTGCCCACTGGCGATATCTATGCGAAGTCAAGGCAGGAGCGTCGCCGGTGTTCGCGTCATACCTTACAACATTGCTAAGGGAGCTATGTGAGTGGGTGGGATTTTACACAGGGGAGCACAGGGAACAATGGAAAGGATTTCAAAAATCACTGGAACAACTTCGAGACACCGGAGTGCAGCCACGACAAGGGGAAGTGCAAGTACGTGGGGGACTGAATGCGTGGTGGCAAACACACACGGAATGCTTCACCCAAGAAAAATCAGCCGACAATCAAAGTTGGCAAAGGGCAACGGAGTCACGCCCGAAGCGCCCGAGGCAGGCAGGCCCGGGAGTGCTACAAGGAGTGCAAGAACTGATTGCAGAACTGGTGGAGAAGGGCTACAGGATAGTGTACACTGATGGGTCGTCGAAGCGACTGGGCCACAAGGACATGCGCAGGGCCGGGGGATTTGGCGTGTTCGCGGCGGAAGACGACCAAGGACCAGAGGTGCGCTTCTGTGGCTACGTACCAACACATTACAGGCAAACAAACAACGGAGCAGAGCTTTGGGTAGCCGTGGAAGCCTTACAGGGTTTCTGGGTGCCAAAACTGGCAATCCTCACCGACTCACAATACCTGCAGCTGGGAGCGACTGGCAGGGCCCAACACTGGAAGTCAAAGGGATGGACAACCACATCTGGAAAACTGCAAGTCCACGTCCCAGTCTGGGAAATACTGCTCCAGGAAATGGCGACGCCGGGTAGAGAAGTCAGGTGGGAACATGTCCCAGCGCATGTCAACGTGCAGGGAAATGAGATGGCGAATGGATTGGCCATGGAAGGCATGTGTTCAAGCCCACTGTGGTCACAGCATGTTGCACCAAAATCATCATCTGGGTCAGAGTCCACGGTAGGTTTGAGGGGAGGGTCGGGATCAGAGTCAGAGGGCACAAGGGCACTCTGGTCATCCCTGGGTATGGTACCCATGGACAGTGATGAACTGACAGGGGAAGCATCCGGGGAGCCAGCGCCACGTGGGATGGGACCGTACTCCTCAAGCAATACAGAAAGTGAGGAAATGAGACCAGGACACACACACCAGGGAGTGCTGTCGAGTGCACTGTCAGCAGCAGACACACTGTCCTTCAGCACTGATGTGAGTGACACCAGGCGACAGCGCAAGAAGCGAAGGCTCGGGAAACGCAGGAACCCAGGACAGGGTCGATAATGCCAGAGCCAGAAGCCCTTGCACAATGGAACAGACATCCCACAGGCACCAAGCACAGCAATGCATGGAGCGAGAGACCGGGGCTAACCGGCGCAAAGGGAGGTGGTGGGTTCGAGCTGACCAGGGTTCGAGCTGATCAGGGTGGGTTTGAGCTGACCAAGGTAAAAGGGACGCCACGGCGGCACGGAACAGCCGAGAAATGTCAAGAAATGAAAAAGCAGCGTGCCGTAGCGCCCCTGAGCCACAGGCTCGACACGTTGTCACGTGTTGAACAGCCGAAGCAAGACTGGGGCGGCGAGAGTGCGGCCCAAGTGAGGATGACGGAAGTAGGCATGAATGTGTGGGCGGCATGCGCATGCATGGTGGGGAGCTGAAATGGTATGCGCCACACGCCAAACAACAATGATTTGTTGAATTGCCTGACAGACGGAGCACATACTGAAATGCCGATACGCCCTTGCGCCATCCAAGGCGCCATTGCGCCCCTGAGGATTGAGTATGACACGTCCTCACGAGCCAGAGAGCAAGTGCATGACAGGGTCACGACCTGCAGGGCAAGGGTTAGAGACTAACCGGCACTGTGGGTGGGTGGTGGGTGCGAGCTGACCTAAATGTCCAGAGGACCAGTGCCTATGCACAGTCAGCAACCACCTGGTGTGGTACAGAACTGGTCTACGCTGCAGTGCAGCAAGCAAAACACTGAACAATGTGGTTATGACCATGCGCCTGTGACACGGGGGCGTATGCGAGCCCGGTTTCCGTTGCCTCATGGCCCCCCTTGCCAATGGACCCCCCTCTCGAAAGAAGAAACATGGCCACGTCCAGACCAATCTACGGATGCGGCACATTTCCACTTACTCAACTGCTCAACTCACCCAGGAAGCAACGGCAACGAGGCAAAAGCAAACCCAAAGATGGCAGCGCACAATTGTGTGTGACGTGGTGCAAAGTGACAGAGAGAGAGAGAGAGAGAGAGGAGCTGGAAGTCACACATCCGAAATGGATATAAAAGTGCCCTGCCTCCACAATCGCTATCCCACATACAACAAACAGCGTCATTGGACGGCGTCGTGGTTCAACAACATCACCAAGCGTGCTGTCGGCCCTCTTCGGTTAGTTGATATTTTCCACCAGACACCGTGACAAACCCCGCAGAAACGGCGTCGTTGAGGGCTGTCTGTACCTGTTGCCGCACGTTGCCGGGTAACCACATGCAGGCTTGGCCCTGAGCGCCCGTTATGGCGGCGCCACCCGTACCCCGGCTGTACAGCAACCGGACCATCCATTCCACCTTTCGCACCTGCGCGGGACTCCGCATATGCAGCAGAGCCTGTCGCACCCTCACAGAGTAGGGATCGACACCCCCCTCCTCATTTTCGGGTTCCACGCCACCATACTCCGGGAAGGGGTCGGTTTCTGGGAACCGTAGATGGGATTTGTATCTGGGAATAGTTGCCATACTGGAACAACGCAAGACTGCAAAACGGGAGGGAAATTGTAGCGGAGAAGGCAACCTGCCCACAGCCTGATCTGCCATCAGCCCCCGTCCACGCTGCACCCCCCTCCAGACACAGATGGGTCCCCTGAGGGCTGAGGGCTGGGGGGGGGAGGGGGGGGGGGGACTGCTTTTTCCCTAGTGCTGGGCAGTGGGTACCCCCCAGAAGGCAAGGGTTATGTGTCCATTTTTATGCAATTTGGGCCATATCTGATTTTTTCCCCATGCTTAGCCGCGGGGAGCCTCGAGAAGGCAGGGAGGGGTTGTGTAGCCATCTTGCTCACATTTGGGCCATTTCTGACCCCCTCCCCCCCCCTGCTGAGCACAAGGGATTCTGGAGAAGGCAGGGGTTGTGTAGCCATCTTGCCCAGATTTGGGCCACTTCTGATTTTTTCCCCGTGCTTGATAGTGGGGACCCCCGAGAAGATAAACGGTATGTATCCATCTTGCCCAGATCTTGGGACATTTTTGGATTTTCTCCCGTGCTAGGCAGTGGGGACCCCCTAGAGGCAAGGACTTTTTCCCCGTGCTGGGCAGCGGGGACCCCCGAGAAGGCAAGGGTTATGTAATTATCTTACGGCCATTTCTGAATTTTTCTCTGTGTTGTGTGGTGGGGACCCCCGAGATTGCAAGGGTGATATAGCCATCTTGCCCAAGTTCGGGCCATTTCTGCTTTTTTCCCCGTGTTGGGCAATGAGGACCCCCAAGAAGGCAAGGGTTGTGTAGTCATCTAGCCCAGATTCTGATTTTTTCCCCGTGCTTGATAGTGGGGACCCCCGAGAAGATAAACGGTATGTATCCATCTTGCCCAGATCTTGGGACATTTTTGGATTTTCTCCCGTGCTAGGCAGTGGGGACCCCCTAGAGGCAAGGACTTTTTCCCCGTGCTGGGCATTGGGGATTCCCGGTAAGGTAGGGGTCATGTCGCCATCTTGCCCAGATTCAGGCCATTTCTGAATTTCACCCTGTGCTGGGCAGTGGGGACCCCCAAGAAGGTAGGGGCTGTAGCCATCTTGCCCAGATTTGGGCCGTTTCTGATTTTCCCCCCGATCCCTGCAGATGGGCCTCAAAATGTCAGGTGCTCCATGTGGGTGTTAAGGCCATGGTAAGGCCAGCATGATTTTGCTATGCAACATGCAAAAATATGCAGTGTTTTGTTGAAATTTTAGGTGGAAAACGTGTTTGATAATGGCAAAATTTGTTGAAATGGTGTTCGCAACCCCGGAACGGGCATCCTGTAAACGACCATCATGCAGGGCATTATCATTAGCATGTGGAAGGCCTGTGTCATGGAATTGAGAGGTGCCAAGGAAGCACAACCTCTTCGTCTCAGGTGTCTTTGTGACAACATGTCCCAGGAATTTAATGACTGCCTTTCTTCTTCACCAGTGGGAAGAGTGGCGGATGAAGCTGATGTGATTGAGAGTGACTCTCGCCACTGCTTGATTATGCAGAATAGCGGCCTGTCTGTTCATCTTTCTCCCTCTTTTCCTGGCTGCCCTCAGCAGCAGCTCCCAAGCTCGGAGTCAACAGACATGGACAGGCCGCTGCACATCAGCCGGCAATTGGCGCCACCGAAGAGACGAAATTTCCTGTCATCCAATGACATCGGCAATGCATCCAGCACATCAAGCAGCGCCCGCGCGTCCCTGCAGCCGCACCCATCCTCCAGTTCAAAGGAGCACCCATCCTCCAGCTCAAAGGAGCACCCATCCTCCAGTTCAAAGGAGCACCCATCCTCCAGCTCAAAGGAGCACCCATCCTCCAGCTCAAAGGAGCACCCATCCTCCAGCTCAAAGGAGCACCCATCCTCCAGTTCAAAGGAGCACCCATCCTCCAGCTCAAAGGAGCACCCATCCTCCAGTTCAAAGGAGCACCCATCCTCCAGCTCAAAGGAGCACCCATCCTCCAGCTCAAAGGATCAGAACAATACCGCTGAAGACAAACAGGACCACACGCCCATTGCCATGGAGGCGGTCCATCCCGCTGCAGAAGAAGAGCCCACATTTTCAAGGCTGCGCTGTGCCATTCGCAGCAAAGACCTGTATCGTTGGTGTGCAACCAGTGGTGTTCTGCTGTCTCTGCAGGTCATTGCTGCGGTAGCGCACAGCCAGTTCCAGGTGGTTCCACACTTGTCAGTATTCTGTGGTCTTGTCCTGCTTTTGTACTCGGTGGCTTTGGCTGCGACCATTTACTTCCTCGATTTGGCCAGACCGTACGCTGCATACCTGCTGGCGATTGGGTCCGTGTTGATGACAGGCCAAACGGCATGGTATTGTGACAGCTTTGTTGCGCTTGTCAAGAGTGAGATCCTCTTGGAACTGCCCTCTCTGCAGAACACAGCACTCCCCAAATTCTTTTTGGGTGCGTCCCCCATCGATTTCCTGGATACTGCCATGCTTTTTGTCATCCTATTTCAGAACTGTTTGCAGTCCAGCTGCCTGACCCGTCTAGGCGTGCGGGTGACCGCCATCGCCAGTGTGGTCCAATGGGTGGTCATCGCTTGCTGGCCCCTGGTGTCCCCCAACTCATTCCCTGCATGATTTTCCCGCGTAGGCGCCACAGGGCTGTGGACGGTTCATTTGATCTGGTCGAGCTACGTGTGGGAGTCTGATTTGAAACGGCACTCGCAGCTTGTGGACGACCTGCAGCAATCCGTGGCAGACATCTCCAAGGACCTCCAGGCCCGTCAAGACGCTGACAGCGTGTTGAACCACCTTCTGAAGAACACGATGGCGGACACTGGCGGATGCATCGACTTGTTTCAGCAGCAGACGGCGGTCGAACAGAACCGTGCGCTTCTCACCAAAGCCTCCGATTCCCTCTTCAGAGGGATGTGGTGGTGCAAGATGCGGGAAGCAATGCTGAGGATGGTCGCCGGCCACTACGAGACGGAGCTGGTCCCTACCGGCCTTCAAGGGTTTACTCTAGACCTCATCAGGGGCCGGGAGATCACGTACGAGTGCCCTCAGGTGGCGGTGGAGCTGGACCCGATGGTGTGCAACGTTGTGTTGGACAACGCCATGACCAATGCACAGAGGCATGGGTGCCCCCGAGACCCACGGGTGACCCTTACTGTCAAGGTCACACCCGAAGATGGCGAGCGCTTGGGCGAGGGTGTGCGGGTCCGGGTCCGGTTTTTGGTGAGCAACCGCGCGAACCCCAAACGCCCGGCCATGCAAACCCGCTGGTCATCCCATCGAGAGGTTCGCAGGATCTCCGTGGCGTCGCGCAAAGACCCGTTGCGCCCCACGTTGTCCGATGGGCTGGGCCTCCAGCACATCGCTATGGCCGCGAGGGTGAGCGGCATGACTGCCGAGCTCTGGCAAGAAGGCGAGGAGGTGTTCTTTCAGCTGTGCTTCAGCTCCGTAGCCGCACCAGCGGAGGCGACCGATGCAGCGGCCGGGCAGGCGGCGTGCCCCTTTCCACCGGGACTGACCATCTTGTGTCTTGACGACAGCGACATCGCCCGGGTCACTCTGGAGCCGCACCTGCAGGACGTGGTCCCGAACGGCACCGTATTGATGTACGGGAAAGACCTGGACGAAGTGGAGGCGTTCAAGCGGACCGCCCTGGAGAGCGGCGACATCCTCATCCTCGACGAGAACGTGGTCTTGCCGGGGGTGGAGCTGCAGGCAAGTGCGATCCTCAAGGAGCTAATGGAGAAGGGGTACGACGGGTTTGCGTGCATTCGGTCGGGCAACTCGGACCCGGCCGCCGAGGCGCTCTCCGCCCGCAGCGGCGCGCACTGGCACGTCGGGAAGGAGGTGCCCGTGCGCCAGATGATCAGGGACCTGCAGAACCGGTACGCCAAGTTCCCGGGGCGGAAGGCCGTGCCCCCCGAAGACGATGTTGTGGATGCCCCGGTGGGACCCCGGTGTATGTCGCGCGAAGCGTTCGCCTGGCAGACCTGGCCCAAGCACCTAAAGCTCGTTCCCGCCGACCTGTCCACGACTGGTACGGCAAGCAGCAAGGGGCCAAGCAGCGGCTTCGGTGACAACTTCCAGCCGATCGCACCCGGTCACGCCCCCTTGGGGTTGGCGACCTGTGACGACACAAGATCGTCGACCCATGAAGGGTCGAGCCACAGAGGGAAGTATGCATCGAGCAGTCGAAAGGCATCGAGCAGAGCTACATCATCGAGTGGCAGAGGGACAGGCAGCATGACGTGCCCGGCTGCGATACCGCCAAGTCCCCAGCGGTAGCGTGTGCCAGCCACGCGTAGTAGATTCATGTGGGTCGGAGGGGTGTGATCTCCCCCGCCAACCGGCCGTCTGGCGCTTCCTGGCCATGTAGTTGTTTTTCCTGCCAGGGCTTGACCGACCGCGGATCCATGCGCGCTTAGGCCCCTCGATCGGTTTGCCCAGTACCCCTTTGTCCTCCTGCGTGGACATTGCCTCGTGTTTTGCTTCAAGGCTGCTTCTTGCTTCTTGTTGTTGCGGATGCCAAGCATTCGGCCCAGGCTGTTGCTGAGTGTGGCAGACACCCTGTGGGGGGTGGGGGGGGGGTCAAAGCCAAAACAAAGTTTGGGTCCCTAAAATGGGCCTCAAATTCTTGGCCACATCAAGTAATTTTCGTTTTTGCCCTGGGGAAAGTTTGCTGATGTGGGTGGGTGAGTCGGTAGGTCGGCTGAGGCTGGCCAGGACCCCAAACGACCCCCCCCCCCCCCATTCGAAGGGTCACTAAGCACGCCCCCGCCTAACGCCCCTCGGGTCCAAGGCATACCTTACCCTCATACATCGATTTCGTACCAGTGCAGTCGCAACCACAACAACATTGTTGACCAGCCTGTTTGAGACAATTGGGGTCTCGTGTGTGGTAGGGGGTGGATTGGGCGTCTACTGTGACCTCTGTATCCAGCGGAAGTGGGTGTTGAAGGTGTGGGTATGCGTTACCAGAACGGAATTGAGTTGGTGTACGTGGTGGCTCTACACGGGGGCACTTGGGGGCGATTGACGATGGCATTGCAATCATGTCTGCTGCCATGAAGATGGTTGAATGGATCGCATAGGTCCATGAGCTGGCGGGTGGTTTCTTGGTTTTCTGGGGATGCTCCGTGCCCGTGCCCAAAAAGGGGGGAGGGCAAAGGGCAACTGTTGTGCGCCGGTTGTGGGGATGGCAGGGGACCCGGCTGCTTTGTGCAGCCCCCCCCCCCCCCCCCCCGCCCGTGCATCTTCACAAATCTAAGTGGCTCATATCCAGCAAACACTCATATCCCCACCCGTGCATCTTCACAAATCCAAGTGGCTCATGTCCAGCAAACACTCATACCCCCGCACGTGCATCTTCACAAATCCAAGTGGCTCATGTCCAGCAAACACTCATACCCCTGCCCGTGCATCTTCACAAATCCAAGTGGCTCATGTCCAGCAAACACTCATACCCCCACCCGTGCATCTTGGGATGGCGAAAATTGGCTTGCGCCCGGGGGGGGTCACGGCTGTCGCCTGAAGGAGGGGGGGGGGGGGGTTTGGGAAATGGACATCTGTGACAGGACCTATGTATGGTCCTCATTGTCAGCCTTTTTTTTGTTTTTTTAGTATGCAATACACTCTCTGATTCTTGATTTTAGCCAGATCCTGACTTAGCTTAGTTGGTAGTAGGCCTAGGCTCTGATTCCAGAGTCCTAGCTTCAAACCCAGTTTCATGTAATGTTTTTTTCCCTTCGCTTTTTTCGTCTTTTTTATGTCTTCATGTTTGCATGTTTGCATGTGCATGCCCCCCCCAAGACAGTTTTCTACAGGTCCCCCCATCAGGGGGGACCCTTTGTGTCAGTCACAGGCACACATACCCCTTAAACCCCCCCCCCCCCTGCTCTCGACCCCTTCCCCGAAGCAACCAGCCCCTGACAAGGAAACAAACAAAAGTCAGTTAAACACAGGGGGCCACTGACAGCACCACTTTGCAAATTTTATTTTTTCTTTTTTGGCGAACCATCCTTTCTGAGTTAAACAGGTGCTGTCTGATGGCTGGGTGCCTGGGCAGGCAGGTTGCATCCCCCCCCCCCCCGTGCTATGGGATGCAACCGGAATAGACCGGACATAAATACCACCACCGTTGGGGGTAGGGGGGGGGGACTGGGGGACTGTGTATACCGGTTGTCACTGCCCCGTCACGGCGGGCCAGAAGGGGGGGGGGGGGGTTTGGGAAATGGACATCCGTGACCCCCCGTGGGCGCAAGCCAATTTTCCCCCACCCCTTCACAAATCCAAGTGGCTCATGTCCAGCAAACACTCATATCCCCACCCGTGCATCTTCACAAATCCAAGTGGCTCATATCCAGCAAACACTCATATCCCCACCCGTGCATCTTCACAAATCCAAGTGGCTCATGTCCAGCAAACACTCATACCCCCGCACGTGCATCTTCACAAATCCAAGTGGCTCATGTCCAGCAAACACTCATACCCCTGCCCGTGCATCTTCACAAATCCAAGTGGCTCATGTCCAGCAAACACTCATACCCCCACCCGTGCATCTTCACAAATCCAAGTGGCTCATGTCCAGCAAACACTCATATCCCCACCCGTGCATCTTCACAAATCCAAGTGGCTCATGTCCAGCAAACACTCATACCCCCGCACGTGCATCTTCACAAATCCAAGTGGCTCATGTCCAGCAAACACTCATACCCCTGCCCGTGCATCTTCACAAATCCAAGTGGCTCATGTCCAGCAAACACTCATACCCCTGCCCGTGCATCTTCACAAATCCAAGTGGCTCATGTCCAGCAAACACTCATACCCCCGCCCGTGCATCTTCACAAATCCAAGTGGCTCATATCCAGCAAACACTCATACCCCTGCCCGTGCATCTTCACAAATCCAAGTTGCTCATGTCCAGCAAACACTCATACCCCTGCCCGTGCATCTTCACAAATCCAAGTGGCTCATGTCCAGCAAACACTCATACCCCCACCCGTGCATCTTCACAAATCCAAGTGGCTCATGTCCAGCAAACACTCATACCCCCACCCGTGCATCTTCACAAATCCAAGTGGCTCATGTCCAGCAAACACTCATACCCCTGCCCGTGCATCTTCACAAATCCAAGTGGCTCATGTCCAGCAAACACTCATACCCCTGCCCGTGCATCTTCACAAATCCAAGTGGCTCATGTCCAGCAAACACTCATACCCCTGACCGTGCATCTTCACAAATCCAAGTGGCTCATGTCCAGCAAACATTCATACCCCCGCTCGTGCATCTTCACAAATCCAAGTGGCTCATGTCCAGCAAACACTCATACCCCTGACCGTGCATCTTCACAAATCCAAGTGGCTCATGTCCAGCAAACATTCATACCCCCGCACGTGCATCTTCACAAATCCAAGTGGCTCATGTCTGATCCATGTTCGATCGCTCTGTCAGACCACAGTGGACAACAGGCGATGGAAGCTGTGCATAGTCGACACTACCATGAGGTTTGCAGTCAGGAGCATCAACCTGAGCCGAGCACGGACCGAATTAGCATGAGCGATGGACGCAGCAGCTTGGATGTTGGTCTTCGCACAACCGTGGTACCGATCACAGATATGTTAGATCATACCTTCACAATGGTAGAAGCCTGTGCAGCCCAGCACTCATGCAGTGCCCCCAGCCAAGCTACTTTGTCAGCGAACAAGGGCCCAGTGAAACCAATTTACCATCGGATGCGGTTCACGCTTTCTGCACTGTTCCTGAGCTGTTCCTCAGAATTTTTGAATCGTTCCCGCACCAGTGCCATTTCACCTGCTGATCCACATGGGCACATGGGAAGCAGTCCCATGTGCCCATGTGGAGTACTCACAGCCCCATAACAACCCCCCCCCCCTGCCAATGGACCCCCCATGCCAATCCCCCCCCCCCCTCTCAAAAGAAGAAACATGGCCCCCCTTGCTACTGGACCCCCTCTCTCGAAAGAAGAAACACCCCCCCCCCTCAGATTTTTTCACCAAATCGCACACGAATTGCCATTTTTTGCCTACTTTCCTGAGTGTGACATTGTGTGTCTCATGCCTAATTCTCCACCTTGCTTTGCTCTCACAGAATTTGACTATTGCTGTGCCCCAAAGCAGATAAAGGGGCTAGTTCGGGTCTTTTGATTGTTGCAGTCCTAAATACACAGATACAGACACAGACACAAACACAACACAGACACAACACAGACAGATAGACAGACAGACAGACAGACAGACACTTATTTGCACTTATTGCTTCACAGGAAGGGGTATACTGCCTGCCTCTTGGTACTGACAGTGACAGTGACAGTGACCAGGAAACCACGGGAGTTTATGGTAGGTTGTATGCCGCCTTAACAACATGTGCCGTTGCCTTATCATGTTGCCTAAAAGTACATTTGTCAGCCTGTTGTAGTTGCACGTGGTTCGTATATAGTTGGTGACATTATTGTTGAGCAGTCCACAGTGCTGAGGTTTTTTCATGCAGGCCTGGGGCCAATTTCAGCATATTTTGCACAGCTCAAAGCGCGTTCGGGCAATCAGCCAATTGCAGTTGCATATAATTCATGTCTATTTGAAGACATTATTGTTGAGCACTTCACAGTGCTGAAAATTTTTCAAGCAGGCCTGGGGCCACAGATTTCAGCATGCTTTGCTCAGGTCAAAGTGCCATGATTCATTCCGTCAGTCAGCCAATTGCAGTTGCATGTAATTCATGTCTATTTGAAGACATTATTGTTGAGCACTTCACAGTGCTGAAAATTTTTCAAGCAGGCCTGGGGCCACAGATTTCAGCATGCTTTGCTCAGGTCAAAGTGCCATGATTCATTCCGTCAGTCAGCCAATTGCAGTTGCATGTAATTCATGTCTATTTGCAGACATTATTGTTGAGCACTTCACAGTGCTGAAAATTTTTCTAGCAGGCCTGGGGCCACAGATTTCAGCATGCTTTGCTCAGGTCAAAGTGCCATGATTAATTCCATCAGTCAGCCAATTGCAGTTGCATATAATTCATGTCTATTTGAAGACATTATTGTGGAGCACTTCACAGTGCTGAAAACCAGGCTATCGGCCACCACTTTCAGCCCTGTTGTGTGCCTGTTTTCCACGACGCTTCCCTGATCAGGGCCACATCTGGCCCCAGTGGTATGTTGCGATCTAATGCACGCCATTATTTTGTAGCATTCAACCACGTTTGTCAGCTTCTTTGACTGCCAAATGAAGTACATGGTGCTGAAACTTTTTGAAGCAGGCCTGGGGTCATCCGTTTCAACCATCATCCTTTCAAAAGTTGCAGTTGTTCGTTTTCTTCGTAGAAACAAATGTTGAGCACCACAACAAAAATGGTGTAGAAGCATAAAAAAAATTGCAAAAGGTGGCTTACATGAGCTCCACAACCACCACAAAGATGCAAGAGGTACCAAGCATGGGTCTCCACGACGTTTACACCAACGGCACAAGCTAGAAAATGCATACACAAAGAATTTTTTTTCGATTTTTTACGAGAACTCAAGTCAATGGACCCCCCATGCGCGTGTCAATGGACCCCCCCCCTTCGAAAGAAGAAACATGGCCCCCCTTGCCAATGCCCCCCCCCCCCTTCTCGAAAGAAGAAACATGGCCCGGGCCATTGACAGGGGGGGTAGAGTACATTTTTGGAGGGGGTTAAAGCCAACCCATTCCGGGTAAACCCACCGTAACAGTAGTGGCATGTGCGGCACATACACTCCCCACACATGCTGGGTCAATCACTGCACCGAGAGGGGCAGTACTCAGTTTACATGTGGGGATATTTGTCAAACTGAGACCGTTTGTTTTTTGTTTGTTTTTGTGGGCCTTGTGGAGATCATTTTTCCAGCCTGGGCCTCCACGTTCGACGTCCTGCGGAGCCAGACACGGGCACCCGCCAGTAGGGGGTCGGTGGTCTCTGGGTGCACAGTGCCCATCTCGGCGTTCTCTATGGGCTGCCCCTATGATAGGTGCAGCTTATGGACCTTCGTGGTGGCTGGTCAGTCGAGTTCGAACTGGGGTACACTGACGTACAGCACGAAGTCGTGACGAGTCATGTGCGAGCGGTGGTGCACAGCCTCCCGCAAGGCCAGCATGTGTATGTTGTAAGGCGTGTAATTTTTCTTCTTGCAGTAAATGCGATTACAAAAAAATTGTACAGTCACCGTTGTATAATTTTTTTGGCAGTAAATACAAGTACAAAAAAAACCGGGCACTCGCATTTACCGCAGAAGAAGAAAATTTCCACAATTGTACAATTTTTTTGGACTTGCATTTGCCACAAAAATTACACGGTGTACGACTTTTTTGCACTGGCGTTCACATCAAAAAATACTACATGGTGGTACAATTTTTTTGTACCTGTGTTAACCAGAAAAAAAATTGCACACACTTACAATGAAAAGAAAATTTGTGGCCACTAGCCAAGTCTGATTTTGTCCCTGATGTGGGAACCCCCAAGAAGGCAGGGGTTATGTAGCCATTCTACCCAAATGTGGTCCCCCTAAAAGGCCAGGGTGAAGTAGCCACTTCATACTCCCCCCCGGTGCGGAGCATTGGGGAACCTGAGAAGGCAGGGATTATGTATCCATCTTGCCCAGATTTGGGCGCTTTCTGATTTTTTCCTATGCCAGGCGTTGGGGATCCCTGAGAACGTAGGGGCTATGTAGCCATCTGATTTTTTCTCCCCGTCAGGCAATGGGGACCCCTGAGAAGCCAGGGGATGTGTAGCCATCATGCCCAGATTTGGGCCATTTCTGATTCCCCCCCCCAGGCTAGGCACTGAGGACCCTTGAGAAGGCATGCGTTGTGTGGCCATCTTGCCCAAAGTTCGGCCATTTCTGATTTTCTCCCTTTGCAAGGCAGTGGGGACCCCCGAGAATGCAGGGGTGTATTGCCATCTTGCCTAGACTTGGGCCCTCGACGAGGTAGGGTGAAGTAGCCTGTTGTGATTTCCCCCCGTGCTGAGCATTTGGGATCCCTGAGACGGAAGGGGTTGTGTAGTCATCTTGTCCAAATTCGGGCTATTTCTGATTTTGATCAACGCCCCGGACAGACCAGCATGTACTACAATTATGGACCGTGGCATTGCCATGTTTCTGCTCCCCACTGGGGCCCTCTAAGGACTAGCGGAGAACAAAAAAAAAATTCCGGCCATTTCTGATTTTTTTCCCTGTGTTGAGCACTTGGGACTTTCGAGAAGGCAGTGGTTATGTGGCCATCTTGCCGAGACTTGGGTTCATTCTGATTTTTTACTCGTGTTGGGCATTGGGGACCCACGAGAAGGCAGCAGTTATGTAGCCATCTTGCCCAGATTTAGGCCGTTTCTGCTTTTTCCCTAGTGCTGGGCAGTGGGTACCCCCCAGAAGGCAAGGGTTATGTGTCCATTTTTCTGCAATTTGGGCCATTTCTGATTTTTTCCCCATGCTTAGCCGCGGGGAGCCTTGAGAAGGCAGGGAGGGGTTATGTAGCCATCTTGCTCACATTTGGGCCATTTCTGACCCCCCCCCCCCCCGTGCTGAGCACAAGGGATTCTGGAGAAGGCAGGGGTTGTGTAGCCATCTTGCCCAGATTTGGGCCACTTCTGATTTTTTCCCCGTGCTTGATAGTGGGGACCCCCGAGAAGATAAACGGTATGTATCCATCTTGCCCAGATCTTGGGACATTTTTGGATTTTCTCCCGTGCTAGGCAGTGGGGACCCCCTAGAGGCAAGGACTTTTTCCCCGTGCTGGGCAGCGGGGACCCCCGAGAAGGCAAGGGTTATGTAATTATCTTACGGCCATTTCTGAATTTTTCTCTGTGTTGTGTGGTGGGGACCCCCGAGATTGCAAGGGTGATATAGCCATCTTGCCCAAGTTCGGGCCATTTCTGCTTTTTTCCCCGTGTTGGGCAATGAGGACCCCCAAGAAGGCAAGGGTTGTGTAGTCATCTAGCCCAGATTTGGGCCATTTCTTAATTTTTCTCGATGCTGAGCACCAGGGACCCCTGAGAAGACAAGGGTTATACAGCAATCTTGCCCAGATTTGGGGCATTTCCGATTTTTTCCCCATGTTGGGCACTAGAGACCCCCGAGAAGGCAAAGTCATCTTGCCTAGATTTGGGCCATTTCTGACTTTTTCCGTGTGCTAAGCACGGGGACACTAAGAAGGCAGGGTTATGTAGGCACCTTGCCCAGATTTGGGCCATTTCTGATTCCCCGTTCAACGCCGTGTCGATGTTGTCGAGCAGGTTGGGGAGTTCGTTGTGGATGCCGCCGAATTCATCGTCAATGGCATCGTTGACATCGCCAAAGCGGTATACAAAGCCGGCGAGGGGCTAGTCACTGGGGACCTGGACTCGGATGGACGCTGGAACATCCTAAACACTGTCATGAAGCACCGTGAAACCTCCCCGCATGGCCCTGGGCGCATTGAGTTGCTGGCGAGTGGCAGGCCGCGGCTGTATATTCAATGGACGCTGAAGATCGAGGAGTACTCCTTGAAGCATGTGGAAGTCAGCATCGGGGTTGCCCTCGACTTGAAGTTGGAGTTCTAGATTCGCCAGCTTGGGTACGGCGAGTTTGCCAAAACATCAACCTCCCCATGATCCATCTGGCCAAGATCACATTGGCACTCGGGCCCATGCCTATCATCTTGACCCCTTCCATCCCCGTCACCATCGGCTATATTGCTAGACCAGAGGTATCTCGGACGGTGTCTTTCTGGGGGCGCGCGAAAGCCTCCGCCAAGTCGGGGTTCCGATACACCCCGCCAAATGGCTTCAAGGGGATCAATGAGTTCAATGCAGATTTCGAACATGGCAAGACCCTCAAGATGGAAGGGAAGGCGGCCATCTTTGGCAACCTCCGGTCTGCCATGAACCTAAACATCAATGGCCTTCCGACGTTCAATCTTGGGGTGGCCGTCGGCCCAAAGCTGACCATCGGCACCATGGTATGCGAGACACCCGATGCGCAATCCGCCCTCCTGTTGCCGATGAAGTTCGACATGCAGGAGGTGATCAACATCAAAGTGGTGCTAGGGTTCGAACTGGTCAACCACATCTTCTCCCTCAAACAAGAGTTCCAGTTCAAGCTGCTCATCTGGACACAACCACTCGCCAATTGGACCCAGGGCCCGTTCATCGTCGGAGGGAGGTCCGACTGGGTCTCAAAAGCTAGGCTGGATTTCTTGCCTTGCTGTGGAGGTAGCACCATTCCCAAAGGGGGCTATGACACCTCCGCGCGGGCGTACTGCCCCGCCGGTGCCGACATCACGACCGAGGCCGATTGCTTGGCCACGGCCGCAACGCTCGGGGCGACTTTCGTGGGTGGGTTTTCGGGGCCTGGGGATCACCGCTACTGTTTCAACGCCAACACCGATGACCCCAGCGAGGGCACGTTCAACACGGCCGGCACCACCGGCACTGCCACCCCGACGCCCGGGTACACCAGTATGTGTGTCGGGCAGTCCCCCCTTGTGCTGCCCCCTCCCCCCACACGGTACCAAAGTCCGGAGAGCGGAGCTACGGTGTGCCCCGCGGTCGGGGACTGCTTCTTGAGCCCGGGCTACAATGCCCAGACCCTCCCGGAGTGCGCCGGCGACCGCTGCGAAGTGGTCGGCGGGGAGGACATGGTGCTGTAGGTCAAGCACTTCGACACGGAGTACAACACGGACAAGCTCTACGTCCACTACGGCGAACGCAACCAACGGTCCTACTCCGGCCGTGACGGCCCGGAGGGCGTCTCGCTCAGGCAAGGGACTATCTTGAGTTCGGAGATGGACAAGGCCGCGCAGTACATCGGGTTTGAGGTGTGCAAGAACCCGCTGTGCGATTCGGTGTTTTTGGATATCGGCCCATCCTCGTCCAACACCAAGACGGTGAATGTGCCTGAGCCCCTGGTGTGTTGCATCAGCGACTGCGGCCTGGGCTGCCGGCCCCACTACGACAATTTTTGGGTCCACGACTCCTTCGCGGTGTCCGTGAGTGGCGGCAAAGTGACTGTCCGGCGGACCGACGCCGCCGCCGGGTGGGGCCATGCTGCCGCCCCAAGGCCCCGGTGGACTGCGAGTACGCTTAGGGCTCTTCCTCGGAGTGCAGCGCCTCGTGCGCCGGGGGGGCGCAGTCGCGCGCGCCGCAGATCGCGCGGGAGCCCAACGAGCTCGGCCTCCCGTGCCCCGCCCCCGAGACTCGGCCATGCAACACGGAGGCGTGCCCTGCGGACTGCGTGTACGAGTGGGGGCCGTGGGGGGCGTGCACCAGGAGCTGCGGGGGAGGCGGCCAAACACGCAGCGCGGTGGTGTCGGTCCCCGCCCAGGGCCCCAGAGCGGCGCGCCCCCTCCCACAGACCCGGGACTGCAACGGACAGGCGTGCGCGCAGGACTGTGTGTTCGCATGGGCCGGCTGGTCGGAGTGCTCCGTGACATGCGGGGGAGGGACATGCGCCCGCGCGCCGCGGGTCAACCATAGCCCCAACACGGCGGCGAAGTAGTGCCCGGCCGCGCAGCAGGCAACGTGCAACACGCAGAGCTGCGCGCCGGACTGTCAATACACGTGCGGGGCGTGGTCGTTCTGCACGCAGACCTGGGGGTCCAGGTCCAGAGCCCGGTGATCACCCGACACGATGCCGCGGGGGGACATGCATGTCCCCCGCCGGAGCAGCGGACGTGCAACCCTCAAGCCCTTCCTCATGATAGTGCATACATACGGGGCTCATCGTCGTCCTACACCAAGATCTGCGGGGGTGGGGCGCAAGCTCGGAGCCCCATTGTCTTGCAATAGGCCGTCGGTGGCGGACAGGCATGTTCCACTGCAGAGCAACAGGCATGCAACATTCTACCTTGTGGCGAGGCGTGTGTGTACACATGGGGCGATTGGAGTGAGTGCACCAATTTGTGTGGTGGTGGTGCCCATCACAGATTGCCCACCATCACTTCAAAACCAGTTGGCGGGCGACAAGCATGCCCTAACCAGGAGCAGCAAACATCCAATACCTAAGCATGTGATACGGCCCTGTATGATGTGGACACGGACAAGCGGTGTGGAGGCACAGCGGTTAATTTGGAGGATGGCACAGTTGGTGGCTTCAGCCCAGGTGCTAGTGGGCAAGCCACATGCACAGCGAAGTGCGTTGGATCGTTCGCCTGGACGGCATTCACCTAGAATGCTGATTCCAATGCATGCTATTGTCAGAACGACGTGACCCGCCTTGTGTCCAAGGCGGACCGCGACTGCTACTCCATCGTCTCGTTTGATGTGAACGGCGACCAGCAATGTGGAGGCAGTGCAATCAGTGTGTTGGAGGACGGTCCCAATGATGGGTTCGTACCATTAGCTCGTGGGTCTGCTCTCTGTGAAAAGAAGTATGCCGGTTCGCCAACATGCACGGCATTCCAGTTGAGCATTACACAGAAATGTTACTAGAAGAAAGACACCAGTGCAGCCACCCTCAGCCGAGGCTTTTACACGAGCTGCTACACCAAACCGGTGCCTGTCGTCAATTATGGGTACATATGGGGCTCATGGTCGTCCTTCACCAAGACCTGCGGGTCGAGACGCAAACCTGGTGCCCCATGGTGTTCCTACAGCCCTCGGGTGGCGGACAGGCATGCCCCGCTGCAGAGCAACAGGAATGCAACCCCCAAACCTGTGACCAGGATTGTGTGTACACATGGGCCGATTGGAGTGAGTGCACCAATTTGTGTGGTGGTGGTACCCGGCAGAGACTGCCCACCATCACCTCCACACCAGTTGGCGGAGGACAAGCATGCCCTACATACGAGCGGCAAACATCCAATACCTACGCATGTGATACGGCCCTGTATGATGTGCACACACACAAGCGGTTTGGAGGCACATCGGTTAATTTGGAGGATGGCACAGTTGGTGGCTTCAGCCCAGGTGTTGCTGGGCAAGCCACATGCACAGCGAAGTGCGTTGGCTCGGTCGCCTGCACAACATTCACCTAGAATGCTGATTTCAATGCATGCTATTGGCAGAAGGACGTGACTGGCCTTGTGTCCAAGGCGAACCGTGACTGCTACTCCATCGTCTCGTTTGATGTGAACAGCGACCAGCAATGTGGAGGCAGCGCAATCGGTGTGTTGGAAGACGGTCTCAATGATGGGTTTGCACCGGGGTCTGGTGGGTCTGCTCTATGTGTAAAGAAGTCTGCCGCTTCGCCAACATGCACGGCATTCCTGTGGAGCATTACACAAAAATGTTACCGGAAGAAAGACACCAGTGCAGCCACTTCCAGGCTTTTTGACGAACTGCTACACCAAACCCATGCCTGTCGTGAATTGTGGGTACATATGGGGCTCATGGTCGTCCTGCACCAAGACCTGCGGGGGTGGGACACAAACCCGGAGCCCCATCGTGTTCGTACAGCCCTCGGGTGGCGGATAGGCATGCCCCACTGCAGAGCAACAGGCATGCAACCCCCACACTTGTCCCTTGGACTAATGTGGGGTGCCTACACATGACTCATACGCCCGCTCAAGGGGCTACCAGAACTCGAACTTCAGCAGCAGCGTGCAGCTTGCTATAAAGCATGACACCGGGGCCTACTTCCGCTTCGCCGGCATGCAATTCTCTGTGGGAGGCACAGCACACATCGCCACACTGAGGATGTACGTTCCCGGGGCGGGAATCGGCAGTGGTATGAATCTCCGGTGACTGGGACGAGGCTACGGTGACCTAGGCCACCAGCCCTCCGAGAATTCTTCCGGGCATGGCCACCTTTACTGCCCCTGCGACTGGCCCCGGTTTTGTGGTTGTGGATATCCCTCCAGTCACCATGGAGCAGGCTGCAACGGTGGGCGTGGGGGGCTCCAGGGCAAACAAGATGGGTTTCAGGGTCGGGGCGGACTTGAGAGGACAACACTAGGTTCACATCGCATCCAAAGAAGATCCGGACTCTGCTTTGCATCCGCAGTTGCTGTGCAATGAGGTGCGGGCTCCCCTCCACGACACGTACTCCCGCAGTGGCGGGTATGGAAACTCAAATTTTGGGGGTGAGGACGAAGCCATAGTAAAGAGAGACACCGGGTCCTACAGTCGCGAAGCGTTTTTTCTAGTCCCCAGTCAGTCCTGTGATGCTCACGGCCAAGTTTCGATTGTACATTACCAGTGGGACTAATCGTGTTGGAACATTGCAGGTTCGAGAGGTACCAAGCACTTGGACGGAGACAGCGTTTATTGACGTGGAACACGAAACCGGCCCAGGTGCAAGACCTCGGTACGATCTCCATGGCTCTTGTAACTGGCGAGTGGTTCCAATTCAACTTTCCCAATGCCGCAGTACAGGCGGCCGCTGCATCGGGCGGTGGAAGTTCAGATGGCAAGCTGAGTGTATCGATTTCCCTCGACACGTGTGGGCAGTTGACCACCTTCCTTGCGACCAAGGAGGCCGACGACTCCAGTACTCATCCCCAGCTCGTATGTCGACATCATGGGTAAGGTGAAGTGTAGCACGCATGCGTGCATGCAACACCCTGTGTGGGCTTGTCTAGGTTGTGATGTGTACCTAGGCAGCGATGATCAAGTGCTAATTGTGTGCCAGGATGCCGTACAATCATCGACCCGCGAATTTCTCCATTGAACCTCGATTCTGAGAGGTTGTCTCGAGTACGACAGCTCATCTTGGTCTGGATAACAAAAAGAGGAATCATGGACCTGCGAATTTAATCTATGTAATCTCCCCCTCTTTAATTAATTAGTTGACAATTTTCCACACGAACCATCGATGTTGGAGCAAACCAGTATATATTGCTCTATAGGGTGTAGCACTGCGTGCTTCTTGTCAGCCATTGCCTCTTCCTCTGTGTTCGCTCCTGTACCTCCTTGCGTCTTGTGGCATCTTGCAACAAGAAGGAGGGGAGGACCTTTGCAGGTAAAAAACAATTGTCCTCCCCGAACGAGTTGTATAGTCGAGTGCCTCGCGAAGTTACCCTGCGATTGAGCCTACCCTGTGCTGGATTTTGATGGTAAAGCCTGGTGCCCGGTGCAAAATTAGGGGCTCGAACCTGCTGCCCAACTCAGAATTCGGCGGCTGTTGTATTTTACTTCGAAGCTGCTGCCAACTTCCGAATCACGGTGAAAGTGTAATTGGCGGATGCCTGCAGCCTGGATCATGCAGCGGGTTTGAACCTCACCTGGAATTTACACCAACCTCATTTGCGGGCATTCGAGATTACAACCGCCCAAGGCACCTCTCCGTGAATGGTGCCATTGGGTGACGGGATCATCGTATTCTGGCATGATGACTTAATGTGCGATGTTCACTAGGCCCTCTTCCCGCTCTCTCTTCGTGTTGCCGCAGAAGCCGCAAAACGCCTCGAAGAGAGGTCGTTAGATCAAGCGCAGGCGCGGGCATCGTATACCGCAAATGCTTCCTTGAACGACCGGTTCTTGCATGCAACAGAACGCAAATTGTGAGGCATGCCCCAAACACTGCAATTCGAATACTGCCATTGTGGAGCACAAAGCAATGTGTTCTTCATCACATGAAGCCCTCCATCATGTTTTTGATGGATTTTTTAATCCATCTCAACATGTGCATGGCTGGTCCAGCCCATCTCGATATCAACAAAGTGGCTATGAACAAGCAGATGGGGGTTATGGCGGCGGCCCGTGGCCAGCTCCGGCCCTTACGCGCGCCTCTGGGTGCTTAATGCACCTCAGGACGCGTGGGTACAGGTGGCTGTGGGCAGTCGTGCCAGCATTGCACCTAACACTTGTGATACCTGTAATACCTACGAGAGCACAGCACATGCCGGCGGTCTCATCACCCTTGCGAATTTTACCCTCTCTCCTTCAGTTTGTCTCTCCCCGCTGGCTCTGCCAGCGGTCGGCATTTCAATTTGTTTTTACGGAGTGAGGTTAGTCTTCCTCCACACCCAAAGTTCCTCCCCCTCCGTCCAGGCGGGCAGCTAGGCTGCACATGCAATGTCTTCCATGGACCCGTCGTGATGGTGCATAATGGATTGTATTGTCCACAAATGCTCTGCAAAGATCTAGTTGTCTCTCAACAGCCTCCTTTAACCACCAAGACCCGCGCACAGTTTGATTGTTGAGTTCGACCTGAGGTTGGGAGTGCTACAAAGATGCTCAAGAAAGACCCCGGAATCTAGTGTCTCTAAGATCTGACAATGTCGACGCCCACAGGATAAATGTGTTGGATGGGGCGCGTACATTTCACATGTGCCGTTTAGAGTACACCATCTAGTACAGCGGTCGCGCCAAAAAAGCAATCTGTTCAACTGAAATAGTGATAAGCACAGGGCCGGTATCCAGTGGACCTCTGACACCTTAGTGCCATGACCTGTAGAATGAGCCGTGGCCCAAAGGGGCAGAAGCGCGTCATTCGGAATTCAAGCGCAACAAGGCCCAAACGGCACCGTCATGTGAAAAAACCAAGGGGGCAAGAACTGTGTCGAGTGTCCATCGCACTTGAACACATGTGAGCGGGACCAACTTAACCAGTAGAACGTGTCATAGGCCCAAGGCAAAGAGAAGACGCCTACTAGGTACATGTTGGACCATTTTTTTGGGCCCTTTAGAAACAACTGGATGTTATAAATACACGGGATGTTTCTGGATACCGGCGCAGGAGAAATTTACCACGGGTGAAAATTACCATAGAGAAAAACTTTTTGTCCACACTAAGATGAGCCGGTAAACAATTGCGCGAAGCAAAGTACAACCAAATTGCAGGTGTTGTGGTACTTTGCAATTTGTCCTCACTGAGGTCCAAGATGCTGCAAGCAATTGTGGACAGAGAGCCCAGCATGTGAGTGCGGTGATCTAGAAAGCTGCTTGGATAGTTGTACCCGGATATACACTGAGATCTGTCTGGAATTATGATTGCTTGACTGATCTAACCAATTGTGGATGAAGCCCGTGGAGGCCTTACCCTGTTTAGCCCCGCCGTCCACTAGGGGCCTCAAGCCTATTCCGCATTCTGTTGGCCAATGGGACAGGTTTGGGTCTGCGGATGCGGGCACTTAACGACCCTATGCCTCAGTGCCTCAGCGCAGAGGGGGGACACTCCTCTGTGGCGGTAGGTGCACAACGCCAACACTGCCGCACAACTACCCCTGTCGAAAGGTTCCACCACCGTGTCCCCGGACTAAACCACATCCCAAATCAAAGCAAAAAGCAAGATGACACTCAGTTTGATGGTCCTGGCCGTCACAAAGCCGGGACTGTCGGTGTGATACATCCCCCAACCATAGCAACCACGTTGGGTACCATGTAGGCAGTTGTGTCCACTCAAAGCATCTATCTGGGCAATAGTAATTAACAAAAAGAATTCAACAATCCAACAGGTATGTTTGTAGTGCTCCCATAAAAGGTCTCTCATGAGGCATGCATGTGGTGTGCATGCACTGCCTTTGCGGTGTGGCAATTTCACTAACTCCACTAGAAGGGGTTGGGCGAAAACAGAAAGCCCATTGGTAGGGTGGTGATTAATATATATGAACTTAGGAATACCATTACCTGGTGATGTTAAGGTAAAATGGTAGTCGTTCAGTTTGATCTATTTGAACGTTCTTTACGTGTTTCAATGCTTTGTGTTTGTTGTGCAGTTATGTATGAGTGCCGTTGGGTGTTTTTTTTTGTTCCAAAAGGGAAAGGTTTTGGTACAAGGAGGGAGGTTTTTTGGTGAGTCGGGAGGTTTTTTGGTACAAAATGAAGTTTTTTTGGTACATCGCGGAGGGTTTTTTGGATGCATCAGTGCAAGCACTGCTTGCAGGTTTGGGGGCACATTTGGTAGCAAATTTGGGGGCTAGATGCATCCACGTGTTCAGGCAATCGCAGGGTGCATTGCAGATCATCACTATTTCTGAGGTCTTTTAGGTTTGCAATTGATGTTTCGGGGATTGACTCCTACGGTTGGGGCTGGTGGGCCTAGTGGGGCTGCAAGTGGTGCAACTTGTATTGGGAGAGCTGGGATTGCAAGCTGTGTAGGTCGGGAAGTGATGGTGGGGGTGACTCCAAGACTTAAATCGGCAGTGACACACAAGATTACAATACATCTTTATTCTCCACTGTTGATCCTCTCGGACGTTCACACTGGACATGGATCTGGCGTTGTCCTAGTGGGGAAGGACAAATGACAGTGCATGTCACCACCGTGTCAATAGTTGTCCTTTTATAGGACACAATACATCTCACAACCAACAGTAAACCACAAACTTTCTATGATTTGCGGTGCATCACCCACCTTTTTTTGTGCCTTGACTGGCCTATACTTTCAAGATTGTGCTCCCATAAATCACACATCATGGCGCAATGCACCGGAAGGAATATTTCCCAGTTTCTGTGTTGCTTGCGCAAGCACCCCCCCCCCTTTCCCGAAGCTCTTCCAAGTTCCATGGTACTTTTTGGTGTCGAAGCAATGGGGAAGGGGTGCTACAGTCCGACATTGGCGGTGGTTGCACAAGGGGCAGGTAGGGTTTGTGAAAATCTTGACTGGTGACAACATCTGTATTTGATTGCAATTCGTGTAATGTACTTACTTCCCTTCCTTCACATCACGGTAGCTTATTTTTCTTAGTATTTTTCTTACCTCAAAGATGGATTTCTGCGGTTGGATATGTTTAATAAGTTAGATATAGTAGGCCCACATACCATCAATTTCCAATTGGTGGCACAATCGACCCATTTCATTTTCATTGTATTTTGCATGATTAAATGAAAATGTATGGAGAATTCTGACCATTTCATCGATCACAAGGAACCTTGCATGCATTTTAGGTCCAAAGGCTAGTAGTAGATTTGGAAACCTTCCAGTATGCAAGCATTCCAATATCCCATTCAAAGCCAATCAAGCAAGCTCCTTAGTCCCGGGCAGGCTGCAGAGACAGTGGTCGGTGACAGGGGTGCTTGACAACCGTGACCACACCGGTTGCAACAGTTTATGAGTTTTGACCTTGAAAATGCAGCACTCCTTCAGTATCTTTTGGAATGCCAACATACAGTGAAACACGTCTTTGTTGGAAAGCGTGGCTGTGTACAAATCTCATGTGTACACTTGCAGTCAGAAGATAGTCCTCATAGAGAATCCTGTAGGCACGCCAACATCATGAACTCTCATGGACTCTCCAAATCATACTCAAAAGAGAATGAAACCCAAACTTTTTGCGACATCAGCATGTAATTCTCGCGAAATATGTCCTCAGTCGCCCAGTAGATGTATGTTTTTTTTCCTACAGCCTTTGTGATTTTGTCTTTGGCAATCGGATTCCAGGTATTTTGTCCTATTCCCACACCGGGCACACATCATGGGTCGGTGAACATGGTTTGAGGACGGTTCTGTTGACTATCATTCTGTGTTGCCCCATCTTGCGAAACTATTTCTCTGTTGTTGTGAACCATTCTGTTGTTGTCCGTTGCAACCGGGACAGAAGCCCAAGCACCCGTGTCTCACACCTTATACTATGTGGTTTCACCAGATCCGGTGAAACATACACATGATTTCACATCATCCAGTACCATACGAATATATGGATAGCATACACACACCTTGATTATTTCATGGTTATCCCACGTTTTACCAGATCCGGCGAAACAATCTCTGGTACCATAATGTGCAACAAATTTGCTGTTTGAGAAAACCATAGAAGGCAAAAACTGGAAAATTGCATTGACTACCCCAAGACTGTGATGATGTCCAGTGTAAATTTTCTTGCCTCCTCGCCCAGGCGGCCCCTTGGTCCTAAACTAGGGTTTTGGACCCTCGACTGCACAAGGTTCGCTTCTTTGAGGCCACCAGCCCGAAGTGATATTGCCTACACATGCATGTGCGCAATACACAAAAGGGTTCTTGCTTTGCCATGACTGAATAGGGTCAGAATCGGCTTTCTTGGGCGCCTGATGGGCACTCAATAATATGGCGAAGTGGCTGCCTAAAGGTCTGGTTGGTGCAGGTACAAGCCCGGCCCCATTCTGGCGACTGTTTTCTCCAGAATTTTGGACATTTGATGGGCATGTTTTTATAGAGGAAGCCCCCCCCCGCCGCCGCCCTTGCAACCCGGGGGGGCGATCATGAAGTGACGCCCCCCCTCCCCCCTGGGGGTGGTTATGACCATGCGCCTGTGACACGGGGGCGTATGCGAGCCCAGTTTCCGTTGCCTCATGGCCCCTGGGGGAGGGGGTTTGCACCACACAATGGTAGCACTAAAACTGCAGCAGTTCCAATATAACCGAAAAGAACTTGTTCTTCGGTGCCTAGTATTTCCTGTGCTTTTTGGTCAAAGTGACGGTCCGCCCCATGGGGGGGCCCCCCATGGGGGAGGGGGGGCTGGCATTGCGTGGGGGGGGATTACAACGGGGGCAGGGGGTTAAGAAGTGGTGGTGTGCTACAGCATTCCGGCCACACCGCCGGAACGTTGGCGTTTTTCTGCCGGAAAGGAGGAGGGGCTGCAGGTGCTGTGCCATGGGGAGACCGTTGCAAATGGGCAGGCGGACCAGCCATTGGGTAACTGCGGGGCTCTGGTGCTCAGCGGTGGGCACCTTACGCCCCCCTTGAACCCCCCCCCCTGGGGGGGGAGGGGGGCCTGTCCACACCCACGTGTCACCGCACGGGGGCCTGTCACTTGGGCCAAAATTCATGGGAAATACCAGGTGCCAAAGGCACCCAAGAAAAATTTTCTTTTGGTTGTACTGAACTGCTGCAGTTTTAGTGCTATCATTTTATGGTGCAATCCCCCCCCCCATCGGGGGGAACGGTCACGACATTTGGAGGGGGGGATTTGAAGGGGAACGTAAGGTAACTGACGGCCGTTGTCGTGTCACCAACACCCGCGAAGGCTCTATCCGATGCACAGCGTTCCGGACCTCCGCGGGTCTCTTTCTTTCTGGTGTGCCGGACCGTCCCACGCGGACCGGGGCCGCATAGTGGTCTGCTTGCCCTTCTTGTGCCTGTAGCATGCCCAGAGGAACGTCCGCTAAGTACCGGTGTCCGACCTGCCAAGCGGGGCCGTTCCGCTGGAAGGTCCTGCAGAGGCACTTCCGGGTCGAGAGGCACCGGGCCTACAGCATCGAGGAGGTCCGGCACGCCGAGCAGGCGGCGGCGGCCAAGGCCCGCGCAAAGGGCAAGGACGTCTCGGCCGCACCGCCGGGCTCCGTTTCAAAGTCGAAGGAGGAGAAGTACGCGGCGCACCTGCGCGGCGCCGTGCGGGCGGTCGTGCAGGCGCGCCCGGAGCTGCGCGCGTGGCCCATCGGGGTCAGCCGCCTGCTGGACCTCCTGCAGCAGCACTGCGGCCTGAGGAAGGCCACCGTCCTGTACACCATCACTCAGAAGCACGGGTTCACGAACCCGGCGGACTTCCTCCGAGAGCACTGTGCCGACCTTGTGACCGTGGGGCGTGCGTCTCAGAAGGTATTGTCCTGGTTCCCGGCAGCCCCTCCGCGAGGGGCCCAAGGGGGAGGGGATTCCCTTGAATGGCGGTGGTACCCCCCACCCCCACCCCTTGCAATCGCCCCCCCCCCCCACCCCCCCCAAGCCGAGAGGAGACGGGGTAGGCACAGCTGACGCCGAACGCTGCAGCCAGCCCCCATGTGCAACAGCGTCAAGGACAGTAACAGCCCCCCCCCCCCCCCCCTGGAGACCGTCATTTGGCCCAAAAAGCACAGGAAATACCAGGCGCCGAAAAGGCTTTTTCTTGAGTTCATACTAGAAATGGGGGGAGGGAAGACCCTTGCAATCCCCCCCCCCCTCCCCCACCCCGCGGGAGACCGTCACTTGGCGACCGTCTCACCCCACCCCCCACCCGGGAGACCGTCACGCGCTACGGGGGGAGATTGAAAGGGGGGGGCGGGCGGGGTACCTACAACGGAGACAGGAGGCCCCCTTCCCCCCAGAACCCCCCCCCTCCTCCTCAAGGTCGGTATTGTGTGTGGTACCTGTTTGTCCAACACATCATGGAGAGGACTCCAGTTGTGGCAAAGGCTGTCTGAGCTGTCTAGTAGGTCCTCCGAAAGTTCAGACTCCAGTTCTGATTGTAGCTCTGATACTGATGGCAGTGCGTAGTCACAGTCCTGTAGATTGACGTTGACATGTGGACAGGGTATTAGCAGCCGCCCCCCACCCCCCCTTCGTCCATCCCCCCCCCAGGGGGGGGGGGGTCACTTGGTCATTCCCAAGAGAATACAAGGCAATGTACACTCTTGGGTGCATGGGAACCAATCGAAACTGCACGGGAACCAATCAAAACTGCACACATTGCCTCTTGTGTGTCACAGTACGCGCATGTTTGCATGGCACCTACATCCTTTGGAGCGCCGTACTGCACAACCAACGTGCCATCGACTATGCATTGAATGGGCTCCTTGTCTACGGTGCCGGCCACTTGGTCCTTTGGGGGGTACCGTCGTTTGGTGACCGTCCCGCCCCCCCCCCTCCCCGGGGAGGGGGGGGACCGTCGTACCTTGTGGGGGTTGGACGGGGAGGGGGAGGGGGGGCAATCACGGGGGGCGCTTACCTGTGAGGCCTGACACGATCCCCCCCCCGACCCCCCCCCTCTGGACCCCGCAACCCATACTAATTAGTACCTGGTTAGAACTGGCAACTTGGGCGCCAGCGGTGCCTGAAAATGTTTTTTGAGCCTGGAAAACACTTGATTTCTCCCCACTTTTATACATTCAAAATGCTCACAATGAGTTAGGGGATGCCGTACCACGTGTCTTGTTCTGCTGGCTGGGAAGCCTTTGCTGATTCATAGGTACATCTGTTGGAATACGGTACTGTTTTTCATTTGTTGTGAGTGGTAAAACCAAATCCCACCCCACTTGTGTAGTTTTGGTTGGTTCCCACGCAGTTTTGATTGGTTCCCACGCAGTTTTCATTGGTTCCCACGCAGTTTTCATTGGTTCCCACGCAGTTTGTTTATATTCAAAATGCTCAGAATGAAATGGGAAATTCAAAAATGCACCCAAAATGGAGCAATTTTTCGACCCCCCCCCCTCCTCCCCCCCTCCCGGACCCCCCCCCCTGCCCACGCCGCGGGGGTTGGGCTCTAGAACTGAGCTGCAGACCCACCCCCCCCGCCATGCGTACAATGTTTACTGCTTCCGAAGGGACCACTGGTGTGTCGTATTTGCCAGTGCGAAGTATTTTGGCTCAGTGTGTTGGGGGACCCAAGGAGGAGGGTCCCTTTGCCCAGATCCGCCCCCCCCCCCCTTCCCCAGGTCACTTTTGCTAGGCGACTTTCCCGGTGCTTCCGCGGGCGTTCGCTGTGGTCTTACCCCCTTATGTACAGACGAGACGTCTGTGACCTCTTTTGATCGTTCCTTGGGCTATAGCTCTTTTTAGGAGGGGGTGGGTGGACTGGGGCGTCCAGCGGGGGCGGGGGGGTGCTGATGATACAGTTTGACGTTATGAGATCATACCAGGTGCCTGGTTGCAGCTTCTTGCTGCTGCCCTGTACCAACCATGATAGTTCGTAGGACCACAGGAGTGGTGGACAAAACAACATTCACCTGCTGTCTTGTTCACTACAGTGCAAGGCGCCTATGACATGTCACTGAAGAGCTTTATTCTTCGACTTTTGCTTTGCACTTCTGCTTTGCTTTGAGCAGTGCCGGTTGTGCACACGCATCTGTTTCCCATAGCGGGGGCGGGGGGTGGTGTGGGACCCCCCCCACCCCACCCCCCCACACACCCTAGTGGTGCAGTGTTGTTAAAAGGAGCCCTGTGCCATAGCATTTACCGTTCCGGGTATGACTATGGTACATAGTGGGTCAGGTAGGTGCCGTCTGGTCTGGCTGCGGGCATGGACTGTATCCTGGTGGGACCTGAGTGGTCTTCTGCATCGCGAACTGGACTCCGCTTGGGCGACGTCTTCTTGCTTCCCTAGACACGGCAACCGCCTGATCTGCCTGGGTCGCAGGACTTCCCCTAAGCTAGGCCCCTCGGTGTTACCTTTTCCTCTTGGCATAGGATGGCCTTTAGCATCAGGACCCGGACTCTGCTCGGGTGGCGTCCCCTGACTTCCCCGGACCCTGCTGATGCTGGGTCTGTACCTGGGCTGCCAGTCCGCCGCGCTGCTAATTCACACGGTGTCACTGCTCGTTCCCGAGGCTTGAGGCTGGACTTGTGGCTAAAACTGTTTCTCCAACACAAAAAGGAAACGAAAAGTGCCAGAAGGACAACCGAGGTTTCTGCAGGGAACGCACAGAGATTAGATAATTAAAGGCAGGATCAGGGCCGAAAATAGAGCAATGCGGAATGCTGTGCACGCATGGGATCACTGTTGCTGGCAAAGAAACCTTGACGTGTGCAGGGGCATGACTCCTAGCGTTTGGCAAGATTCCTGACTCAGAGACGAGGTGATTGCAGAAGTACTAGTTCGCGGGGCTTTGCAAGCTGGTTCACCAGCCTACCAAAAACATACAGGAGCGTGAACAGCAAAATTCCTTGCGTTTATGCACAACTAGTCCTGATGTGTCTATTGAGTGGTGGAGGATCACTGGCTGTAAACGGCTGCTGCACAGCAACTTAGAGACGAGAGAAAATTCACTGAGGTTTATGAGAGCTAAGCGCCTGGGCATTTCCAGGGACAGCATGCATGGAATGGACACTACGTTTGAAACCGGAAATCAGGCGCAAGTTGGAGATGTGGACACTATCAGGAACCCTGGAGTGTTGGGAAAATTATGGCACAGAGTCGCAGTAATTGACGAGGCACCTGGTACTTTGTTGAAGTTGAATTCTTGAAGCGTGAAAACAAATTGGGGAGATTGCTGGTTCAGAAGATGCAGAGATCATAGTTATTGATACGTGGGACTCGATGGCTCTGGTACTCAGTAACTACAGAGATAGTAACTCATCGCTCTAAAAACCGGTTCACCACTGCTAACAAGAAAACTGGTATGCGTCATCCTCAGTATCATGATTCCTGGTGCAGATGCGTGGCAAATCCTGGGGTACCTAGCGAGAGGCGGGAGTGCGCTGAGCGGAAATCGGCTACAGCATATTGACCAGGAAACGCTGAAGTTCCAAGGAACGACAGGGCTGGACATCTGCGCGGTTATGCTTGAGACTGGATCTCCTGCGGTTATGCTTGAGACTGGATCTCTCGAACTGGCGATGCTGGCTGTAGCGTCGTGTGCTCCGCGGCTGATTGGTTGAGACCGGCAGGACGGGAAGAGACACCATCAGTGGCAGCACTTCTGGTAAACCGTTGAAGCAGGATTCCTGAAGCGTGAAGGCGGGTGTTCGTTGGCACATAAACACTGTGACTGCCAAGACAGTCACTTGTCAGCTTTGGATTGGGTGGGGTGGGGGGGGGGGGGCTGTCGAGGCACAATGTTGTTTGTACCCGGGCAAACGGAGAGCAACCAACAAGGGTATCTTGAGGTTTAGAGACTCCCTGCAGCAATCACAACAATCACAATGGTTGTATCCGTGACGACATTGCACATCATATCAGACAGCAGCATGGGACTCAACCAGAGGGCTGGAACTCAAGTGGTTATATTATCCGGGAACGAGCATTCATGGGCAGGAGGCAGTCAAAACGGAAAGCCGGCTGTCCAGGGGCAGAATTTTAGTTCAGAGACGTGGTGACTGCAGGAGAGGGGGGGGGATGTTGCAGGTCAGTCTAATTGCCGGTATGTGGAAAGGGAGTATGAGGGTAGGCGACAGAAGTGGGCGCCGGAGAGAAGCATTCGCAGGAGCTAGGATTGACTGGAGGGCTACTGTTGGGCATTTCCCTTAAGGTGATACTAACCCTGGTCATAGAGATGACGTGCTGCCCCTTCCATGACCAGGAGGGAGCGTCGCGGGATAGGAATGGAGAAGGGGGGGGGTGAGTGTCTCACCCCCCCCCTGAAGTCCATAAGGGAGTCACGGGCCAAACTGAGGGTAGTGACCACTTCCCCTAGGGCAATCTGTTCGATATGTGGTCCTATGCCTGACCACGGGGGATAGACCCACGCGAGGACCTGATTGACGGTGATGTGGAGGAGGTCCTCCAAGTCCTCTATGAAGCGGAGGAGGATGAAGCGGGCAGAAACCTGTCGGGGCAGAAGAGGGGTGGGCTGGGCAGTCCTGTGGTTGAATTTCAGCGCGAACTGCCCGGAGAGCCGCTTTGTACCGGGGTGGGGGTCGCAGATCTCCTTGCACAGGAGGGTGAGGTCCTCCTCTACCGCCAGGGAGACATAATCTGCGATGAACCGGAGGCTGTTTGGTACATGACGCAGCGGAGCTGGAGGGGGTAGTCCAAAACAAACCAAGGGAGGGATCATTCGCAGTGGCGAGGCCCCTGTGGGGGGGGGGGGGGGGGGTGCATGGGGTGGGGGGTGAAGCAGCTGCTGAATTCACGCAGGGGGAGGTGTAATGCGGAGGGGTTGCAGAGTTGATCTTCAGAAGGGGTCTTTCGACGGGGGTTGGGTGAACAATGGCTGGAGGCGTCTACGGTGGGGACATCCAGTTCAGCCTTACCGACCGTTTGATGCCCCTTCAAAGGTTGTACCAAACTTTCCTGTACAAAATGTTTCTCTGGCTCCTTTGGCGCCAATCGGTTTAGACCAAACATTTTCCTCCGCCTTCTGCGCCTCTAAACGCGCAGCACCACCAGGGTGGGGGGGGGGGGCGTCTGTTTGGCAGCTGCAATTGTCAAGTCCGGTGTCATTCGCTTGGCGGTGGTTTTTCGTGCGGATGCATCCGCGCCGAGTTACTTTTTTCTTTCTGTGACAGACACAAGGCTGCGTGTGACCGCCTGCAAAGGCCCTGCCCACCCTGTGTGTCTATGCCCAGGTCGCCGCTGCGGAGAATCATGGGTTAGAGTCCAATGCCGGGCCGGAGGATAGCAGCAGCGGTGACGAGGCCGCGGCCCAGTGCGTGCGCGCGCGTTCCCCGCAACGCACACACCTCTGTGTGCAGAGCTCCGTGGCTTGGGATGATGGGGTGGACGGGCCGGGCTCGGGGCAGTATGGCAGTGTCACGCCACCCAACTCGGAGGCTGCTGGGCATGTGCAGCATTTCAGCGCGCCACCAGCATTCGATCACACTGAGGCTGGAGAGTACAAGCAAGCAACGCCCAGAACAGGATGGCGAACGGGTGAAATCGGTGAGGAGCGCGCTGATCAGGCGCCCAGCGACCCGCGAATGTCCGTGAAGGGGTTTGAGATGGACAGGACTTGCGGGGAGGCGGGGGCTCCCTCTGTAAAGCGCCCGCGGTATAGCCCGGCACTGCCCCCGGGGTGGGATATGCAGGTGGACGAGGCCACGCAGCGTGTCTGTTATGTGGACCGCAACACCGGCAGCGCGACGTGGCTCCCGCCTACCGTGTGCATCTCGTGTGGCACCGTCAGTTGTGTCGACGATGCTCGCTTCTGTGGCGAGTGCGGCTTGAGCTTGGCGGCCTCTGGCAAACCGCTGATTTGATGGTGGCCGCACTACTAATCGACGTGTATTTTTAGGGGTCAGATGGACGGGAATCCGAGTTGGAGGCTATATGGGGAGGGCGGACGTTCAATGGCAGGGGGGCGGGGGCAGGGACGCGTTGGAGGGGAGTGTGCACCAACGACGGGGCTCCGCGAACACGGAAACGACACCAGCAGGAACACCGGCCGCAGCGGCCGACAGAAAGCAGCGACCCGACGCAACATGCGAAGGGACGAACGGGTGACTGTCCAGGGCCCCGTAAAGACACAACGACCAGACGGAATGTCACAGGGGGGGGGGGGGGGTTACACAGGGGGTGATCCAACGCACATCACGACGGGAAGCACGGGTGGCTGTCCGGGGGAAACCGGAGAAGAGTAACGCCGATCGAACAGCCCAGCAGGCAGCCATGACCCGACCAGGTTTGCCAAGGGGACACTAGGTGACTGTCCGGGGCCCTGTACGGAGACCAACGCAGGACCGAATGTCATCCCCCAGAGATGTATTAGAACGGCGGTACACCGTAGGGGGAGGGGGGGTACCCACGCTACCCACGCGCCCGGCCCAGGCCTCGGCCCCCAGGCCACGCTTCCAGCTTGCCGCTGGTCCCGCGGCCCGCAGTGGGGCCCGCATCGGGCGCGCCGACGCCCTTGCACACGCGCCCCCCACGGCCAGGCCTGCGCGGCACGCGTGCCCCCGGCGCGCCCGGCGACCCCATGGAGTGGGGCTCACAGGGCCACCGCCGGCCGCCGGCCGGTCCGCCCACACCGCCCCGCGACCGCCACGGGCCCCGCACCCGCATGGCGCCGCCTCCGCCTCGGCCGCCCGCCGCTACCCACGCGCCCGGCCCAGGCCTGAAACCCCCCGCCGACCATGCCGCGCGGCCTCCCGCACACGGGACACAGGGACGGGCACCAGGGGATAGACCATACATAGTCCCCGCCCCCTCCACCCCCCTTACTCCACCTCCGCACAGGACGTAGCCCCCTCCCCTGTCGCGGGGGAGTGGCGGCTGGAAGCAAGGGGGACCGGGTCCCCGCGGGTCCCCGGACAGGTGGTCCCTGCATCCCGCCCCCCATCCCGCCTCCGTTTCGCACAGGTGCGCACGCCCTCCCCCCACGGCGGGGGAGGGAACCAGGGTCACACGGACAGGTGGTCCCTCTCACAGCGACGCCCCCCCCCCCCCCCAGACAGAAGGCGGAACCCCCCCCCCCCCCCCCCCCTCGGTCGTTGTCGGCACACGCCCGGCCAGCGTGACGCCGGCCGACTGCTCCCTTGCGCCCTGCCCAGGGAGAGCGTGTCTGGCAATTTCTCCCGCCGGCACGTGCTGGGTGCCACAACAACAACAACAACAACAACAACGGGAAGCACGGGTGGCTGTCCGGGGGAAACCGGAGAAGAGTAACGCCGATCGAACAGCCCAGCAGGCAGCCATGACCCGACCAGGTTTGCCAAGGGGACACCAGGTGACTGTCCGGGGCCCTGTACGGAGACCAACGCAGGACCGAATGTCATCCCCCAGAGATGTATTAGAACGGCGGTACACCGTAGGGGGAGGGGGGGTACCCCACCCCCCTGGACCCCCCTCCCCCCTTCCTGGGCTGACAGGACATTACACACCAATAAACAATGAGAACCACAAAAATTTTGCTTCGGCGCTATCTACCTTGGGGGACCCCAGGAGGAGGGGGGGGGGGGGGGGGGTTGGGTTGGGTTGACCTGCAGTGCCTGTGATGAGCAAGAAGGAGGCATGGTGTCGGCTTGACACTGTGTTCTCTGTCGGTCCCAGTCAACCAGCCACTTGTCACTGCAGAGCGAGAAGGCGCCTATGGTACCACTGACGAGGCTTTTGTTGTGCTGACGTATGGTTGCCATCTGTGACCAGCACACCACACGTCTCCGTACGGGGGATCCAGCCGAAACCCCCCCCTCCCCCCCTTCAGCCCCCCCCCCCCCCCCCCCCCCCCCCCCCGCACGCTTTTGTGGCTACCTTGCGGCCCTGCCACCCTCTCCGCGCCCCAACCGCCCTCCCAATGGTATTTGTAATCGGCACTAACCGCCCGCAACTGCTTGGTGCACCCGCCTGCACATGCCGCTCTGTGGCCCTCCTCTAAACCTCTTCCTTCCAATAGAGGTCCCCGGCTGGAGCCCCCCCCCCCCCCCCAGCCCCCTTCGGAAGGTGCTCAATCGACCGGATCCCACACCTGGACCAAGACGGCCCCGGGTTCACCCGAACGCCAAAGCTCGTCAAAGGGGGAGTATTAGCGCGCCGGGCACGCGCCGGGCATCTTTGTTTGACCATTCCCCACCCGTGCCTGTTTTTGTCCCCTCACTAAACAATCTGGAGTACCTTCTCGCCGTGTCCAAGAACGGGGCCCATCCTTCGCACCCAGTTTCTGACAATGGCAAGGGTTGGAAGTGGTGGGAGTGACATTTTGTGTTGTTGAAGTCTCATATTTCGGCTCATGCAAGGTGCCTTGCAGGGAAGGTTTGCGGTCTAGTGCGGTCTACTTGGGGGACTTCCCAAGGTGAGGACAAACCTGGGGCTAGAGATAAGACAGTTGATACAAAGGTAGCGCGCCGGGCATGCACCGGGCGCGTGCCGGGCAAACATTCCCCCAAAGTGCGTATCGAGTGAAAACCTTTTTCAACCATTTTCTTTATTCCCCTTGACTTTTTCCGGCGCGTTCGGCGCCGTATTCTATAGTCACTGAATGATGGCCCAGTAAATGGAGCACCCAGCCCAGACCCCCCCCCCCCCAACAATTGGGTGAAAGTGACCCGCAGAGCTAACCGCAGATTGCCCCACTGTACATAACATAGTGGAGCATCCCAACCAAGAAGGGGACACGTGCAATGAATGGACCTTGCAGTACTGCTGGACTAACGGCTGGAATTGTCTATGGCAGGGACATTCAGTCTATCAGAACCGACTATTGATCCCCAACAATTGGGGGAGCTCTATTGGCCTTTCCCTTCCGCAATGGAACGTCCTACATCCCCAGGCACCCCAGCAAGTTTTGGTAAATCATATTGCAGATGTTGTTGGATCAATGAATCTTCGATTTTGGCCTCTTTTGGCTTCACTGTACGGCTTTCGCTGGGTGTTTGAACCAGGCTATTGCTTAGTGGGCAAAACACTCCCTCCCAGGGGGGGGGGGGGGTTCCTGGGTACGGACATGGGTGCTGAGGGTGGCGCCAAGCAGACACCCCCTCCCGGAATGGGGTTGCGCTTTTTTGGGGTCTTGGGTTTGCGAAGGGGTTGTGAAGCCTTCAGCTGCAGATGTCCATTTTCGACAAAACAATTTATCCCTTCGTCTGTATCTGGTCCTTGAGCAGTGTCGTGACAGGGATACAAGACCCGAAGGTAATTCAATCCCAATCCGCAGCAGTAGTGCATATAAAGTGTTTTTGCGGGGGCTCAGAAACTAGTCTAGCCACCCCGAAAACAAAACGTTCAATCAGCGTGCCCAGTGACCCTGCCTGTGCTAGAGTGGTAAACACTCCAAACGGTACAACAGCCTAGATATGATCATAGTGTTAGCAAGTAACACTCTATCTAATACCTGGACGGGCTGCTATTGACGTTCATTACGTTAGGCAAGAGAGGGAGGTAGCACATTGGGTGCTAGAACACTGGAGTCACTAACTCAGGCACAGAGCCAGCAAATCAATCAGTCAGTCAGTCAGTCAGTCAGTCAGTCAGTCAGTCAGTCAGTCACTTAATCAGTCAGTCAGGCAGGCAGGCAGACAGGCAATCCGTCCATCCGGCAGGCAGGCAGTAAGTACAACAGGCAGGCAGGCAGGGAGGCAGGCAGGCAGAAACACCCAGTTTGGTTTTTTGGTGGCAGCCTACATCTACGGGTGACGGGGAGCAGACAGTGTTCAGTCCAGCGTGGTGGCTGAGCATCAAACCCTGGTTCGATTGCCGGGTCAGTCGGCACGGCGGCGTTTTTTCACCCTAATCCGTTCTGCAGACCAGGGTTCTAAATCTCCAACCCACAAAACTTTTGACCGCCCCACACCCCCCAAAGGGATATCCAGTTGGGGGGGGGGGGGGGCAGCGGGGTCAAAATTAAAAATTCATTGGGCATCATTCTGTCTCCCAAAATGATGATTTTACAAGGGGTTAGACATTTGATACCATACCTTGGGGTACGCTGCAACCCTCAAAAGGGGGGTTTAATATGGTGCCCATGCCTGCGCTTGATCAAACAACCCTCTTCGAGGTGATTTCGGCGCATGGCCTGACACAAGTGGCTTTTTGGTATCCAGTCTTGAGTCGGGTACCAGCACCATGCCACTTTTTGCCGAGACGAACCCCCCAAGCAGGCCTACCCCCATTGTGCTTGCTGCCATAACCAGAAGGCGCACAGATTCATTGCTTACTGCCCCCCCCCCCCCCCGCCGCCACCCCCACCACCTGCTCGCTGCCTTACCAAACCACCTCGAAGAGAGGATGTTAGATCAAGCGCAGATGCGGGCGTCGTATACCCCCTTTTCATTCGCGTAGCATACCCCAAGGCATGACATTTGATGTCCAACCCCTTGTAAAATCATTATTTTGCCCAATAAGACCATCCCCCAATGGATTTTTTGATTCTGAGGCCTCTATCCCCTAATACTGGACATCACCTTTTTGAGGGGGGGGGGTCAAACAGACTCCATACGGGGGGTCAAAAGTTTTTGCTGAGAAGGCTCCAAGGAGTGGGGTGGCCCATTGCTGTAACATCAAACCCCGGTCGAATGGTAAGGCAGCCGACTGCAGAGTTTTAGGTCGGCGGTTCGACCCCTGGTCGGGCGAATATGGCGGCGGCGGCGCCGACGACAGTCCACCGAAATTAAAAATTCATCGGGCATCATTCTGTCTCCCAAAATGATGATTTTACAAGGGGTTAGACATTTGATACCATACCTTGGGGTATGCTGCAACCCTCAAAAGGGGGGTTTAATATGGTGCCCATGCCTGCGCTTGATCAAACAACCCTCTTCGAGGTGATTTCGGCGCATGGCCTGACACAAGTGGCTTTTTGGTATCCAGTCTTGAGTCGGGTACCAGCACCATGCCACTTTTTGCCGAGACGAACCCCCCAAGCAGGCCTACCCCCATTGTGCTTGCTGCCATAACCAGAAGGCGCACAGATTCATTGCTTACTGCCCCCCCCCCCCCCCGCCGCCACCCCCACCACCTGCTCGCTGCCTTACCAAACCACCTCGAAGAGAGGTTGTTAGATCAAGCGCAGATGCGGGCGTCGTATACCCCCTTTTCATTCGCGTAGCATACCCCAAGGCATGACATTTGATGTCCAACCCCTTGTAAAATCATTATTTTGCCCAATAAGACCATCCCCCAATGGATTTTTTGATTCTGAGGCCTCTATCCCCTAATACTGGACATCACCTTTTTGAGGGGGGGGGTCAAACAGACTCCATACGGGGGGTCAAAAGTTTTTGCTGAGAAGGCTCCAAGGAGTGGGGTGGCCCATTGCTGTAACATCAAACCCCGGTCGAATGGTAAGGCAGCCGACTGCAGAGTTTTAGGTCGCCTGTTCGAATCCTGGTCGGTGGACTGTCGTCGGCGCCGCCGCCGCCATATTCGCCCGACCAGGGGTCGAACCGCCGACCAAAAGATCTGCGCTCGGGGCATTACCATTCGGCCGCCGCTTGCCCCGAGGACAGTGGTTCTCCCCACTGCTTGGGGCCGCGTCTGCCACTTACAAAAAACCAAAACTGTGCGAGTCTGTCTAACTGACTGCTGGCCTGGCTAACTGACGTGGTGTAGTGCTGAGTGCGTTGCAGCGCGCATTGTGTGCCTCATGGTGGCTTGTCGCTGTGCTTGAGGTGTCTTTATAGTAACGTGGCCCCACTCGGCCACACCAAGGGGGGGGGGGGGGGGGCAACTACAATCGGCCATGATGCGACCCACCCCCCAGCTATCTGTCACTACTTGCAAGGGGTGGGGGGCTACCTTTCACCAGTGGGAGTGGCCTAGTACCACCCCCATGGTGTCTAGTGCTGTGTAGAGTTGCACGCGCCTACCTTTCACCACTAGAAGTGGTCTAGTGCCACCCCGAGGGTGAGTAGTGCCGTGTAGAGTTACGCACGCCTACCTTTCACCGGTGGGAGTGGTCTAGTGCCACCCCCAGGGGGAGTAGTGCTGTGTAGAGTTGCATGTGCCTACCTTCCACCAGTGGTAGTGGTCTAGTGCCACCCCCATGGTGTGTATTGCCGTGTACAGTTGCGCGCGCCTACCTTTCACCAGTGGGTGGTCTAGTGCCACCCCCAAGGGGACTAGTGCTGTGTAGAGTCGCGCGCGCCTACCTTTCACCAGTGGCAGTGATCTACTGCCACCCCTGGGGTGAGTAGTGCCGTGTAGAGTTTCGCGCGCCTACCTTTCACTAGTGGGAGTGGTCTAGTGCCACCCCCATGGTGTGTAGTCCTATGTATAGTTGTGTGCGCCTACCTTTATCCAGTGCGAGTGGTCTAGTGCCACCACCAAGGGGAGTAGTGTTGTGTAGAGTTGCGGGCGCCTACCTTTCACCAGTGGGAATGGTCTAGTGCCACCCCCAGGGTGAGTAGTGCTGTGTAGACTCGCACGCGCCTACCTTTCACCAATGGCAGTGGTCTAGTGCTACCCCCATGGTGTGTAGTGATGTGTAGAGTTGCACGTGCCTACCTTTCACTTGTGGGAGTGGTCTATTGCCACCCCCATTGTTCGTAGTGCTGTGTACGGTTGCGTGCGCCTACGTTTCACGAGTTGGAGTGGTCTAGTGCCACCCTCATGGTGTGTAGTGCTGTGTAGAGTTGCGCGCGCCTACCTTTCACCAGTGGGAGTGGTCTAGCGCCATCCCTAGGGGGAGTATTGCTGTTTAGAGTTGCACGCGCCTACCTTTCACCAGTTGGTGTGGTCTAGTGACACTCCCATGGTGTGTAGTGCTGTGTAGAGTTGCGGGCGCCTACCTTTCACCAATGGGAGTAGTCTGGTGCCACCCCCCGAGGTGTGTGGTGAGGTGTAGAGTTGCACGCGCCTACCTTTCACCAGTGGGAGTAGTCTAGTGCTACCCCCAGGGGGAGTAGTGCTGTGTAGAATTGCGCGCGCCTACCTTTCACCCATGGGACTGGTCTAGTGCCACCCCCAGGGTGAGTAGTGCTGTGTAGAGTTGCATGTGCCTACCTTCCACCAGTGGGAGTGGTCTAGTGCCACCCCCATGCTGTGTAGTGCTGTGTAGACTTGCCTACGCCTACCTTTCACCCATGGGAGTGGTCTAGTGCCACCCCCATGGTGTGTAATGCTGTGTAGAGTTGCGCGCACCTACCTTTCATTGGTGGGTGTGGTGTAGTGCCACCACCATGGTGAGTAGTGCTGTGTAGAGTTGCACGCGCCTACCTTTCACTAGTGGAAGTAGTCTAGTGCCACCCCCAGGGTGAGTAGTGTTGTTTACAGTTGCGCGTGCCTATCTTTCACTAGTGGGAGTGGTCTAGAGCTGCAGACACGAGGCGCCTCCAATATGGAGATATAATACGAAGCCGACTGGGCCACTGGCCTTGGGACAGAAATTAGAGGGTTACACACGGGACGTGCTAAGACTACAGGGAGACCGCATCTTCGGGGGAAAGAGGAAAAGGGGGTGGACAAGAGGCTGCCGAGAAGGAGGATGACACATGTACCCCTTGTGCCCATACAATATCTGTCGGGTACAGGTGGTGTCAGTTTGTGTGTTGGTTCCAGAGGAAAGGATATGGGCACCAGAAGTGTACACCGCGGGTGAGAGGCGCACCCCCGGGCCAGCCGAAGGCGGGGTGAGCGCCGAAGTGGGAGATTCCGATGACGACGGAGCGACAGGAAGACCGGACGCAAAAGCACGCAGCACGCCGCTGCATCTTCGTCAACACAGCAACGAACACCATAGTGGTTGACCTAGAAGAGGCGGAGCACACATTGGTGGACCAGCTACAAGCCCTAGTGCATAAACGAGAGGGAATCTCGGCACATCATCAGCGTCTAGTAAGCCGGTAAGCAATTGACGAGAGGGGACCTTCGCTTGGAACACTACGGCGTGACGGAGCGGGCAACACTGCACCTACTTGGGAGACTCAGAGGAGGCATGCCAGAGGATAGCAGAGATGGCTGGTCCACCAGTAAACGACCACGCTTGGTTTTCGAAGACGCCATGGACGTCGAGGCGGCAGGGCTAGACCCACTTTACTCGCAATGGAAATTGTGGTTTGAGACGTGTGCCCCAATCGCCACAGCCTTCCTCGCACCGGAGGCCAAGGCAGCCGAGGCACTTGGGTACAGGGACAGAGCGACGCGCCAGGGTCTCACTGAAGCGGGAGTGAGAGAAATGGTGCACTGGGAGGCGCCGCACAAATCAGACCACGAGGTACTACTGCCGTTTGCAGCATATGAAAAAGCCAAGCCTTATACGGTGGACATGCTGCAACGGAAGTGGGTCGACGCGCCCAAGCCGGCACACCAGCAGCAGCAACAACCTCAGGCGGAACAAGAGGTGGACCCGTGCAAAAGGAGATCGCAGAACTGGAAGCGCAACTTGTCAAGCTTCGCATGCCCAAGATCCCCCTCTGCTCGGAAGAACAGCTCAAAGCCGTCAGTGGCAAGGCAATGCACGCCGGGATGGAACGCGACTTGATAGCGGCACTACAGGCTTATGGGACGACACCAATGGCAGGACCCGAGGATGCCGCCAAGGCAGGAGAAGTACCGCGCGCGGCAATGTGGACGACATTGTACCTGACGGTGACAACACGGGCACCGCCGCAGGCCACCCAGATAGTACCCGTAGCGCCTACGGCGCCCCCACATGCGGTCCCAGTTTTCCAAGCGGCCCCCCAAGTACCACTCCAACAAATGACACACACGCACCCTGGCCCACCGGGGGCATGCTTCAGATGTGGAATGTTCGGGCACTGGTCCAGACACTGTGCCACGGCGGCCCCCATGCAACAGTAGGTAACCACGCAGATGCTGCAGGCACAGACCGCACAGTGGCCACAGGCGGTGAATGTACCAAAGGCCCACACAACACCGGCGTCGGTGGCCTTAGCACCTCCACGCACGGGGGGTTCACACAGGTGGGGGCCCAGACCATTTACACGGCGCACAGGACGGGCCGCCAGTATGATGTGTCCGGGCCCCCGCCTTACCCATGCAGCAGATGCCAAGGCAACCACTGGAATTGGCAGCCGTGCCCCGCAAGACAAGCCGGCTTGCCACCCCAACCACAGCCACAGCCCGAACCCCAACCCCAGCAGTAGCACAGACACACCGGGAGAACCGGAGGGTGCAGGGGACGACATCAGCGCCAACGACGGCACAACAATTCAATTGCGATACCTGGCCACATCTCTGGACGACCCCACCGCGGGCAATGTGGCAACCGAACCGGGTGCACTGGCAGTTCGGGCGTGGGCGGAAGACCCCAAACGCAACTGGCGGCGCGACCTACAGCGAGTTGGCAGGACCGCGCTCATGTACGGAGACTACGACGCCCCTTCGGCACTCGCCAAACACCTCACCATGGTTGCGGCGCAAGGTCGGCAATCCGCCACGATCAGGGGTGTCGCATCTAGCGTCACAATGTCCGAGACCCTGGGCATCGTCGGCAAGGTGGTTACCCCACTCCACTAGGCCCTATGCAAAGCAGCCGATCGAGCATACGCACACCCACCACCAAAGCGGATTTGGGCAAACGCACACACACTGCAGACTGCCGAAGCACGCACCCCAGGCCCATACGGCACAGCAATCGTCGCATTGGCCTGTCTGGGGAGTGCCCTGTGCTGGCGCGTCAGTGAGGCAGCATCAGTATGACCAACTGACTTGGCGACACCCTGGAGGGTGGCCTTCTACGACCAAACGACCCAGCGCCGATGGATCACCGCGCGTCTCAGTCACTGGGGAGAAGCATGGAGGAAGCGACTATACGCCATTGTTCAACACAGGCCAGTGTGGATCCCCTTATTTGCGTCAACCACAGAGCTCCAACACGCCCTGCGGGTGGCACTTATGGGCACGGTATGGCACTCTACAGCATCCCCGGTGACCTAGATTAAAGTCAATATGTTAATTTTTAATTTTTAATATATGAAGGCGTTAATATATTAATCTCCCAAATATTAAGAGGTTAAAGTCAAATTTTTGCGATTGGGCCATTTGTACCCATTTTTCCATGCACATATGCGGACCTATAAGGGGTGTTACGTGGTACATTGTTGCACAACGGTATAGTAGAGAGGTTCCAATGTTGTGTTGGTGGGTGTCTTGGACACCCCCCCTCCGGTTGCCCGCATCCCCCCCCCCCCCCCTCCACACCACCATCTTCCCTTGTATAGCCCTTGTTATGCCTTTCTCTTGGGACACCCTTACCGAGCTTAACATGACGCTCGTGCGTTTGAGTGGGGCCAAGAGTTTGCGGGACCCTTTGGTCTCCCAACTCCTTGGTGAGTGGGTGGCCTCATCCCCTTTGGCCCGGGCCCGATGGTCCGAGGCCATGGAGGTTGGCTACCCCTCCCTTATTCGTACTAAGCAAGTGGAGGCGGTGAAGCAATATGCCTCCCACGTCTTCCCGGCCCCGGACCTCATCGGCCTCCTCATGGACTTGAACGTCCCCAAGCTCGGCTTCCGGCACGTGTCGGAGTACATGACCCGCCGGGGGTCGGCCTACACGGCCACAACGGGCCTCCCGTTCCCCCGCCCCATCCCCACTCGGGATACGTTCACGGACACGTGGAAGGAGTTGGTCACCCCCCTTGACCTACGACCACCTGTGTCCGTCCCCGATCCCCCCGCGAGTGGGCGCTCTTGGCCGCTACCCTCATGGGCCCGGTACGTCCAATCACGCCCATCGCTAGTGGACACCATCGATTGGACAAGGCCCCTCACCTTCATTGTGCGTGGGGATTCGTACCCGTGCGCCGGTGGTAGTTGGACCCAACTCTCCATTGGGCTCCTCAACCACGGCGCACGGGGCCGCACACCCGCGTACTTGTGGGTGATAGGGATGGCCGTGTGCGGGGACAAGGACATGGCGGCACTTGCAACGATATGGGCCGACAACTTGAAGGTTTGTGGCCCATTCGTTGTTTGTTAATTTTTGCGTTTTTGCGTTAATTTCTCGAGATTAATATCTAGTTTTCGGTTAATATTAACGCCGACTGAAAAATTAACTTAATATTAATCTCGAGAAATTAATGTAAATATTAACACATGGTTTTTTTGGAGGTGTTGCAGTCTATTGATGACCGCAAGGGGTTCTAGTGGGCAACACCTAGGGTGCCCGGTGAGCTAGCCATTTGGGATGACCACCCCCTAGTGCACCGCTTCATTGGCGCCTCTAGATGGCCCATAGTGGGCTCTACATACAAAGTATACAACATCAATGCACCTTTTCTTGTATGCAATGGGAAGAAACACACACACACACACACACACACACACACACACACACACACACACACACACACACACACACACACACACACACACAAACAATGAGGTCGGCACCCCCCACACACCCAACCCCTCCCACACACATCCCTCCTTGCTCCTTCCTCTCTCCTCCCGTTGCCCTTGCGCCTAAGGTTTGGGAGGGTATGCCCTTTCTTTCCACAGGTTATGTTTTTGAATAACAGATTTCGTTGAAAATTGAGCAAGGAGAAAAAGGTTGTAGGTATGTGTGTGTGTGTGTGTCTGTGTGTGCATGCATGTGTGTCCATTGTGGCTAGTTTCTAGGTTGTAGAATGCCCCAAAGGAGATAACGGGGCTAGTTCAGGTTTCATTGGCAATGCCACCCTCCCTCCTCTTGGTATTGTGGTGCGTGGGGGTGGGTTGTGGTGTGTGGAGGTGTGGTGTGTGGGGGTGTGGGTTTTAGGGCTGTGGTGTGTGGAGGTGTGATGTTTGGGGCTGTGGGGTGTGGGGCTGTGGTCCCCCCCCCCCCCCGAAAAGCACAATCAAATCGCGTTAATTTTTGTGTCGCTTTCGTTAATTTTTCGAGTTTAATATTAACGCTCGCGTCGATTAATACTTAATATATTAATTAATTTTTGGCTGGATAATATTAATTTCCAGAAATTAGTTCAGGGGGTCAAAAATTAACTTTTGGTTTTTTGTGTTTTTTTCGGACTGCACACCCCCAACATCCCACAGCCCCACACCACAAACCCCAAACCCCCACAGCGGCACCCCCCACAGCCCCAAGCACCGCAGCCCCAAAGGGCACCGTGCCCGGCATACCATGACCCCACAGCCCAACAACCCACAGCCCCACACCCCACAGCCCCAAGCACCACAATCCAAATTGTCACAGCACGGCACGGCACAGCCCCACACCCTACAACCCAACAAACCATAGCCCAACACACCACAGCACCCCACCCCACAGCCCCATGCCCCACTGCCCCACACAGCAAAACCGCACACACAGCCCCATGCACCACAGCCCTGCACACCACAGCCCCAAACGCACCGCCTTACATCCCACAGCCCCACACCATGCAGCTCCACACCCCACAGGCTCACACCCCACAGGCCCAAGCACCACAGCCCCAAACATGCCACAGCCCCACACCCTGCAGCCCAACACACCACAGCCCTACACCCCACAGGGCCACACCCCACAGCCCACACGCCACAGCCCCACACACCACAACCCCACAGGCCACGGCCCCACACACCCCAGCCCTATACACTACATCACCACAGCCCACAACCCCACACATGACCGTACACTACATCACCACAGCCCACAACCCCACACATGACCACCACACACCCATATACCACAGCCGTACCCACCACAACCGCACACCACAGGCCCACAGACCACAACCCTAGAAACCTCAGCCCCACACACCAGAATCCTAGAAACCACTCCCCCACACAGCACAGCCCCAAACATCACACCCCCACACACCACAGCCCTAGAAACCACACCGAGACGTACCATAGGTCCACACACCACAGCCCCACGAACCCGCAGACCCACAGACCCACACACCACAGCCCTAGGAACCATAACCCTAGACCCCATAGCCCCAAACATCACACACCACAATACCAAGGGGGGGGGATTGCCAATGAAACCTGGACTAGCCCCGTTATCTCCTTTGGGGCATTCTACAACCTAGAAACTAGCCACAATGGACACACATGCATGCACACACACACACACACACACACATACCTACAACCTTTTTCTCCTTGCTCAATTTTCAACGAAATCTGTTATTCAAAAACATAACCTGTGGAAAGAAAGGGCATACCCTCCCAAACCTTAGGCACAAGGGCAACGGGAGGAGAGAGGAAGGAGCAAGGAGGGATGTGTGTGGTAGAGGTTGGGTGTGTGGGGGTGCCAATATCATTGTGTGTGTGTGTGTGTGTGTGTGTGTGTGTGTGTGTGTGTGTGTGTGTGTGCAGAAAAGGGGGAAGGGGGGATATCCATTTTGGTAAGGCACAACAATTATGCATGCCCCCTAGCATGTTTGGCTTGTTGTTGTGCATTTTTATGGAGGGTTAATATTTGGAGAATAGGGTTAATATTTGTGAGATTGATATTAATGCTGGCGACTCATTAATTTTTAACTTTTAAATTTTAATCCAAAAATTAAAAACAAAATTAAAGCCGAGAGCCGTTTTAACATTTTGAAACAACCACATGGGTAGGACCCCCCCACCAACCCCCGGGGGGAAATGACACCCAAGCCCGTAAGGCAACCCGTGGGGGTCATAATTTTCACGGCAAACCCCCTAACCCCCCCTAAAAAAAATTGAAACTTGAGATTAACGTGTTAATTTTTGGCCAAATATTAAACATATTGACTTTAATCTAGGTCACTAGGGATGGCACGCATTCCGCAGGCTGGGGGCAGCGGCGTTGGCTGCCACCGGGGCAGCCATGGCAGTCACAACACGCTTGGGGCGGTGGCGGTCCGAACGCGAGGCGGCAGAATACGCGACGCCGCCTCTCGACTGGCAGTGGGAATTCCCAGCTGTACTGCCCTGGCCGGCACCCGACGGAGGAGCCATATTGCGCGCGACCTCCAACATGGAAATCTAGCCAATGGCAGCCACGGGTGGTGAGGCCTCCGCGAGAGCGGAAGAAACGGCGCCCATACCAATCGTTGTGTCTGATTTCAGCAACGACGGCGACGACGGGCCTCTGTACAGACTGATGGAGTACGCCCCAGAAGACAACGCTGTCAACAACCACGAGCAAGTGCGTGAGCTGCCGGTGGGGCGCGCAACCCCGCAGAGCCAACGCCAAAGAGTGCGCATCCGGGTATGCACCAGGTGCGCCCTCTGCCGAAGACCACCAGCAGACGAACGCAAGTGCCGGGGGCGGCAGTCCGTCGAGGATCCACAGCTAGAGGTGAGCCCGCCGGGGGAGCCCACAGTCTGCGGCAAGTGCGGAGACGCACTGCTAGCACACATGCAGGCAGCGGCCGATAAGATCTCATCTCGACTCCGTGTGCACAAACGACGGGTTGTGGATCTACTGCAGCTCTGGTGGAGAACGGCACTACTCTGGGCCTTTGACAGCCACAACAGCCGGAGGCCAAGAGGGCGGATCTGCAGCTCCTGCATGAGGTCCTACATGAGTTGGCGATAGCAGGCCCTCCAGAAGATGCCAGCTCACCAGTGTTAGGTGACAGCCGTAAGGTGACCGTGGAACTGGCAGCAAAAGGACTGGGGCCAGCGGGGTCGGTACAGGTTCCACCGAGCCTGTGGGGGCAGTGGGCGGACCCGTGTTTTGACTGGGTTGGCCGTCCCAGCACCACTCGCACTGCCCAAAAGCACTGGCCTTGCTCACTGCCCTAGAGCGCCAAGGATTCTTTCAATGCCTGGGTTTTTGTAAAATGGAAGAGCGAAGCTAAAGCCATTGTCATTCTGAACATGAAAACTTTCAACCATACTTGCGCCTACAATGCCCGGCGCTTCAAACTACGCAGCGCACCCATGAGGGCCTGGCTGACCTGCTGAGGGCAATGGGGGGGAGGGTGGGCCACAAAAATCAACCTTGGCAATTGATCCTGGTCGATCCACCTCGCCCCCCCCACCTGACCAGGGCAATCAGGGCAGGGGTAGGCAACAAGTCCTTTGCCATTGTTCGCGTGCCCTTCGCGTGGCACCAAGCCCCGGGACTGGTCCAGCACCTCATCGCAACCGTAATCGCCCATGTAGATCCAGGAGGTGTGGTAGTGGTACAAAATCTGGATAACAACCTGGTGGTTGGCAAGCACAAGCAGGAGGTCTAGATGGTGACAAACGAGGTAACGGCAGCACTGTGGGGGGCGGGGTTCCTGATTGGGGGCAAGAGCATCCTCACCCCTGTGGCGGAAGTCACGTGGATGGGTAAGACAGTGAATGCTCAGAAGGCAAAATCCAGCCCTGGCCGGTGGCGGTGGCAGATTGCGTGGTCCGGTGGATACGCATGGCAGTGGCCCCGGTGACACGAGTATTGCTCAAGCGTTTTTTAGGCCGCTTGGTCTTGCTTGGACGCCAAGGCAACACAGCAGCGGCATTCTGGAGTCGGGCACGCGCGTGGCTGCATTTTGGGCCGCGATGGGCGCCCAGGGTGCCATCAAACCCTGTCAGGGGCGTTTTGGAAGGTCTTTGTTGCGCGCTGTGTGGGTGGGTGCCAGCTTGTACCCCAGACACATTTGCCCACGCCCCCAACCTGTTTGTGGACGTTGCGCAAGGGCCGGGAGGGTACTGGTTGGGTATCTAGAACCAGGCAAGGCCCTGGATCCGGCGGCGCCCGCGCTGGGTGACCTCACAGCAATCAGCAGAACTCTGGGGAGTGCTCAACGGGCTCGAGAGGGCACGTGGACTAGCAAACTTGTTTGTAGACAACACGGGTGCCTTTAGCACTTCACTTTGGGGTAGGGCCAGCATAGCCGTGCTGGAGCTACAACACATAATGAGGCGCTTGGCACACAGACTGCGCTGGCAAGGGGGGGCACTGCAGGTACATTATGTGCCCTACCAGCTCAATCCGGCAGACCCGGTCTCCCGCTGGCTCAGTGGCCAGTTAGCCGGATAAAATTGTTGTGCACGCTAGGGCCAGGGAGGCGGTGTTTCTGAGCTACGCGCGCACTGCGCCATGGGGCAGCATAGCGGACAGAGACAGGCAACAGTCCGTTATGTGTGGCTCATACACCTGGCAGCCGGGGCACTGGCGTTATTCGGGCGAAACCTAAAGTGGTTTGCGCGAACCTTGAGTGGTTTGGGTTTTTGCATTGATGCCCTGGTTTGTTTGCCGCTGTAGTCCGTCTCTTCTGACGCTATGACTCGGTCCCGTAGGCGTAAGCGGGCGCAAGGCCGGCGCGGCGGCCGCCCACACCGCCGCTCCATGCAGGCGGCGCTACGCCGTGCGGCTCGTGCCCAGGCGCACTTCATTGCGGTGCGTGCCCACCGCGTCGCTGGCCCCGCAGTGCGGCGCGTGTACTGGGGGGAGCAGCCCGTCTGGTCATTTCAGTGCCGTTCCCGGAAGGGGAGGCACCCGCGGTACTGCGTGACGCCGCTTTTGAAATTGTCGGCAGCCTCCGCGCAGTTCCGCACCAGGGTCTCACGACCCGCGGCAGCCCTGATGTCAAGGTGCCGGGGCAGAAGCATCACCGCCGGCATCGATGGCTGCTGGAGGAAGGCCCAATCTTCCTCAGCACCCATCACCGCGAGGGCGGGCAGGCCCTCGGGTGCCCGCTCTGGTGTGGCGGGTCGCTTCGATGTTTGCGCCATAACGGCCTGTGTTTTCTGGTTTTTTTTTGTGCGCTCCACATTGTTTTCTGGTAGGATCTCAGACACTGTGGGGTGCCTGGCGCGGTGGACGTTGGCTGCAGCTGCTGGAAGTCTGCGGTACTTTGCTCTGCTGGGGACTGCTGGCCACTGGGGTACATGGGCCTGCATCTCCTCCGCTTGCCCGCGGGGGGCTCTTCGGTGGCGCGTGCCCTCAATGAGTTCAGGCGCGCGGGCGCGATGAAGGTCCACTACGGCTACGGTTTGGCTAACCTATGATAGCTAACCTGAAGGCAGATGCCACAGAGAGCATACAAATTCTTTTTTCGCAAATGCAAATACCGGTCAGTGAAGTGTTTCAGCGATGAGAGTGTTGATTCTCAGGGTTGCAGGGTTCAGGGTTTAGGGTACAGGGTCAGGGTGCAGGGCCGAGCAGGGCCAGCAAAACACAAGTTGCGCATAGCAACTTTTGTTTTGCCGAGGGGGGGGGGGGGCAGTGACATTAGCAGTAACAGTGACGGCAACAGTTATAGTGACAGTGACAGCGTTGCCTGAGGTATGATGCTACTCACCTCCCCTTCTTCTCTCCCACCCAGCTTGATGTATTTTTGACCTGCCTGGGCCCTGTCTACTCTGGCGCCACGCGGCAGGCGCGAGCATATGTACTGCACACATCATGGGCATGACCCCAGACGCAAAACCCCAGACGCAAATACCAGTCAGTGAAGTGTTTTAGCGATGAGAGTGTTGATTCTTAGGGTTGCAGGGTTCAGGATTCAGGGTTCAGGGTCAGGGTGCAGGGCAGAGCAGGGCTAGCAAAACGGCGAAGCAGAGTGCCTTGACGCCAGCCACAGCAACTGTGCCAAAACCTCCAACACCAAAATAGAGCCCCCTTGAGCCAGGATCCTCCGCCTAAAGGGGAAGGGGGACGGCGGTAGGGATCAACGATCCCCATTGCCCCCCTCCCCCCTCACCCCCCCGCCTACCCCCTAGTGCGACACACCGCTTCCCCACCCCACATTGCTCACCCAGTCAGGGAGAACAGGAAGGGCCCAGAAGAACCAGGGGAAAGGGGAGCACCAGAGGTAACAGGGCAGGCCAAACCGCGCTGGCCGGAAACGGTGCAGAGCGCAGCAGAAGGGGAACAGGTAACATGGGAATGAATTATTGTGGTGGTTACAAGTCCCTGTCAGGAAAATCCTGCGGATGCACACACCGGTGTGCACAAGTCCGTACTGGAGTTGGCAAGCTCAGCATGGATTCGGAGGGTGCATTTGGATGCACTTGGTCAACGGCATGGGCAACGGCCCATCTCTGGGACAGCTGACCCCAGAGTAGTCAAACAGGACAAGTCATCCAGGGGCTCTGTTGACACAACCAGACAGAGTTCGGACCCACAGACGGTCAAAAGGTACAGTGGCGAGAGGCCAGTAGCCGCCGCCACGGGCAGACAGATCCACACCATGGCTCCATGCTAACCCCCCCCCCCAGAAAAGTGGCTCAGGTGTTGGAGGAGTTGTCGTATGGACGACCCCCAACGAGCCCCCCCTGCGTTGCAACCGAGCAGCAAGACTGGTACCCCGTGCTGACGCCTGCGCTTACCTAGTTCTCTGTTATGGATGCCATTCAAAGGTTGTGTCCCATTGGCGCAATGGACAAGTTGAGAGCAGCTGTCGGACTGCAAGGCCCAGCTCCTGCGGTCCATTGCGCGCTGCTGTGCGACCGCCTCGCAGAACGCACGGATGCAACATGGGAATGGGATTTGTGCTCGGCGAACGGCGTCGAGATCCGCTGGCTGGTGAAGGCGCTCCCGAGTATCGTCGCGACAGCAGAGGAATGTTGTGGCGTGCGGATTCGGTGCGCTGGCCATTGCCTCGAGGCTTGCGGGGACGTGCACGGCCTGCGTGCTACGATCCGGGACTTCTTCGGGACCCCTGGCGTGATCGACTACGCGTCGGTCATTGCTGCCGTTGGACGGGGGGTCTGCACGCTGGTCATCCAGCACTGCAACTTCATCAGTGCGCAGAACAAGAAGGCCCTGGAAGAGTTCACAGCGTCGCCGATCGTGCCCTTCGGCATCCCCGAGTACGAGGTGTCGTTCGCCGCGCAGACCGTCAAGACAGAGGCAGGGGGACTGTGCCACACGCTCGTGTACCCGGACCTCAACGGTCTCACCCACGAGCACGTCTCACTCATGGAACAGGAGGTGGTGCCGGAGCTGCAGGGGCGGCCGCACCTGCACCACCTCGTCCGGTGCTTCACCGTCGTCAGCCACGAGGTCCTCCATTTCATCCAGAGCTCCATTGATTTGCGAGACGAGTCCCCGCTGAGTTGGGCAGCCGAGCACGACGCCAGTTGGCCCAGCCTCAGTCTCCTCGCGGCGGTGGATCGGGCCGGGCTGTGCCCCGCGCTGAGCCCCGGCCTGGTCGAGGCGTGTGTGGTCTACATGCACCGCAACAACAGCGCGAGGATGGACGCGTGCGCGCCGGAGGTGCTGGAGGCGTACCGGCGCTGGCAGGCGCATTGCGGGCTCACGGGCGGCGGCGGCGGCGACGGTCGGCCCGCGACGTTCGGGCCCGGGGGTGTGAGCCCGGACGACGCCGCCTTCAACGCGACGTTCCGCATGTGGAAGGAGACCCTTGCGTTGGAGGGCCTGGTGTGGACGGAGGAGGCCCTCGCGGCGCAGCTGTCCATGATGTTTGCGTGGGGGGGCAGGCGGGAAGGGGCGAAGGAGGTCAATGCCCTGCCGCATCCCGCGGAGGCAGCAGAGGGCGCTGGCATCCCGGCGGAGGTATTGCCCGCAAATCAGGTGGGCCGTATGCTTGAAATGGGCGCCCCCGTCGGGATGGAGGGTGCTGAAAGGGTGACGCGCGCGCTCGAGCGCTGATGCGGGCATGATGCGTCCAGCCTTTCAGTAGAACGGCCGACGAACATAGAACAAGCCCCCCCCCCCCCCCGACCCCCCGCAGATGATGATGGGTAACTCTGGGTGACCCGGGACACCCCACATCAGATGTGGTGGTGATCACCCTCCAACTTCCGCTGTCTCGGGAAAGGCTTTGTGTAGAGCATTGCCGGTGTGGGAGGGACGCCAAGGGGCAGAAGCAGCAGTTTTGTGAGCAGAGGGACAAACATCCCACTCTCAGATAGTTTAAACTATTTTCCCCTGAACCCACCCTCTTCGTCAACAGCCCACCACAATTAATCCCCCTTCCCCAACAATACACCACAGTATTGAAAAAAGGAGACCAGAGCCCAGTAGACCTGCTGCCCGTGACACCTCCAAGGACGTGGGTGCGTGGAGTGCTACAAATGTCAGCTCCCTGATGGGTTCAAGCATCCACTGCCGCAACGGGCTGGAACATTGTGCGCCCCCACAGGTCAGCAAGGGACCCAACGATTCAGGTGGGCAAAAGCGGCGGAGATTCGCTTTTTGAGTGAAGCGCTGTCGGATGATCCATCCTCCCCCACCCACAGCCCTCCCTCCTTTCCAATCCGCCCCTCCCCGCCGGGACAACTTCCCCGCGCCCCCATATGCCCCATCTCGTGTCGCACACAGCGGGGCACCCACCACCAGCGGGGCTGTCGCGGCTCTCGTTTTATCCGGCACCAGGGTTAGGGTTAGTGGACGGAGGGTGGTTTTGCGAGGGGGGAGGGTTCCGCTCAATAGTGGCCATGCGCGTGACATTCCCATTCTGATCCAGATGTCGGCAAGCCCCTGCTGTTGTTGCAATTTCTGAGTGTCTATTTTATTTCAGTGTGCGATGGCGTATCCGTAAACGGCTGCCTGACCCGTCTGGAAGTCCGTTGACCATCCATCTCTCCGTGTTACTCACTGTTGGAAGCCTGGTACCTGGCTGCATGCTTTTCTTCCCAACTAGGGGTAGGGTTATGCGCGGCCTTCTATGTCTTGGCATTTATCGCCAGTTCTGTGGATACCAGTGAGGTCATCGTCCTACATTACTTGGACGACTTCCTGGTTGTGGGCTATGGCAGGTCTAGAGTTGGTTCAGTGGCACAGCGGCTCTGTGCAGCTTTACGAAAGGCGGGGGCGGTTATCAGCACCAAAAGTGTTTTGGAGCCGGTCCCAGAGATCTAGTGGCTAGGCAAATGGCTGATATTCTCTGGGGACGGCGCGGGGGTCTTTGCAAAGGGGCAGGGAGGAGCTGCATTACTGCGCCTCTTGATCCGGGCTGCGGTCCTGCCCCTTACCCGCAAGCACGCCCGCCGTATTCTGGGGCGTTTCATTTGGTGTCTGCGGCCTGCTGTAGGTTTCGCCCCTTTCCAGTGGGTGGTGGGCCCACTGTCAGTGGGGAGCGAACTGGCGTCAAAACAGCCCCCTTTCCTTGCTCCAAAGTCTTTTGCATTGCCTCCTCATGTCTTACGGGGCTTGGAGGCCGCAGTTACTATTGCCCCTCAGTGCCCGTAGGGGGGGGGGGGTAATTGTACGTCGGCGCCGCCTATGATCTTGATCGTTTCAAAGTGGGTGTTTGGGGCCGGTGTTGGGAGGGAGGGTTCCCATGCTCCCCGGGAGTGCGTACACAACAAGAAGCAGAGTTGGATGCTTTAATCCGGGGAGTCCGCCTGTGTGTTCGAATCGGTTGGCCGGTTTGGCGCCTGATAGGTGATAATTCTTCTGCCTTGGAGCAGGTGGCCTCTCTTCGTGCGGGTGCAGGCCTACGGCGCCAAAATAGGCACCTTCGGCGACTGTTTTATTTATTACAGCGCCTTTTGAGCACTGTATACCTGGAGTTCGTCCCAGGCGACTTGAACCCGGCGGACTGTTTGTCACGGATTGACTTCAAGAACCCCCCGATCAGCTGTGTACTGGCATTTTGCCCTACCACTATGTCACCGGTTGGTAACCCAGAACTGTCGGTCATCTCCATTCGGCCACCACTACCAACCGTAACCCGGGCAGCTGCAATCTCTTGATTCTCCATGAGCATGATCATGTTGAACTGCAAACCCTGGCCTCTGTAAGAATCAGGGATGTGGTTCATGAAGGACAAGGCACATGTTAGCAGATGTGATAATTCGGTGAATCTTTCACGACATATCAATTGCGAGAGCATTGCAGTGGGCCGATGCGGTGACGTGGTGTAATGCAGTGCTGAACAAGGTCACGATCGCACTCGGCATATCCCGTCTCTCGCTTTTGTGTGGTGTCGGCCCCAATTCCTGAATATTCACCCACATAGTCATGCAATTTTTCCAAGACTGCTTTCCCTTGAAAATTAACGATCTGCATCTGTTCATTCTTTTCCTTCTACCGTACGATGTGTTTTTCCATTCCATTCCATTTTTTTCTTCATAAACAATAAACAAAACAGACCAGCGGAATGGCAACATATGACTGTAGGAAAGCCGAGGAGGAGAGAGTGCCCATAGACATAGAGTGCCCAATCTGCCTGGATCCCGTTGCACTTGACAATCCCGATGCAGCGGATGCTGATGGCATGCTGACGTACCCGTGTGCAACTAGTGACTTGGGACCTGATGGGTGTGCACCCGCTTGTTTGCAATGTGGACATCTGTTTCATCGGCGTTGTATAGGAGAGTGGACTAAGAACAGAGACAATCCATCCTGTCCATCCTGCCGTGGCCCCGTACAGTACTGGGTTCACAACCCAACCCCAACATACCCCCTGGGACTATGCCTATGTAGGGAGTACCAGGACAGTCCCTTTGCTGTGTCGGTGAAGGAGGATCTGTCGGCACTGTTCACCAAAATCTCAGACTACATCAGAAACAACATTGATCCTGATCGACTGGACTATTTCGTCATGAAATTAAATGTACCCTATACCCTCCCAGACCACAAAATTCTCACAGATGGTGAAATGAACAATGGATGGCCGGATCCACCCCCCCCATGATTTCATCCTGAATCCTGGATCCTTCATCCTGAATCCGAACAATCTTATTGTCCAACAGGCAAACTACATCGATCTGGGTGTGGATTTCAACACTGAAGACTGGGTGCCAAGTCAAAGACAACAACAGGAAATAAATGCACTGCTGTCTGATGTGACTGCTCTAATGGAGACACAAAACCACAGGGCCATGGCACGCGGTCTCGGATACAAATTTGAGGTGGATATGGACTATCAGGCCAAGTATTATGCCCACTCTCTGGGTATAGAGTTTAGGGGGCGTACCGTGCGCTGTGCGCGCGCTGTGCACGCGCTGTGCACGCGCTGTGCGAAAAGTTGGCTGTTCTCCACCACCGTCTGTTCGGTAAGTTCAGAAGATTGAAAGGACGTCATTGAATGGCTGCTGCAGTGGACGGGGCTATACGGGGCAGAATTTAGGTCCCTGGGACCAATGGCAAGCATCAGATGTTTGAATTTTTCAGTTTTAAATTGATTGTGCATGATTCCGCAGGTGCGTGGTTTTCAGGGTTGTTACCCGGATAATCACCGGAATAATTGGCGCTGTGCGCGCGCTGTGCCCGCGCTGTGCGAAAACGCCCCCTTAGATTCCTCTATGATAAGTCTTGGCTAGGGGAACCACTGCACCACACCCCTACTACCAGCCCTGCTGTCGTACCAACATACCCCTTGGCACTGTGTCTGTGCCGTGCATACGAAGAGAGTTCGTTTGCGGATGCGGTACGCTGGCACCTATACGATATGTGCACTCAAGTGTTCAAGTACCTTTGGACTACATTAGACACTAGTGACCAGCAAGATTCTAGCTTCCAGCTCGTCCTATGCTCCTGGGTGCGACCTGTGAACGAACCTGACTACGAACTGTCCCTCGGCCACGGTAGCCTCGAGAAAGGTAGCCGCGATCCAGCATGGTCTATCATATTGAATCGCCTGAACCCAACGTGGGATGACGTGGGTGACGTGGGTTTATTCCAACGGGTGCAGTAAATTTGGCTGATATCAAATTTTTTGAACGACATGGGCACCGATCGGCATCACCGGGAAATCACTCAGTTGCTCATCAATGTGAATGAGCACTACAGTGCCTACGCTATGGCATGTGGTCTTCGGTACAAATTCGGTGTCGAAATACCGTTCCTTGCCAGGTATACCATACCATGTATGTTCACATTCATTTATGATGTGTCCCAACAAGGGGAACCCATGCATTGAGCAGAAAGGAGAGAATGGCTGGGATCTACGGAACCGGGTACAAGCCTCTCTCTATGCTATGGGCGGATAAGGTGCACAGGTGTGTAGGTGCATAGGTGCATAGGTGGATAGGTGCGTGGGTGCATAGGTGCGTACGTATGGGTATTGGTAGGTTGGTATGGGTTTGTATGGCAGGGCTTGGGCGAAAAGTATCTAATGTATTCAAGTAAATAATGGCGACATCCCCGTGTGATCCCGAAGAAGAAAGGGTAGGGTAGTAGAGTGTGTCTGGATCCCATTGTAATTGAGGGGTTCGAGGCCAACAACAACAACAACAACATGCAGGGCGAGGCAGTGCACAATGACAACATAATAACGTTGAAGACTAACTGGAGTTAAATTCCCAGCTGCGTCCGACGGCCACTCAGTCACGCAATCGGGCACCCCAAATGGATACAGTCAACAATACAATCAGCTATCAGTCCCGGATGCCCCCCCATGAAACACGTGGGATCTTGGAAGGACAAGGGGGTGGACAATCACAATGAGCAGATGGTCGTACATTGCTGAATGTCTCCTTCCTCATTGGCGAGTCAGGGTGTGGCGGAGTGTAAACACCACCAATACCAGGTACACCACCCTGCGGAGATCCGCAATGGGTGTCGCCCTCTTTTTTTGGGCAGGCCCCCCACATTTGGTCGGATGGGGAAAAGTGCCCTCACAACCGAACAAGAGGTTTGGCGGCACTGGGCGCGAATGTCGCCGAAGAGGACAACGGGTTAAGTCACCCAGGGTCTGCAGCTGCACCTCTACCACGAAGCTGCTGCAGCTGTGCTCCCGTCAACCGACCACCACTCCCACCACTGATCGATTGTCTCCTTCATCTCCTCCTCCTGCTTCTGCATCACCTTCATCGTTTCCTCCATTGTCTCCTGCTGCTCACGCAGCTCTTTCACCGTCTCCTTGAGCTCCTCATTCTGCTTGCGCAGCTCGTTCATCTCTCTCTGCAGTTCTATACATACGATACGGCAGTGGTGAGAGATTGTAGGAAAGCCTGCCATCCCATCCATTGTGTTCGGTGCACACAGCTATGAAGGTAGCCGTCCGTTCAATCACATCACGCATGTAGTCACCCGCCTGCTGCTCTCCGACCACATGGTCACTGTACCTGCCTGCTCCTGCTGCTCCAGCTGCTGCTGCTGCTCCCACAACATCCGCCTCTGTCGGCATCGCCAAGTACCTGCATACGTGTGTGACTGCAAATTGGCAAAGGCCTTACTGAACCCGGAGACCCCGCAATCACACTCAACGATATGGAAGGAAATGCACAACCACAACACGGCAGTACCTGGCTGATACCCCCGCTGCTGCCGTTGCTCCTGGTGCTCCTGCTGGAAGCGCACTCTCTGCCTTTTACCTGTATATTGACAAAGACGCACGGTGTTGCCAGGCCGTTGCGGGGGGGAGGGGGGGGGGTGTTCATGACAGACCTCCGTTGCTGCGCGGGGTGGCCGGGGTGCCACCCCTGCACGACCACAACACAGTCACTGTCATGACCTTTTAGGCTAACATATAGGGCCCTTGCTAGGCCCAGCCAAGCACCACCCCAATCTTCTCAACACGACAATCTACAAAATTTTGGTGGCCCCTTGAGTTGGGGATATGGACTCAAACAATCCACAGAAATTCTGTGGCCCCTCGAGTTGGGGATATGGACTCAATTAATCCACAACATTTTGGTGGCCCCTTGAGTTGGGGATACGGACCCTAGGGGGGGGGGGGGGTCCTAGCACGCGATCCCCCCCTCCCCGGGTTTCGGGAGATAGTGCCCCAAGGGATGGTGGCGCCAACGGCACCCATGGAAATTTTCCGCCCTCGGCTGAGGGGGGTGTTCTAATTCCGTCCCCTTGTATTGGGGACCCCCAAGAAGGCAAGGGTTATGTAGCCACTTTGCCCATCTGTGGGCCCCCGAGAAGACAGGGCTTATGTTGCCAATTGTGATTTTGTCCCCTTCTATTTGGCGACACCCAAGAAGGCAGGGGTTATGTAGCCATTTTGCCCTCCGGATTCATTTGTGCCTTTCATTGGAAGAAAGAATGGCACTTTGACATCCCACCAACAATCTCAGAATGATGAGCGCAGGTGGTACAGGCACTATTGAGCAGCCGTTTGCTCGCTTGTGGCATTGGGGCTTGGTTCGGAACATCTGGCGTGGCGGCCCCAATGAGCTTCTATTGACTATCCCAACTTTAGCCCCAGATTCACCCTCTCATGGAGAAGCCCCCAAGGAGACCACATTGGATCGCACACCTTCCCTACAAAGCACGTTGCATAAAAAGACAATAATTGTGAATTCAACAACTGAAAATGCCATTTGTTTTGTGCTTAATAAACAACATTGTTCCCACAAGTGTGCGTGTCAATACATTCAGCACAATAGTGCTCTTCACACTCACCACAAACTGTGATGGAGGAACGCTCTTGACAACACAGCACGCACAATTCTGCCTCATCCTCTGCCTCATTGCGTGGCGGCGGAGTTGCTTTCATTAGTCCAAACATGAGGCGGGACATGCTCCCATGGTCCAGAGGGAGGGTGAAGGACCTACCTCCGAAAGCAAAGTTGCGTAAAATGAAGCGCGCCGGGCAAACATTCCCTTTTATGTCTCAATCAGATTGTTCGGATGATGTGTATACGCAATGTACTCTTCTACGTTGCTAAAGTGGTATCACAGCAGTAGATTTAGTACGCACGCCATGTTTATAGGCAACAGTGGCCATGGACAACCTTGGGAATGTAGTATGGATATGTGATCTTGTGCCGGGAACGTTGGCGAATGTTACGATTTGGGATCAACGTGGTCCTTCATGAACGCACGGACAGTTCTTTGATTATGTAGTAGATAATCACGATGGTGCTTACAACGGTTATAGTGGTTGCATGCCACTGCATAGTTGTACTCTACAACACTAATTGAGATGTTCATAGGTACATCAAAGTGCCAGGTTCATAGTGGTTCAATGTGTGTCCTGTTGGCTTTGTTGCTTTGCTATGTTATACAGAGATGGCATGGGGTGGGTTTCACTGCAATGCGCACGCAGTACGCATGCAGTGCAAGAAATTTGTGTGAGATCCGCAGGCCAGGAGGGGCTGACACCCAAACCCTAGTTTTGTCTCTGGCCGGTTTGCCCACACCACTTTCCAGCTCATATGGCGGATGAAGAAAGCCAGCTCCTGCGCAGGGAAGGGCGCCCCACACGACTGCATCAACAGTGGTACGTATCCTTGATGATCCTCTCGGCGGTCGGTGTTGTTGCCATCATGATGTGTGTTTCGCCCTCACCTACCCTCAAGCGTGCCCACAGGCAAGGCACCACTGAACATGTGCTTGGAGATGGCCAAGGCACCACAGAGCGTGCAAAGCGCAAACTAGGGCCACTGACCCCGCCCTTTGAGGTCTCGATGAACGCTTACCTGTCAGCAAATCTGCTCCGGCGCACCCTCACAATGTGTGCGGACCCTGACTGTGAGCGGCCGGTGGGAAGCTTCACACAGTATTGGACGTGGTTTTATTTTCAGGGGTCTGTGATGAACCAGAGAGGCGAGGTCAATATGACGGTGCAGGAGACGGATCGTCTGTTCAAGTACAGGTATGAGATAGGAGGCCGTCACGCATGAGCGCCAAGCCAGGGACCCCGGGGGCACAGGCCACGCAACCTGATGAGGTGCAGATAAAGCGTGGGTATGGGCAGGGGGGGGGTTCCTGAGAGCCCACGTTATCGTGAGGGGGTTTACAACCCCCTCCCCCCCCCCGCTTTCTTTAAAACTGCTCCCTGGGGGGGGTTCTAAGGACATTTTACAGGACAAAACCCCCCCTTTTCTAGATAATGCCCATGTTGACAAAATTTTTGTTCTCTGATTCGGATGCCCCCAGAGGGCAGGGGTGTTATTCCAAAACCCCGGGGGCATGCCCTCAGGGGCTGGGGAAGGGTCAAATTTGCCTTGCCCTCAAGTTGCTGTGTGACACCCTGCAGTTTTCCCCCAAACCCCCCTTTTATACCCCCGTGCATCGAAAAAACCCCTGAACCCCCAACCTGTTTTACTCCTTAGTGGCAAAAAGCCTCATCCCCCCACGGGAGGTGGGGTTGGGTGTGGAGATGTGGGTGGGTGGATGGGACCCATTTTTTTGCCCATTTTCCCAGCCATACCCCCCCCCCCCCTAAAAGGGGGTCCGCTGTAGGGGCGTCTTCGGCAGTGGAGTATTAGGGATGGCTACAAAGTGGGACAGACAACGATTGGATAAGCTCAAGAAGCCCAAGCACAGTCTGATGAAAATGCTCAAGAAGGACAGTCCGCTTCGTCTTCATCTCTTTCTCCGGATGAGCAGCACTACACATGAGGGACTTCATGACGTTTAATACTAATGATACTGGGCTTTAGGGGTCTAGTGATGGTCCCGAACGGTGGGCGTCCTTCCTCCGAACTCCATCAACAGGCTTTTTGGGAATCATGGGCATGCCCCTCCTTCGGGCTGGAATAGCACCTGACCAGACCCCCCTTCCCCCCCCCTGGCTAGAGGTTGTGCCCGACAAAACACAGCCTATTGAAGGAAACAACGTAGTCAGGTTTGACAGACTGTACATACACCGATGCTCATGATGAACTACACGTACTTCAGTGGACCTGCCGAACATTGCTGCATATGCATACCAGGACGTGCATGTGTAGAGCGCTTTGTTGACCTGCATGCTCCGCCCCCACCCCGGCCCCAGTTAACCCCAGTTACCATGTGAATGCAGGCCAGAGGTTTTGGCCGACAAAACACGGACAGACAGGCATAGGTCGGAAAGTTGATGTACATAACCATGAATGGTTGTACATATTGGTGATTATGAGATCGAAATGCCGAACATTGCTGCATATGCATACCAGGACGTGCATGTGTAGAGCGCTTTGTTGACCTGCATGCCCCCCCCCCCCCCGGCCCCCGGCGAGGTACGTCTGGCTGGCTGGGTGAGTGGGTGGGTGTTTTGTCAGCTGGTACTGGCCACGGCCGCAAAGGAATCCCCCCCCCACCGGGTCGTTAAGCAATGGCCTGGTACAAAGGTGCCGCAGGTTTTGCATGTTAAATGCGACATGTCATTGTGTATCATGTGGACTCAGCTTCGCCATGGCCCGGGCTATTGGCATGGGGGCGGGGGGGGTAACGGTACAGTGCGCTGTTAAGTCTCCCATGTGTTCCTGATGTCTGCGCCAGCCTGTCCTCTCTTGCAATGCTCTTGGCCTGTCCAATGCACAGGTTCGCTGTTTCAGACGCAAACGGCACGATGTTGCTCTCTGTCTACGAGGGCCCGTTTGACAACGTGTTCACTCTTCACCCCAAATACTCCGTGACACAGTATTCACCTGCTTACCGACAGCTGAGCCTTCGATGCGTGAAAATTTTCCCGCCAGAATATGATCTGGTGGATGAGGCGGCCCCTGAAGCCACTATTGTGTCCATCTACAGGGAGAAGCTGCTCTCTTTATCTCATGTGTGGCAGGTGAAGACACACCAGGCAGCTATGGATCCACGTTTCGGGCTGGCACTTGCAAGTGTTCTGAGTCTGATCCAGGAACGCCAGAACCAGAGAGCTCGCTCAGGCAGCTCAGGCAGCAAGTGAAGCATGTTGCAGCATGCCGCAGCACACTATAATTTTGATGGCCTTGTGTACTTGATGGGCAGTTGGTGCTCCTCCTCCTTTGACAGGGCATTTTTTCTCTCACTTTCTCTTGTTATGTCCACTGTTGAACAAGGGTGAATCAAACACTTGCCAGGCCACTGGCCAAATGGGAAATATACACGCATGTGCGTACATTTTTCGGACACGTCCGTTTTTTTGGGCCATGGCCGTGTTTATTGGTGTATATTGGGTGTACATTGGTGTATATTCTTTTTGTGTGCACTGTTTGGCGATGGATTTGGCAGTGAAGGCATTGTGTTTTTTTAACACTTTGTACAAAAATACAGTGTACTGGACACTGGCCAAGAGCCTTCTGACCAGTGTTTATTTCACCCTTGCTGTTGAACCCACTCAGGGGAGGCCACACAACCCAAGAGGAACAAGGAGACAACCAAGAATACTGCAGACTCTTTGCAGTGGGCAAGTGGAGAAGGCATTGGGCAGTACCTACCTCCCCCCCCCGCGCCCCTTGTAATTCCCCTCCCCTTGCAACGCCTCCCCCCCCCCGGGCGCTAGCAACGCTGGTTCGATCCCCACCAGTGACGGTTGGGGCCAAACGCAACAACAACTGGACTTGTAGCACTTCTTGGTTTTAGCTGCCACTGGGGGGAGGAGCATACGTGAAATGCACCAGACCGCGGTCTTGCAGCGCTCCATGGTGCCCCCGGGCCCATGCCAGAGGCGCTAGGGCCTGGTTTCCTTGAATGTACAGCTCATGGGAGTGGGCTGGGGCTACCGAGCTGAGCGGTGTGGGAAAGGTTACGGGAGGGGGTGGCCGAGTGGGGAGTCACACAGCAACCGTCGTCATAGTACAACAGGAATGCACTGGACCGCGGCGCTGTAGTGCATGGGTTCCATGCTAGCGGCGCCGGGGGGTCTGGTCTTCTTGACTCTTCCTCCGGGGATGATTGGGGTGCACTGAATAACCCGATACCTCGGTCCCAGAGGATGGTGGGGATGCACCAAGCAGCCCGAATTCCCCTTTTCCGGATCGGTGACCGGGTTCTGCGGGAGGGACGAGCTGACCCAAGGTGGCCTATGCAACATTCGGTAGCCTGCGGTGGTGACAGATTTTTTTTTGGCTTGGCTGGACCCGCAGGTTGAACGTCTGGGCCCCAAACAGATTTGCCAGCATGACCAGATTCCTGAACAACTGAAGGTGCCTGTCCAGTCCCAGCCAGCCAAGCCAGTTGCCAAAACGGCTGGAAACCGGGCTGCACAGCCTACCTCATTTTCCAATCCTCAGCCTATACCTGAATTGCCCACTGAACATGTCCAGGAGTTCAAGGTTGTTTAGAGTCGTAAAAAGAAGTTCCATACAGTGCTTGTGGTAAGGGCACGCGCACAGAAGTAAGTTTCAATGCGATTCACACTATCGGTGTTGTGCATGCACAGCTGCAGTTTTGAAGTGTTACAGTTTGGTGGTTCAACCCCCCCCCCACCAGGGGGTGAAACCGTCACTTTGTGACTGTCCCCCCCGTGGGGGGAACCGTCACGACAATGGGGGGGAGATTACAAGGGGTTTCAGATTTAGCTCACTGTATCGACTTGTCATGTCCACTACCACACTGAGATGTGGGACAATCATGGCACTGGACTGCTCTGATTCCTGATTTCGAGACCTCTCTCGAGTACCGTCTGGTAAAAGGGCTTTGCCAGCTTGCCGGAATTAGGGAAGCCAACTTTTTTGTCACATGGCATGCGGCGGCGGCGGCGTCGGACACAGACGTACGCGACCGTCAGAGAGGCTGTGTGGGATGGCCGCTGAAAGGCTGTAGGATGGCGGTTGTTGGTGTATGGATGACAGCATATTTACATCGAAGAGGTAGTTGCAATTTTAGTCAGGCAGGATCAAGCAGAGGACAGGCAGGGCAAAAAGGAATGACATTGTGTGTGAGAAGAAAGAGACACAAGTCAGAAACACTAACAGAACACCCTTTTCTGTTTTTGTGACTGCTTCCAAGGAAGATAGGGAGGCACATTTTGAAACAGCCAGTGAGTAACCTTTCCTTTACAACAGTTTTGTGCTGTATTGATTTAAAGGTTGTCTGCCACGTCGAAACAGCCGAGAAATCGATGAAAAAAGAGAAAAAGTCTTGTTTGGCAAACTGACAACACGAAACAGCTTGATTGTTGGAATCAAGGGCAAAAAATGATAATTATAAACCAGACGCCATTGCCTGCCGACATTGCAACACACATCATGCCCTCGTGGATGTTCAGGTCACGACTGGCCTTTGATGCCTTGCAGACCTTGATGCTTCTAAAGTGCAAAACTAGAGGTAGCTGCTGCTTCATCATCACTTGACAAAGGATCGGTGGGAAGTTGTGTTGGGAGTCCTCTGACCACTGGAATATATCGTCTGCTGTTGTGAGATTGCATGGACAATTTTACGTGCAGACGGTAATCACTGATGGAGGGGCATGGCGGGGCAGGTGACACCTATTGGCCATTGTGTGGACAGATGTATGGAGGAGGTGGGGGTAGGGGGGGGGGGGGGCGAAGCAGGGGTCAGTGGAGCCCTTTCCCCAAAGCTCCTGCCAAAAAGTAGCCACCATAAATCACCTTTGTAGCCCAGCCAAGATTTTTCCTGGTGCTCATCCTCAAGGGCCATGGTCATTGGGAACCTGCTCCTCTCTACCTAGAGCGTCCCCTTGGTGGTGGTGGGGGGGGGGGGGGGGGCACCGTCACCTTCTAGGCAGTCTTCGTGCCCATTGAATAAATGGCCCCTAAGAGGAACGAAACGAAAAAGGATGAAAGCAGAATATACAAGGAACACAGGTGGTACACGCCAAGACACCTGTTGACAAGTTAAGAAGCGCCTTGGCATGCGCCAAATTACGTCTTGGCTCCAGCCAAATACTATTTTGGCTTGCCAAGTACGAACTTGAGGCGCGCCAAAACCCATCTTCGCCCAGCCTTGGTGGGTTTTCTCTATTACTGTGTCCCGAAACAAACACCCGCACACTGTGTTGTGCGAGCAAACACATGGTGGAAGGCTTTTAGGGTGTGCTAAGGTGCAGAACGCGACAACATGTTTTTGGCGGTAGGGCCCAATGCATCAAGCATTTGTCTACGAGACGGGGAGGGGAGAGTGTCTCCGGGGAAGGAGACAAAAGCAGGTGCCGTCACTGACAGCTGAACTGTCTCTGAAGCAGAAATGAACAGATCAGTCTCCAGGCAAGGCCCAAAAGACTCCCGCAATCGTGATTTCTATGGCTACCATAGTGGCATAGGTTAGGATGGGAAGAGAGGGCGGTTGTGGTAGCAACGAGCTGTTTTTCTGTAGGCTGGCACATGCCTCTCATCTCATCTTTTCACATAGCAGACAAACAAGAGAAATAGTAGTACGATGAACACAACCTGCCTTGTGGGTTTGTCTAGAGTGAGAGAATGCCGTGCACGCAGTGCGCACACAATGCAAAGTTTTGTATGCCGGTAACTACTTCAACTACAGTTTTGGCCATTTTGCCTAGGTTTATCGTTCCATAGTAGGGTTTTTTTAAGCTTCTTATCCATCCAGGGTATGACAAATCACCTCGCAGAGGTTGTTAGATCAAAGCCAGGCAGGCGTATATAGGGGAAAACGCCACATACCCCCCCATTTTGGCCTTTTTGGGGCTATTCGCGTACCCTACCCCAAGGGGTTGAATTGTTAGTTTAACCCCTTGTAAAATCATTATTGTGTCCAATAAATGCATCCCCCAATGAGTTTTTGGTCCGGACCCCCCCAGACCCCCCCCTCTTGAAACCCACTTTTTTGAGGTTTTCAGGGAGGGGAGGGGGGGGTGAGGGGGGGGGGTCAAAAAATGACCCCCCTTTTTTTTGGGTCGAAAATCATGAATCTTTTGGTTTTTTTCGATTTTGAGCCCAAAAAGTGTTTCCGGGTCCCGACTCCATAGGGTTTGTATGGGGCGGAGTGGGACGAGCGCTCGTGTAGTTTATGCACTTTTCAGCCATTTTTGGTATGTTGGCGGTTTTGGCGACCTCGGTGACCCCATGGTACCCACTCTGAGGGGTGTGAGTGGGGATGTTGTGACAGTATATGCCTCCCAGGATACGGAAGGACGCTTTTTGCAGTCTCTAGCCTTGCTCAGGGCCGTTCACAACCCGTGCCAAAGACGCGAAATGGCTGTTTCCACCAATAATGGCTTGGTGAATGGGCCGGTACACAACCTGCTAATGCAGCTTTTCACCCTGTAGAGCTCAAAAATCGAAGTTTTCGAAACTTATTCCTATGATATTGTGATCACCTAAAATGACCATCCAAAGTATGTAAAGCATATTGTAGGCTGTGTTTACGTGTTTAGCACCCTATTTGGGTATTAGGTCGGGGGGGGGGGGGGGCTCCCAAGGGATTGGTACACAGCCTGCGTAAGCAGTTTTTCACCCTGGGCAGCTCAAAAATCGAAGTTTTGGAAACTGATTTTTTTGATATTGTTACCCCACAATATGACCATCCAAGGTATGTAAAGCATGTTTTAGACTGTATTTACATGATTTTCACCCCATTTGGGTATTAGGTTGCTCCCAAGGGATCGGTATACAGCCTGCTAATGCAGCTTTTCACCGTGGGCAGCTCAAAAATCGAAGTTTTTGAAACTGATTTTTTTGATATTGTGACCACACAATATGACCATCCAAGGTATGTAAAGCATGTTTTAGACTGTATTTACATGATTTTCACCCCATTTGGGTATTAGGTTGGGGGGGGGGGGGCTCCCAAGGGATCGGTACACAGCCTGCTTATGCAATTTTTCACCGTGGGCAGCTCAAAAATCGAAGCTTTTGAAACTGATTTTTTCGATATTGTGACCCCACGATATGACCATCCAAGGTATGTAAAGCGTTTTTTAGGCCGTATGTACATGATTTTCACCCTATTTGGGTATTAGGTCGGGGGGGGGGGGGGGGCTCCCAGGGGATTGGTACACAACTTGCTTGTGCAGTTTTTCACCCTGGGCAGCTCAAAAATCGAATTTTTCGAAACTTGTTTATTTTGATATTGTGATCCCCTAAAATGACTATCCAAGGTATGTAAAGCATGTTTTAGGCCGTATTTACGTGTTTTCCACCCTTTTTGGGTATAAGTTCCGGGGGGGCGGGGGGGGCTCCCGGGGGGTTGGTACACAACCTGCTTATGCAGTTTTTCACCTTGGACAGCCCGAAACTCGAAGTTTTCATAACTTGTTTTTTTGATATTGTGATCACCTAAATTGACCATCCAAGCTATGTAAAGCACGTTTTAGCCCGTATTTATGTAGGCTTTACCCTTTTTTGGGTGTGTGTAGAAAGATGTCCTTGAATTATGCCCTAGGTCTTTTGATGTATTCCTGCAGGTTTTGTAGTTGAAAACCCCAAACCAAAGCAGCAAGTAGAGCAAGGACTGAATGTGGATCGAATCAATGATTGGTTTTGGAATCCAGTGTAACACAGAAGGGCTGCAGATAGACAAAGCAGGTTTATGCACATAGATTCAATCACAAATGGATAATACAAAAGGTTTTATATGAAAATTGGTCAGACTCTAGCCTCAGAGGTTGCAATAGGCACTTCATGTGCACTCTTTTGGGTGAAATGGTGCTGGTTAGGACTGAGGGGCATAGATGTCAGGACCACACAGAAAATGACTTGGCCAAGCAACTGAATTCAGAAACAGTTACAAAGTAGGACCACAATAAGTGGTAGAAACAATGGAGTATAGGGGTCTTGGGGAGGGAGCCCACTTAGGCTTAACCTCCAAGGCCAACAAGCATGAAATGCCTGATTTATTTTGGTATGTCCTCCATGAAGGAAGGTACCTCCGCTCAGTTGAGTGGTAGGGGTGAACTTCATGGGGGGGCTAGGGTCACAACCCTAGTTACTTTGAGAAAGTGTACTTTAGGCAACAAAAGAGAGATAAAAACACTTAAGTTTGTCTCAGCATCAACAAAGGGTTTTAAGGGGGGCTTAGCCTGGATCAAGCCCTCCAAGAAAGACATGGCAGTGAGTTTTTCTTACTCCCCCCTGGAGTACTAGTTAGCTAAGCTAGTAGGACCAAGGAAAAAGGCTCAAATATTCCCAAACTTACCTCAAAAAATGCATTAAACTTACCAAAAACATCTTCATCACTTCAAAGAAGCCTATCACACTGTAGGGACCCTTGAAAAACAGTGTAATGTACCGTGAATGATGTCCCTTCGAAGGGGCATTCCTCAAAAGTCGCCGGCGTGCGGCGAAAACTTTTGGAAAAAGTTTGGGGGCAGTGGGAATTGAACCCAGGACCCCCTCCCTAGAGCACATGTGCTTGCCCACTAGGGTACAGTCGAACGCTCTAATGCGGACGGCTATCGCTGTATAAACAACGTTTTAGTAAACGTCCTGACCAAAGGCCAGGGCGGAGCAATACTCCTAATGGAGGACACAAACCCCCAGGAGCTGGAAAAAATAGAAAATGTAACCAGCAGGGAGTGATTCCTGCGGTTTAGCGGAAGGGGTTGCGGTTTAGCAAGTGAAATCGTTGAAAATCGACGAAACCACGCGGGATATCGTCATTTTTACACATAACTTAAAGTCGCAGACAAGCGCAAAGGAAGCGGACGCCAAGAAAAGGGTTGCGCAAGCGTAAACGGCTTTTGGAAAAGAAGGTATGAGCCGTAGTTTTTAAAGTTTTAAAGAAAATTTTTGCACAGTTGCATCAAGATTTTTATAAACTTCAGATTCAAGCATTCAAAATCACCCCACACCACAGACCAGTTCAACAACCCGTCTCTCAGGTATGTCTGTGTCACTTCACACTCACGCATTGCGTTCGTGTTGGTTGTTCCGTCAAAACGTTAGGGTTGTCAACGCTGTGCTCGTTGGGGGGTCGGGTGTTCTCCTCTCGTGCTCTGCACAGGTAAAAGCAGGAATGAAAGGTATGTGATGCGAATGGAGCGCGCAGCGCGCACGTACGGTTAGAATATGCGCTGTGCTCGCAATGCATGTGCCTAATCGAGGCATCCACACGCTGTGACGCTTTACCTGTATCCGAAGTTCACCCTTGTTTTCTTCCTCACAGGTAAGACAAAAAGCGTTTGTTCGTGTGCGGCCATGGCGTTAAAGTTGAGTTGCTTAAAACGCTTAGGTTTGTTTCGTGTTCGTTCCAATGCGGCATTCACACGATGCATGGTGAGTAAGGTAGGTTAGCCCAGGAGGAGCTCACCTCCTGGTAGAGTCAGTGGTTCAGCCTCCCTTCCCTGCGTGCACATGATGCATTAAAGGGTAGGCCACGCGAATTGCGCACGGTAAACCTTGTTTAGGTTACTCAGAGGCTCCTCGGTACGTTCTTTAAGAGAACCCGAGGAGTTTCTTAAAGCTTGCTTGCTTGACAGGGGTAGCTGATCCGTCAGCGTGTTTGCGAACAGTGTATTATAGGTCACACTGAGAAGGGTATAATACCTGGAGTGTGGCTTGGTTCCTCCGTCGCAAACACCCCTTCATCTGCCTCTTTTGTACAGGTGGGAGAGGTTAAGGGTGATTGGTGCACGCAGCAGCTGCCTTCGGCGGCTACCATTTTTCTGCCCCAGCAAAACAGGGGCGCTGATCACAAATCAAATCACTGTGCCTCAGCCAGTCCTGGCGAGGGCAGTTCGACCTCAACGACATCTGCGCTGTGCACGCAACGAGAGCACCCCTTCCCTCCAAGCCCTAGCAGGGGAAACGCGTTGTGGCGTCCCCTGTTAGGCCACAGCTGCTTAGGAGCGCTGTGTTCTCTTGTCCTCTTCACAGGAGGGCCATTAGGGCCTGCGTGTACATCGACAGCAGCACCCAGTAGCGTGTGTAGGGGTTAGGGTCAGCAGGCCTGGCAGGAGGTGAGTGCAAGTGATGAGTGCTCACCCTGCCTTCGAAGGCCGGTGCTGGCGTTAGTGAGTGTAGTGTAGTGGTGTCTCCTGTCCCGCGTGCTTTTCCTCGTGGGCAGGGGAGTGCGTTAGCTTTTGGCCTGTAGCAAAAATGGGCTTTTTGTATGCCCTTAGCACACTTGGCCACCCCTCCCCTCTTAGTAGGTAGGGCTTTTGCCGTCTTACCCCAAGGATAGGCGCCAGCACAGAAATTGGGCGCCATAGGAGTGGTAATAGTACCTGATTAGGACCTTCGGTCCGACGTCAGCGAAGCCCGGTCTCCGGGAGCCACGCTGGGGAGAGAAGTGAGACACATACAGACATACGTAGCACACTTAGGGGTATGGTAAACCCTGTAAGGAAGGGTAGAACCCCATGGGTCTGGACCAGTCAGGGGTCCTAACTGTGGGCTCGCTTGTCCCCAAGGAGGGAAGACACACCTTGCCTCATAACACCTTGCTTGTCATTCCCCCCTGGTGTAGTAAGCCACCGTTCTTCGTTGGCTCACCAAGGTCATTACATTAGGGCAGTACCCATGCAACACATGGTCAACAAGGCAAACACCCGCTGGGTGGCTGTAATCCTGATAAGCGGCCACCTGGCTCACGCTGGAAACCATAGGCATGGGTCTGCAGGGCACAGACAGGGTCAGCGCAGTGCTCAGTAAGCAGTAGTCTGTGAAAAACCAATGGCCTTCGGCCAGGGAGTGGTTGTCACGGGGGGCTGACGGTCCTGTCCTGCGATGCAATGCGGGGCAACTGTGACAACTGCTCTTACACCCATACTCAGGCACGACTGCAGAAGAGTGCTCACTGCACCTGTCAGTAGACTGACACAGGGAAATTAGCTTCGCTTCTTACGCTGGGACATAGTCTCAGCACGGGTTAGGAGCTGACCTTCGTTGTTCTCAACAAGGTAAGTGCGGAAGATGGGGTTGATACTCCCATCTGGTTGTATGAAGGCTGACATAGGTTCCCAGGTCGCCTCGGACAACCCATAGCCATCCCACAGGGTAAGGAATTTCCAGCCCTGTTTATACTCGTGGCGAGCAATACCTGCAACCACGTAGTAATCATCGAAAGCCATCTCATCGGCTGTCATCTCTTGGAGTTCGTCTGCCTCCTCTGGACTGGCAGCGTTCTCTAGGTCTATACGTTCAATCTCACTGTCGCTGAGGCGCCACTCATCCCAAGACAAGTCGTCAGGGGAGTGATAGTGCCTCAACTGCTTAGGTGCACACAGCAGTTCACCACCTAGACGTGGACTGCACCTGACATGGATCCTGGATCCATCTATCCTGATGATACGATAGGGTCCAAAGTAAGGGTCCTGTAGGCAGTTACGTGGCCAGGAGGGTAGGCGTGAATGGTGTACCAAAACAAGGTCACCAACCTTGAAGCTGGCAGGTCGCCGTAGGCGGTTCCGTCGGCTCTGTTCACGGTCACGAATGTGCCTCAGGTTAGTACCAGCCTGGTTAGCCAGAGACTGCTTGTGTTCCAGCCAATCTCCCACAGGGCTCTTGAAGTCCTCAGGGAAGGGGATTTTGAAGAACCATGCAGGTCGTCCTCCATGGAACAGTTCGTGGGGGGTGAAACCCGTAGAAGAGCTATGCTGTGAGTTCATGGACAGAACTGCCCAGGGCACTAGGCGTACCCAGTCTTTGGTGCGCTCCTGTTTCATCAGGATTCTTAAGTTTTGCTCCACCACACGGTTCTGTCTCTCACAGAGAGGGTTAGACGTGTGAGTATAGGGTACACCTGTGGTTACCTCCACGTTGAGGGCATTTAGCACTCGTTTGTACCACCCAGTGTCACTGCGGATGCGTACATCTTCATCAGAGTGCACCTGCTTAGGTGCTCCATAGGGTTCGCACCATTGTTCGACCAACATTTTTACAGTCTGCTCACCTGTGATTTTCTTATTGCAAGGGAACACACGGGTGAAGCGAGATACACCACAGGTGACCACGAGGCAACTACCATAGCCGCCAAAGCGTGGTAGGCCGTGGATGTAGTCCACGTAGAGAAGAGAGTTAGCACAATAGGGTATGGGTAAGCTGGAGATCAGGCCCCTATCCCTACTGTCGCTCTGCTTGCTGGCATGACAGCCACAAGCATCCACAATGGTCTGCATACGCGACCTCAGTTCAGTCAGGGTTAGACTAGAGTAGAAACACTCACAGAAGAAGTCCACTGAGCGATTAGCGCCAGTGTGACCAGAACTGAGATGGGACCACTGTAAGCACCCATCCAGTCGTGCCTCAGGCACAACAATTCGGTCCTCGTAGAAGAGGTACTGATTGTTTTTATACCACTGGTGCCCGTCAATGACACGGGGTTCGAGACCAGTGCTGAGGGTTTGGAGAATTTCTTCATACTCTGACTGATAGTCGGTTAGACTCCAACCCTCCAGGATTCCAGCAGTGCACATGGACAGGTCAAGCTGGACATCCATACGCTGGAAAGCCTCTTTGGCGAGCGCCTCAGAGCTCTCACCAATAAGCGCATCGAAGTTGTTGCGCGATATATAGTCCGACAGTTCATTCTTAATCCCGGGGATATGATGCACTGTCAGCCTGAACTGGCTCAGGTAAGTCCACCACCGTTTTAGCTTCGCTTTTTCTGGTGGTGGGCCCTTCTGAAAAGACTTCACAGGCTCCTGGTCACACAGCCAGACAATAGGGTTAGACCCCAGGAGTCGGGATTGTGACGATAGCACCAACATACCGGCCAGGAGTTCCTGGTCATAGGTGCTGTAGTTGGAACGCGCTTGGTTCCATTTCCAATTCCAGTGTCCCAGTGGCACCAGTCGCCACTCACTGGTAGGATAGTCATGTTTCAACGAACCATCACGGTTCAGTCCAGTAGTACGATAATGGCAGTGGGTTAGTTCAGCGGGGTTAAGCTCCTGCCATTGATAGATCGTACCTCCCCCCCCTACATCACTGGCATCAGTGATCAGGACTATCTCGCCCTCAGGGCGGGGCACTCCCAGGCAGTTGGAGGAGGCAATCTTCTTCTTCAACTCCTGGAAACACTCTTCCTCTCTGGAGGTACACCTCCAGGGAGTAGTTTTCTTGATCAGGTCAGTGAGGGGTGCAGAGGAGTAAGTAAAATTGTGGATGTGACGCCGATAGAAATTACAGGCGCCCACAAAACTCCTCACATCGTGTAGACCCTTCTTAGGGTCATCGCGAATCTGCATGTCCTGTAGGGGCTGCATCTTAGACGCGGCTGGTTTCCACCAGCCATACCCCACGTCGAAACCCAAATACTCCATCTCCTCTTTCATAAACTCACATTTTTCGAGTTTGATTCGGAGATGGTTTCCTTGACAGACAGTGAAGAATTCACGGAGGAGAAGGACATGGTCCTCTTTAGTACTAGTACCCAAACTCATGTCGTCGATGTGAGCCTCCATTTCTGCACCCCGAGAAATCAACTCTTGTACTAGAGGCCTGCGCCTCAGTATGTACAAAATTTTGTTCATAAGCTCCTGGAAGAGCGCTGGGGCGTTAGCCACCCCGAAAGGCATAACCTTCCACTTGAAGACACGACCCTTAGGGGTTATAAAGGCAAGCAGCTCCTGAGCTGCGGCGGTTAGGTCAACCTGCCAGAAACCACAGCGTTTGTCCATTTTGGTCTTATACCTGCATTTGGCAATACGCTCCAGGGTGTTTTCCATGTTAGGAATACTCCCTGAGTGGTTCTGGGTTTTCTTGTTGACCTCACCATAGTCTACAACAAGACGTAGAGCAGTCGACCCTGGTTTAGCAACAAGGAAACAGGGGCTGCAGTGATGGGGATAGTCCCCATATTTATACTCTTCAACGAGGCCAGCATCAATGCATTCTTGGATCTGGCGCTCGATTTCTTCAACCTGTTCCTGTGGAGCGGGATAGGGACGACGCCTCACTCGCGTCTTTTCAAATTCTGGTTTCAATTTCAGGTCCATCTGGACCAGTTTTTTACAAGATAGGGGAGGCGGCAAGGCGCCGAACACCTCCTCATAGGTTATAAGCAGTTTCTTCAGGCGGGGCTCAAGGTTAAGACTCTCGACTTTCTGAAGGAAATCCTCCTCAGCATGGAGGTTGCTTTTTCCATGTTCTTTCTTTTTATGCCGATCAGCAGTTTCGGCAGGTACAGTACCATCGTCCCACTCAGGGGGACATTGCTGCCCATAGTGTAGAGAATACACTAGAGGTATCTCAGGATCAGGCAGCGTATAGGACTCATCGTCCTCCTCAGACCAGATGGAGTATTTCCAGGTCTGTCTGAGGTATTGCAGCCGCTCTTGGCGCTCAATACCTTCGGCCTTCAGGTACAACAGCCGTCGGAGTTCTTGAGTGTCATGCTCAGACAAGGGCATGTTATTAGCAGCAGGCCGTGCCAGAGCATCAGTACTCCGGGCCACGGGTTCACCTGTGTGCACAGGCTGCATGTGTAGCACTGGTTTCCCAACAGAGGAAGCGGGTTCATAGGTTGACTCTAGATCTACCCCCTCTAGCAACAGCTGGGCCAGGAAAGCACTATGTTTTAGGTCAACACAGCTGGGATCAACAGAGGGAATAGTGCTGGCGATCTCAGACAGTTGGTCGTCAGCATCCTCTTTTACAGCTGCAGGTTCCAGATAGTCATCAGGAGACTCACACCCTGTAAGTGTGGCAGATAGGTGCTCAGGAGATCGATTTTTCAGATCATAAAGGGTCAGGCCACGATTTTCGGCCATGACCTCTTTTAGTAGCACCTGGTCCAGGTCACACAGGGGTACAGGATTGAGAGATCCATCGATGATGGACAGGAAACTGGCCCACTCAGGGGCCTGCATAGCTGTGTCTGAGTCCTCAGGCACATAGATGGGGCCGTCGGGGAGTTGCACTCTTCCCACGGTCATTCGGTCAAGCATACGGCGCCAGTAAGCATGTTCACCAGAGCAACCCCAGTCAGGGGTGCACATAACAACCCTTCCTCCCTCATAAGCGATCTTGGTTAGAACCTTCGCGAGCAGGGAGAAGGGAGGGTTAGCATACGCTAGGCCCATTGCTTTCCAGAAGAAACGGAAAGCATTGTTCATTTGTTTCGAGCAGTACAACTGCATGATGTGCTGTTGTTGGCTCGCAAACAATTCCACCTGGATCTCATCCAGGTTTACCTGAAGGGCCGCCAGTCCATTTTCGAGAACATGACGGGCCAGTTGGTAATTTTCAGTACGATAGTTCGTCTTGGCTGCGTAGCGCAGCCCAGACTCTTTTCGTCCTGACAGCTCCAAAGGAACGGAGAATAGCCCACTGCCAAAGTCGCAGTGCAAAGAGTAAGGACGCTGTAGGGACAGCATTTTAACCTGGGGGTTTCTTCTTAGAAAGTCAGTGCCAATGACGATGTCAAAGGCGTCAGTGTCCAACACTCTGCAGTGTTGGGTCACGGTTTCGTCGCCCAGACATATGGTCACATCGACCCCCCCCAAGGAATGGATGGTACGCCCATCCCCTACTCTTATGGCCACGGTCTTAGTTTTCCTGAAAGTTTTAAGCAGGCGCCGGGCCACTATGGAAAGTGTTGCACCGGTATCAAGCACTGCTCGAAAAATCTGATCCCCGATTTTTACGAGGATCCAGAAAACCAAGTCCTCCTCTTCGGAGCCGCCCCCCTATTCCTCATCAGGGAATTTCACATCCACTCCTGCAGCCATGAGGGACTTGGCCATCCAGGCCAAGCGCCTCTTCTTAGAATTATTCCCCTCAGGGGTAGCGTTATCCCCTTGGGGGCGCTTCTGGGGGACACCTGCGGCAGGAGCGGGTGTGGCAGCAGGAGTAGGTGTAGCAACGGGCGCTGATGAGCGCCTCTGGGGGTTAGGGGGTCCAGTTTTGCCACCCCCCTTGCCACCTCCTTTACCTTTATCCCCATTCGGGGGATTTCTGGCGGGCGTCGGGGTCTTCTGGCGCTCCGCCTCCTGACGCTTGAGTTTGTCACTCTCGCGTTTCTTGATGTGGCATTCGTCCTCATAGTGACGACGTTTGCCACAGTAACCACAGGTGATGGTACACCTGAAGTGGTCCTGATGGGTCACAGTTTTCCCATCTTTAGTATGCTGCTGACGTTTCATCTGCAGCATACAGCCACTGCGGAGATCGCAGTCAGAGGCGTGACAAGGTCCCCCCTTGTCATTGACAGGTCGGCAGTAAAACAGGGGGGGTGTGCCAGCATCAGTCGGAACCTCGTTCATGGCACGTAGGTTGCCCCTCCCTTTACCACCTCCCTGGTTAGTGTTAGTGGGATTTTTATGCCCCTTCCCTTTGCCACGTTCGGGGGTAGGGGTACCACCTCGTCCCAAATGTTTCTTGAGGAACTTCTCCATGTGGGAGTCGTTCTCTCTCTCAAGAGCGAGCTCAATCAAGAGATCCACCAGTGTATCGTACGAGTGGGTCCTGCTCTTCCTCTCAGAGGTGGAGCGGCAATCATCCCACGTACGCTGGGGGATCTTACTCATGAGCCACAGGTGGGGCTCAGTGGCTCCGTAGGAGCCCACATTCATCCTCGAAAATAAGTACTCCAAGTCGCACACATACTCAGAAATTCGCGCAGCGGATGGAAACTCCGGGAGCATAGGTAGCTCCTCGATCTGTGTGCGTACGCTGAGGTCAGTCTCATAGACTGGAAATGTTTTCTCTAACCTCAGGAGTACCTCTGCCCAGGTAGAACAGGTTTTCACAATCTGTTTGACCTTTTTTTTGCAAAAATTTCTTTTTGCATGAGCGTTTTAGCAGTGAACATTTGGTGGCCACATCCACATGGGATTGGCCAGTCAACAAAAGGAACTCTGCAAATTCTTCTGCCCATTCATGCAGATTTTTGGGGTCGAACTCCGGCAGTTCCAGCTGGATGTTCGCCTGGGCAATTGGTCTGCCCGTCTTCCCACCCCCCGGAGTTAGGCCTGATGGCGACACGCCGGCAAGAGGGGCCAGGGCTGACAGCCCTCTTCTCTCACTCTCTGTGACAGGCACGTCCTGTAGATCCGCCATAGGCACAGTCCTGGCACGGGGGTGAAAGGGGCTGGGGCAGGTGACCTTAGGCAACAGCCTTGAGACCCTCGATCTCTTGAGATCTTCGGCCAGGGTACTCAGCCCTGGAGAGAGAGAGAGAGCAACTCAGGCTTGGGTAAGGGTTCTGCAATACCCAGTTTAGCCTTAATGGCCTCCGATAAGGCCGTCACATCTGGATCTTCTGATCCAGACAGGAATTTGGCCAGCAACTCGGCCGTTTGATCCAGGGCACCGTAGGTTGGCCTTGGATGTTGTTGTTCTTCTACTCGTGTTGGGCCCACTTCGGGAGCCCTTGGGGTTGGATACTCAGGTCTTAGTCGTCTTGGCAGGGATGCAGTGGACGGAGGACCAGAGTGTGCGTAGGACCCTAGATCTGTACGTGGTCTGGATCCATGTACAGCCAACGGCTCCTCTCCATCTTCCCCACGGATGGATTTATAGTACTCCTCATGCATGATGTACTCATCCATCTTCATCTTCAGCTTCTCATATTCCTCAGGTCCTTCAATGGCAGTTGAGGATGAAGCTGGACAATTGGATCTTGATACTGAAGCAGCCACACGTCTGTGGAGGTGACTGAAGCTGTCTCCACCGTGTGCTGCTAAGGCCTCGGTGGTAAGGCCTTTATTCTCTTCCGCCCTTCTGCGTTCTGGATCTCCTTGGGACCCAGATGCGCCACTGAGATGATGTGGTGCTCGGTGTGGTGGTTCACTCATTGGGTGGACCACGCTGCCCATTTGTACTTGGACAGTTCGGATAGGCCAGGTCCTGACGCTTGGCGTGGACATGATGGACTTGTTGTTGAGCTTTTGTTCTGCACTTCTTCTCAGGGTCGGTTCAAAAGGTCACAAGGGACTGTCTCTGCTACCGGAAAGATGTCCTTGAATTATGCCCTAGGTCTTTTGATGTATTCCTGCAGGTTTTGTAGTTGAAAACCCCAAACCAAAGCAGCAAGTAGAGCAAGGACTGAATGTGGATCGAATCAATGATTGGTTTTGGAATCCAGTGTAACACAGAAGGGCTGCAGATAGACAAAGCAGGTTTATGCACATAGATTCAATCACAAATGGATAATACAAAAGGTTTTATATGAAAATTGGTCAGACTCTAGCCTCAGAGGTTGCAATAGGCACTTCATGTGCACTCTTTTGGGTGAAATGGTGCTGGTTAGGACTGAGGGGCATAGATGTCAGGACCACACAGAAAATGACTTGGCCAAGCAACTGAATTCAGAAAAAGTTACAAAGTAGGACCACAATAAGTGGTAGAAACAATTGAGTATAGGGGTCTTGGGGTGGGAGACCACTTAGGCTTAACCTCCAAGGCCAACAAGCATGAAATGCCTGATTTATTTTGGTATGTCCTCCATGAAGGAAGGTACCTCCGCTCAGTTGAGTGGTAGGGGTGAACTTCATGGGGGGGCTAGGGTCACAACCCTAGTTACTTTGAGAAAGTGTACTTTAGGCAACAAAAGAGAGATAAAAACACTTAAGTTTGTCTCAGCATCAACAAAGGGTTTTAAGGGGGGCTTAGCCTGGATCAAGCCCTCCAAGAAAGACATGGCAGTGACTTTTTCTTACTTGTGTTGCTCGGGGTTGAATCTCTGCGAGGTGGACTTGCCGAAGGCAATAGAATTTTAGATTTCTCATGACTACCTTCCGTTGCCCCTAGGATTGGTTTGGGTGATCATAAGGTGACAATACGGGTACTTGAGCACCCATGGGGACCCACGTAGTGGCTGCTCGGCCTATGTAGCCCTTGCCATGGGCCCTCCAAAAGCCCGAAAATCACCTCGCAGAGGTTGTCAGATCAAAACCAGGCAGGCGTATATATGGGGAAAACGCCACATGCCCCCCCATTTTGGCCTTTTTGGGCCTATTCGCGTACCCTACCCCAAGGGGTTGAATTGTTAGTTTAACCCCTTGTAAATTCATTATTTTGTCCAATAAACGCATCCCCCAATGAGTTTTTGGTCCGGACCCCCCAGACCCCCCCCTCTTGAAACCCACTTTTTTGAGGTTTTGAGGGGGCTGTGGGGTCAGGGGGTGGGGAGGGGGGTCAAAAATGTCGAAAAAAATGACCACCCCTTTTTTTGAGTCGAAAATCATGAATCTTTTGGTTTTTTTCGATTTTGAGCCCAAAAAGTGTTTCCGGGTCCCGACTCTATGGGGTTTGTATGGGGCGGAGTGGAACGAGCGCTCATGTAGCTTATGCACTTTTCAGCCATTTTTGCTATGTTCGCGGTTTTGGCGACCTCGGTGACCCCGTGGTACCCACTCCGAGGGGTGTGAGTGGGGATATTGTGACAGTATATGCCTACTAGGATACGGAAGGACGTTTTTTGCAGTCTGTAGCTCTGCGGAGGGCCGGTCAAATGCCCGTGCCAAAGACGCGAAATGGCTATTGCCACCAATAATGGCCTAGTGAATTGGCCGGTACACAACTTGCTAGTGCAGTTTTTCACCCTGGGCAACTCAAAAGTCGAAGTATTTGAATCTTGTTTTTTTGATGTTGTGACCACCCAAAATGACCATCCCAGGTAGGTAAGCACGTTTCAGGCCGTATTTGCGTGATTTTCACCCTATTTGGGTATTAGGTCCGGGGGGGGGGGGGGGGGGAAGGGATTGTTACACCGTGCTTATGCAGTTTTTCACTCTGGACAGCTCAAAAATCCAAGTTTTCGAAACTTATTTTTTTGATGTTGTCATCACCTAAAATGATCATCCAAGCTATGTAAAGCATGTTTTAGGCCGTATTTACGTGTTTTCGTCCCTTTTTGGGTGTTGGTTGGGGGGGGGGGGTCCTCCCAAGGGATTAGTACACAACCTACTTAGGCAGTTTTTCACCCCGGGCAGCTCAAAAATCGAAGTTTCCGAAGGTTGTTTTTTTGATATTGTGATCACCTAAAATGACCATCCAAGGTATGTAAAGCATGTTTTAGGCCATATTTACGTGTTTTTCACCCTATTTGGGTATTAGGTCCGCGGGGGGGGGTCTCCCAAGGGATTGTTACACAACCTGCAGTTTTTCACCCTTGGCAACTCAAAAATTGAAGTTTCCGAAACTTATGTTTTTTCTATGGTGATCACCTAAAATGACCATCCAAGCTATGTAAAGCATATTTTAGCTTGTATTTATATAGGTTTTACCCCATTTAGGGTGTGTGTTGCTTGGGGTAGATTCTCTGCGAGGTGGACTTGCCGAAGGCAATAGAATTTGAATTGTCATCCATTTTCATTCATTGATACCCATCTGTACCCATTTCCACTCCCCCCTGTTTTTGCACGTTTGTTGTTGTAGATGGATGGTGGAGTATGTGGACTCCCACACGCTATGTGGCCCCGACCTTGACCGCAAAGATGTGACTTGGTGGATTGATCGGTGCTCTGCAGGGCGCTCCAAGGAGCCTTGGGCAGTATATACACAACTCCATGAACAAGTCAACCTCAATGGTGTTGATTGTGTTACAGCGCAGGACTTGTACATCAAGTATTGCGCGGAAGGTTTGTTGTCCCGGGAGAAATACCTCTTTTGTGGGGCAGCGTTAGTGCGCCGGGCATATTTTTTGGCCCGTGGCCCGCCGTATAGGAGAGTGGAGTAAAAACAGAGACAATCCATCCTGTCCGTCCCACCGTGGCCCCGTACTGTACTGGGTTCACAAACCAACCCCAACATACCCTCTGCGACTATGCCTATGTAGGGAGTACCAGGACAGTCCGTTTGCTATGTCGGTGAGGGGAAATCTGTCGGCACTGTTCACCAAAATCTCAGACTACAGCAGAAACAACATTGATCCTGATCGACTGTACCCTATACCCTCGCAAACCACAAAATTCTCACAGATGGTGAAATGAACAATGGATGGCCGGATCCATCCCCCCCCCATGATTTCATCCTGAATCCTGGATCCTTCATCCTGAATCCGAACAATCTTATTGTCCAACAGGCAAACTACATCGATCCGGGTGTGGATTTCAACACTGAAGACTGGGTGCCAAGTCCAAGACAACAGCAGGAAATAAATGCACTGCTGTCTGATGTGACTGCTCTACTGGAGACACAAAACCACAGGGGCATGGCACGCGGTCTCGTATACAAATTTGAGGTGGATATGGACTATCAGGCCAAGTATTATGCCCACTGTCTGGGTATAGAGTTTAGATTTCTCTATGATATGTCTATGCTAGGGGAACCAATGCACCACTACACCCCTAGTACCAGCCCTGCTGTCGTACCAACATACCCCTTGGCACTGTGTCTGTGCCGTGCATATGAAGAGAGTTCGTTTGCGGATGCGGTACGCTGGCACCTATACAATATGTGCACTCAAGTGTTCAAATACCTTTGGACTACATTAGACACTAGTGACCAGCAATATTCTAGCTTCCAGCTCGTCCTATGCTCCTAGGTGCGACCTGTGAACGAACCTGACTACGAACTGTCCCTCGGCAACGGTAGCCGCGATCCAGCATGGTGTATCACATCGATCGTCTCAACCGAACGTGGGATGACGTGGGTGACGTGGGTTTGTTCCAACGGGTGCAGCAAATTGGGCTGATATCAAATTTTTTGAAAAACATGGGCACCGATCAGCATCAACGGGAAATCACTCAGTTGCTCATCAATGTGAATGAGCACTACAATGCCTACGTTATGGCACGTGGTCTTCGGTACAAATTCGGTGTCGAAATACCGTTCCTTGCCATGTATACCATACCGTGTATGTTCACATTCGTTTATGATGTGTCCCAACAAGGGGAACCCATGCATTGAGCAGAAAGGAGAGAATGGCTGGGATCTGCGGAACCGGGTACAAGCCTCTCTCTATGCTATGGGCACAAGTGCGTAGGTGCATAGGTGCGTAGGTATGGGTATTGGTAGGTTGGTATGTGTTTGTATGGCAGGGCTTGGGCGAAAAGTATCTAATGTATTCAAGTAAATGATGGCGACATCCTTGTGTGATCCTGAAGAAGAAAGGGTAGGGTAGAGTGTGTCTGGAGCCCATTGTAATTGAGGGGTTCGAGGCCAACAACAACAACAACAACATGCAGGGCGAGGCAGTGCACAATGACAACATAATAATGTTGAAGACTAACCGGAGTTAAATTCCCAGCTGCATCCGACGGCCACTCAGTCACGCCATCGGGCACCCCAAATGAATACAGCCAATAATACAATCAGCTATCAGTCCCGGATGCGCCCCCATGAAACACGTGGGAGCTTGGAAGGACAGGTGAAAGGACAATCACAATGAGCAGATGGTACATTGCTGAATGTCTTGTTCCTCATTGGCGAGTCAGGGTGTGGCGGAGTGTGAACACCACCACCATCAGGTACACCACCCTGCGGAGATCCGCAATGGGGGTCGTCCTCTTTTTTTGGGCGGGTCCCTGACATTTGGTCGGATGGGGAGCAGTACCCTCACAACCCAACAAGAGGTTTGGCGACACCAGGCGCGAATGTCGCCCAAGCCCCCCCCCCGCCTGAAACTATGCACGTACACCCCATCCCCTTTTTGTTTTTGTCCTCTTCATTTTGCCCAAGGGTACATGGACCAGCGAGCGTGTTGGGCTTGATACCGTCCCGCCATATGGTAGGCTGCAAGGCTTTGTGGACGGTAGACAGTATCCCCGACCACGCTGATCCTTGCACGTCACTCTGAGGCTAGCCAGCCCCCCCAAGCCGTTCCCTCCCAAGGCCGCCTTCCCCACGGGGCGGACGGGGCACTTCCGCCCCCCAGCGCCCGAGCGTTCGCCGCCGGGCGTCACGCTGCCGCAGCTGCGGCGGCAACAGGACGCCTGGCGCGTGATCCGGGAAGGGGGGGATGGCGCACAGGCGGAGCAGGGTGCCGGCCACGGGAGCGCGGAGCGGGGGACAGGAGGCGACAGGGGGAGTGCCCAGGGACACAAGCAGGGGGCAGGCCAGGGCACACGCGGCAAGGAGCGAGGGCGAAAACGCGGGCAAGGCGCCGGGGCCAGCGGCAGCGGAGGGGAACAGACCGCGGGCAGCGGACGGCGCGACGCGGGACAGGGAGCCGGGAAGGGGCAAGGGCACGGGAAGGACACGCAGGGGCGCGAGCAGGGCGCCAAGGCGGGCGGCCACGGAGCGCATGGAGTGGAGCGGGGCGCGGTCAGCGAGCGTGGGCGCAGCCAAGGGCATGGGCACGGGCACGGGAAGGGCACGGGCGCCGGCAGTGCAGGCCAGGGCGCGGGTGACAGGAAGCGGAACCAACAGCACGGACAGGGGGACAAAGGCGTGGGGGCCAGGAAGGGACCCGAGGGCAAGGGTAAGGGCGCCGTGGGCCCCCGGGGACAGACAGGACGGGGCATGGGAGCCACGGGGGAAGGGCTGAGCGAATGGAGGGGGACGGGGGGCGGGGCGCCCCCACAGCCGGACGTGCAGCCGGTGCGGTGCACCCCCCCCGGCATCCAACAAATGCCGGCGCACCACAACCACCACCACCACCACCACCACGCCCACCTCTACAACATCGACCCCGACGCCGGAGACCTCATCCCCCCCCAACCCCCCCGACCCCAGCACCAGCCAGCCCCCCCCGCGCCGAGGGCGGAGCCGGCGCGGAGAGCCGCTGCCTCGGCGGCGGGGGGGCGGGGCGCGGCGCCGGCGCCGCAGGCACAGGGGCCCTAGGGGGGGCCGGCGCGGGGGGCAGAGGGGGCCCGGCCCTGGAACCGGGACTGGGACACGGTCCCGGACCCCCTGGGGGGGTGAGGCCCTCCCCCTGGTGGTGGAGGTGTACGGGTGTCTGAGCTGGGCCTGCTCGGGGACCACCAGGGGGATGAGGAACCGGCCCTTCGATGCGGTGCTCCTCCGGAGGGACGGGGGGAACTGGGAGGTACCCCCGGGGGGGTGCGCGGCCCCAGAGGACCACGAGAGGTTCCTCCGGGCGGTGACTCGGGTGGCGTGGCCCCACAGGGAGCCGACGTGGCCGGCTTTCCTGGAGGGGGGGGCGGTGCTCCGCATCACGGATGCGGACGCCAACAACTGGCTCCCCCGGGCTTTGCGCAACGCCCTCACCCACTGGCGCTACCGCCGGCGGAACCCGCCACCGCCGCAGCCCCAGCCCCCACACAAGCGACGACGCAGGTGACAGCCGCGCCCAGTCGGCCCAGGCGATAGGGGCGAGGGGGTGGGAGGGGGACAGTGCCGCGGGACGCCCCCCGCGGCGGAGCCAGGCCCCCCGACCCACGCCCCCCCTGCCGTACAGCGCGACGGAGGGGCGCGCGCCACCTCCTGTGGGAGGGAGGACGGGGGCAACGAGCGCGAGGGGAGGCCCACTGCCCCGCAGCCCGCTAACCGCTGACCGCTGACCGGAACCGCCGCCCCCAGCACTCACCGGCCCTCCCCCCCCCCCCCCCCCCGGGCCAGCCGGCACCGCGCGGCGACGGCGAGGGGAGCAGGGGGCCCGAGTGAGGGCCTGCACGAGGGTCCGGCACAGCCGCGGCAAGCGCAGCCGCGCGCCAAGCGCCCCTGGTAGACCGCCCGCTCAGTCCCACATTACCCGCTGCCGACCGGCAACGGAACGGCGACACCCAGGAATGCGCACACGAAGCGGCCCACTCTTGTGCCAGCCTGGGGAAGACGGGGGAGCGGACCGGGGCGAGGAGACCTCTCCCCCCCCCCTCCCCGCCACACTGACTCACCGGCGGCCGACCGGACCGCGCCCGGCGCCCACGACCGCCCGGCTACCCCGACTGCACGTGTATACCCCAGGGGGTGCGCCGGAGACAAAGGGTGACAGGGACGGCGGCCACAGGCCACCCCACAGGGCAGGGGGGCGGGGAACAGCGGCGCGGCCCCCCCTCCCCTCTCCCCCCCGCTCCCCCCCCGCTCCCCCCCCGGGGCCGAGGGGACGTCCCCCCTCTCCCAGAAGGACCGTGACACCCGGGGGGGGACGCAGATGGATCCGCACGCCGCGTGCCCCCGCGCCCTCCACCGCCTGCTCCCGCGGGGGTCGCGACCAGCGGGCGAACCCGCGCCAGTGCGCAAGAACGACGCACGGGCCACGTCCGGGGGCGGCACGCGACGACGAACCGGAGCAGTAAGGGGCCCGCACCCCCCATGACCTGAGCATCGCCAATGACGCCCGCAATGTTGACCGCCCAGGGAGGGCAGAGGGACGGACCGGGTCTGTTGTAGCCTCCAGGGGGGCGGTTCACGGGCCGCCCCCCCCCCCCCCCACCGCCAGGCTGGCCCGCCGAAGGCAGGCCGCACCCGGCGCCCGGGGCTGCCCTGCGACCCCGACCGAACGCGTACACCATGGGGGAATGCGCCAGCGACGAAGGGGGGCTGGGCTAAGCCGCAGGCCGCCCCCCCCAGAGAGAGCGGAGGGGAGCCACGGCGCGACCCTCCCCCCTGTCCCCCCACCCCCCCCCACCGGCCCGCAAGCCACGGGGCGCCGGCCCTCACCCCCCCCGAGGCAGAGGGGTGTAATGGGATTACCCAGAGTGACTATTTTCCCCGTGGAATCTTTCCTGGTGTAGGCACAAACCTTCAGCTTCTCGATCCCATTCCAAATCCGTGATCACATGCAATCCCAGGAAACATCGGAACCATTACGAAATTTCATCCTGTAATTCTGTGATAAAACACATTAGTTTTATAATAAAATTCCATTGCGATTCAATGCGAATCACATTCACAAATCACAGATTAAATGCGCATGCGCTGCGATGCAGCTGAGTTCCATTACACTCCCCTCACAAGCCATGTGCAGGGTGCTGAGGCACCAGGCACAGGGCTGACAAGAGGAATGATGGACTCAGCACAGCACAAAAAAATAATTGGATGACTGAGATGACAGCAGCACCCTCCAAGTGCCTACAAAAATAGACACTCAGAAAGTGTGCTGAAAAAAATAGGAAAAAGACTCAACTCAATGCACACCTACAATACTAACCCGCCTACAAGTATTAAAGAACACTTGCAGCAGTGGCTAAGCAAGTGCTGCACTAAGCTATTGTCCAAATAACTGAAACACCTGTGCACACGCACTCAGCTAGACTTTAAAGCTAACCATGCACTGCATGCACTCACACCTACAGAATGGAAAAATGACATGTTATCTACGACAACACACGCAAAAAAATACAAACAGTCCTTGCTTAAAAAAAAAATCAGCCCGCTGCACCAAGGGCTGTAAAAACCCCACTGCAAAAAGTGTTTTAACCGAGAAAAAGGAAAAACATGTCCCAAATAAAAATCCCTGGCAGGTTGGTAGGCAAACACCAGAGGCAAAATACAAGCAGAGCTTCGAAGTGCAAAAAAAAAATATATGTGCTGATCCCACTTAGTAATATACAAATGTTCAGCAGCCACACTGCTCATATCATAAATTACTTCTTTGCATTAGATCGCTTGAAATCAGTTGCACCTCTCTTGAACTCCGCTTGCACCTCTGATATTTCCACTTCCAGACGACTGCACGGAGTAAAAGGAAACATACACAATATAGCATTAGCCCCACGCAGTGCCATCGGGGCACTGCTCACCCCACGGCGCAAAGCGAATCCATCAATGCCCACACAGCACCGAACGACTATAGGTAAAGCAAAGCAAAACAACAGGAAATAAAGCAAGCCTAGTCATACATATACATATACAAACACACTGCACACCTCAGAACTGACAAACTGAACACAGAACACAAACTCATTTTTACATGCAACTCATTTGCATGCAGATTCAGGTTAGCCTAAATGTACCAGTGTGTACTCACCCACACAGTGTAAGAAACAAACAAAGCAAAAAGAAACCACTCAGACGGCACGCCCGTGGAGCAGCCCTACACTGCGCCCGTGGAGCAGCCCACTTCAGCTCCACTGGGCTGCCTGGAGCAGCACAAAACACAGCCTAAACAGCAGCCGCAACAAGCAGGACGCGCACAGGGCCAGGAGCCTCACGCTCACACACTGTGTACCACACTCACTGCAAATCACTCGCAGCCAAACACCCTAGCGGAGCCTCACGCTCACGTTGCGCTTCACGCGCCTGCTAACACCCTAGCGCTGCCCACGCAAGCCAAAACTGCACTGCCAGACTGCCCTGCACGCTAACAGGAAACAACACAACAGAGACTGCAGGACGCTACCAACACACGCACACGAGGACGCTACACACCGGCATGCACACGGATACGGCGGGAATTTAAAATACACAAAGAAAACAGCACGCAACCAAAGGTTATAAAGAACCTGCTTACTTTCGCTGCCGACGTCGTCCACCTGTTCCTCTTCTCGTCTTGCCCTGAAATTTCACTTCTTTCCTTGGCGTATTCGGACCTGCTCCCACTGCGCTGGGCGATGCATTATCCTCGAACACAGCGAGCATTACGCTGAACAATGCCCTAATAAACAGAAACAATTCAGCGTACGATTGCGCGATTATATGTTGACACAATATTTGCAATCTTTAACTATAGTCGTAATCACAGCGCGCACGTGCCCTAATTGAGCTGTGCTGCGCTAAAAGTCCGGCAGATGCTCAGACTTATTACAAGGGATGATCCCCCCTCCCCCCCGCAGGACCGCGGCGCCCGAGAGGGAGGCCGGAGCAGGGCCCGCCCCCACGCCCCAGCCGCCTGCTCCCGCAGGAACTACGAAGTACAAGCGAACCCACGCCAACACGCCAGGGCGCCACGCGGACCACGCCCGGGGACAGCAAGCGAGCACGAAACGGAGCGGTATGGGGGCCCGCCCTTCATGGCCAGAGCGACGCCAAGGACACCCGCTTTGTTGCCTGCCCAGGAAAGGCAGAGGGACGGACCGAGGCAAGGCGACCCCCCGCCCCACTGGCCCCCCCGGCCGCACAGTCGGGGGGGCACGGCGTACAGCCCCCCCCCCCCCCCCACCCCACCCCCCGGCGCTGAAACGCCCCAGACGCGCAGACCCACCCCAGGGGGAGCGCACAGCCCCAAGCCAGGTAGGGGGGAAGCGGGACCGGGCCGCCCCCCCCCCCCCCAAAAAACAAAACAAACCACACGGGGCACGGGACCGGGGCAGGACACGCGGAGGGGCACGGACCGCGTGGAACGGCCCTACCAGCGCCCAGCACCGGGACCGCGCGAGGTGCGCGCGCCACACCGACCAGGGGAGGGGGGGGGGGGCGGACGCCGCGGGAGCGCGAGCGCACACACACACAAAGGACACGCGGGGAATACCAGAAGGGCAACTGGACCGAGCCCGCGGAACGCACAGACCGCGTGGAATGGCGTACCAGCGAGCGAGGGTAAGGGACACCCGGACAGGACGGCCCGCCACACACAGCGCAGGACACGTGGGGCGGGAAGGGGGAAACGGGGAAGACACGACACCAGGTACCGGCCCGAGCCCCCCGAACTGGCCGCGAGCGCCGCGCACACACGACCAGGGCACTGCACCCGCCCAGGCAGTAGTGGCGCAACGCCCCACGCACCAGCCCCAAGGCTAGGCAGCCTCGGCGCCAGCCCACGAGGGTCCCACTGGCCACAAGCCAGTAGCACGGGCCCGGCGGCGCCGGCGGCCCGGGCGACCACGCATCAGGGGGGCGACGCGGTGGCTGCTAAGTGATGCACTGACCGAGGAGTGGCGAAATGGGGAAGCCAGGGAGGGACAGGGCTCCGAGCCCTGTGAACCCGGGGGACTCCGCCACCAGACAGGAGGTGTGTCACGAAGGGCCCCCCACTAGGTCCCGGTGGGGAGGATATCACCTGGCCCGACCAGGTGGCCCCCCGGAGCCGAATGGCGTCTAGTACCCGCAAAATCAAACCTCAAACCTCAAACACCACTCTGAGGCTAGGCATGCCAAACACGGTCCCACCTAGGAAGGCTCATGGCCCTGTGGATGGCAGACCGCGTCCGGCTCACACCTCACGACTGGCCGTGTATTCTTGGCTTCCCAAACCAATCGTCCTTACCCAAAGGGACAGGAGGGCTCATTGCTTCTTGTAATACAACCCAACTTGGTCTTGGCTGAGGTCTATTCCTTGACCCTTGTTCCCATGGACACTGAAGCACGTCAAATGACGGCCTAGAATTTTTCTAAGACAACACACCTGAGCAGAATCCAATTGTGCATCAGATGCACATTTTTATAAAAATTGTAGTCATCTCTCCATTTTTTAAATCAAGAAATTCCTACGCAGAAAAAGGCGGCGCGCAGGAGCGGCTCCTAGCAAAGCGCCGGAAAATACAGAAATAATGAGATTATAAACGTATGTCTCACGTAGACAGGAAAATGACGAGACACACATAAATAAATAAACATACAGTCCACCCACACTGACAGAAAGAATCAAAAATCCAAGAATTCCAAAAATAAGAATATGACTTCAATGAATCAGGTATAAAACTCAGGTGTGCTCGTCTTGTATGCAGCATGCACATTGCTCGTCTCGGGTCTCCGTGAACGAGTCTTGTAGCAGCGCTGACAAACGATAGAGGGCTAGATTAGAAAGATTGCAGATGATTAGAGGTAAGATCAGGGCAAAAACGATGGCCTTCGACCAGCGAGTGGTTGTCATGGGGGGCTAACGGTCCTGTCCTGCGATGCAATGTGGGGCAACCATGACAACTGCTCGTACACCCCAACCTCCCTTTTTTGTAGCACTGATTAGAACATACACACGCATGCATAAACGCTTGCTTTGCTTGTGTCTCGTTTCTGCTCTCCCTTGCTTCGCTCTCCAGCGGTAGGTAAGGTGAGTAAGCCCAGGAGGGGCCACCCCCTGGTGGAGTTCGTGATTGTGGTATGGATCGTAGGAGAAGAGACAGATTGACAGTACCCTCGTGCATGCTCGTGCATTCACACACGCATTAAAGGGTAGGCCACGCAAAATGCGCACGGTAAACCTTGTTTAGGTTACCCAGGGGCTCCTCGGTACGTTCTTTAAGAGAACCTGAGGAGTCTCTTAACGCTTGCTTGCTTGACAGGGGTGTTTGAGGACAGCGTATTATAGGTCACACTGAGAAGCGTATAATATGTGGAGTGTGGCTTGGTTCCTCAGACGCAAACACCCCTTCATTGGCCTTTGCTTTACAGGTGGTCAGGTAGGGTGATTGGTGCAGTCCCTTGAGCCGTGCTGAAACATACGGCGCTGATCACACAAACAATTAACTCCGCCTCCGCCAGGAGTGGCGAGGGCAGTTCGACTCCATCGACATCCACGCTGTGCACGCCATCTGTGCGCCTCTCACCTCCAAGCCCTAGCAGGGAAACGCGTTGTGGCGTCCCTGTTAGGCCACAGTTGCTTAGCAGCGCTGTGTTCTCTTGTCTTCTTCACAGGAGGGTCATCAGGACCCACGACTTTGTTCCTCAACACCACCCAGTAGAGCGTGAGTGTAGGAGCGGTAATCCTGAGTGGGGGCTTGAGCCAGTTGCAAAAGTGCTCGCCCACCAGGATGGTGCCACTGTAGGTAGGGTGTGTAGGGTAGTGGTGTCTCCTGTCCCGCGTGCTTTTCCACGTGGGCAGGGGAGTGCGTTAGCTTTTGGCCTTTAGCAAAAATGGGCGTTTTGTATGCCCTTAGTAACTTGGCCACCCCTCCCCTCTAGTAGGTAGGGCTTTTGCCGTCTTCCCGCATGGATAGGCGCCAGCACAGAAATTGGGCGCCATAGGAGTGGTACTAGTAACTGACTAGGACCTTCGGTCCGACATCAGCGAAGCCTGTTGATTCGGGAGCCACGCCCGGGAGAGAAGTGAGACACACACAGACATACGTGGCAAACTTAGGGGTAAGGTTCAGTCCCTAGCTTTAGTCTTGGAGGCAAGCGTCTGAGCCAGCCTCAGCAACTCACCAAGGTTGTTCTGGGACAAGTAGTCAACCAGAACTGAGTTTAGGCGTCCTTCAGGTAGAACAAACGCAGAGAAGGGCTCCCAGGTGGCCTCTTCGACTCCAAACCCTTCCCAGAGGGTGAGGAAGCGCCAACCCTGGCGATAGCGGTGGCGTAGGACAGACTTCACCAGGTAGAAGCCCTCCTTAGCCATCTCCTCGGCGTTCATGTCGGGGAGTTCCCCTTCAACTTCCATAGGGCTGGCAGCCCCTTGTAAGTCTAGGGCGGCGATCTCCTCATCGTTAAGCTCCCATTCTTCCCCACAGAGGTCTTCAGGATCATAGTAGCGCTTCAGATGTTGAGCAGCGCACACCAGGGTCCCCCCTAGACGGGGAGAACACGGCACGGTGATACGGTGTCCATCCACTGATAGAATCTTGTACGGCCCGAAGTATGGGTCATCGCTGGTGGAGCGTGGCCAGGCGGGTAGTCGACTGTGGTGCACCAGCACCCAGTCCCCCTCTTGGTAGGTGGCCGGTACTCGGTGCTTGTTCTTCTTGTTCCACTGACGCTCCCTCACTCTCTGGAGCATAGCCTTGGCCTTGTCCACCTTCGCTTGTTGCTCTTGGACCCATTCACCCACAGAAGAATGGGTGTCCTCTGGATAGGGGGCATGTAGGAACCACGCCGGGCGCCCTAGGAATAGCTCATGGGGCGAGTAGCCAGTAGCTGAACTCTCTTGGGAGTTCATCATCAAGGATATGACGGGGAGTAGTCTCACCCAGTCTCTGGTGCGTTCAGTTTTGCACCATATCCTTACATTCTCCTTGAGGACACGGATCTGTCGCTCACATAGGGGGTTGCTCGTGTGCGAGTAGGGGATCCCCGTAGACACCTGGACATTGAGGGACCTCAGGACCCTCTTGTACCAGCCGGTATCTGAGCGTACTCGTACGTCCTCATCGGAGTTGATCTCCTTGGGCGCCCCATAGACACAAAACCACTCCTCCAGGAGTATCTTGATAGTCTCCTCCCCGGTAATGTGCTTGGTACATGGGCACACCCTGGTAAACCTGGTCAACCCACAGGTTACAACGAGGGCGAAGTCATAGCCCCCGAACTTCAGCATCTCCGTGTAGTCCACGTATAGTACACTATTAGCACAGTGAGGGATGGGCAGGGTCGAGTAGAGACCTCTGTCCCTGATATCCCCTGGTTTGCAGGACCTGCACGGGCACTTGTGCATGATAGGCTGGAGGGTTTTCCGCAGTTGGTCGTCAGTCCACGTAGTGTGGAACCACTGCTTGAATAGCCTCATGGTACGGTCAGCACCCACATGACCACTGGACTCATGGGTCCACTTCAGCAGCGCTGGGACTCTGTCACTAGGTACCACGATGCGGTCCTCGTGGCAGAGGCAGCTCTTGTCCCTCTTCCACTGATCTTGGTTGACCAGGAGGGGTTCAAGGCGTTTCTCCAGGCGCTTGTAGATATCCCCAAACTCCTTCAGGTACTCCGATTGTTGAAGTCCACCCAGGGGGCGTATCATAGTCATGGTGAGGTCCAAGTGGACGTCCATACGGCTGAACGCCTCCTTAGCCAGCACTTCAGACCGGGCACCAATCAGGGCGTCGAAGTTTTTGCGGCTGATGTAGTCTGCACACTTGTTCTTCACTCCCTGGATATGGTGTACCGTCAGCCGTAGTTGACTGAGGTAGGCCCACCAGCGCCGTAGCTTGGCCTTCTCAGGTGGGGGACTCTTCTGGAAAGTGCGGACCGGCTCTGGGTCGCACAGCCAGACCACAGGGTTACTCCCCAACAGTCGTGATTGTGAGGATAGCACTAGCATACCCGCGAGCAATTCCTGCTCATAGGTGGAGTAGTTCCCCCTGGCCTGGTTCCACTTCCAGTTCCAGTGGCCCAGAGGTACTAGGACCCACTTGTCGTCAGGGTAGCTGTGCTTGAGGGTTCCATCTCGGTTGAGACCTTCCGTCCCCCATTGGGAAATGGCCGAGTCGAACTCCTCCTTCTCTAGTGCTTGCCATTGGAACAACGTTCCACCACCGCCCACATTGCTGGCGTCGGTCACCAGGATAATCTCCCCTTGTGCCCTAGGCACGCCCAAGCACTTAGCGCTGGTCACCTTGTCTTTTAGCTCGTGAAACGCTTGTTGCTCTTGTGGGCCCCAGCGCCAAGTAGTACTCTTCTTGATGAAATCTGTCAGAATGGCGCTGGTGTAGGTGAAGTTTTTGATATGGCGGCGATAGAAGTTGCACGCCCCAATGAAACTGCGTACATCATGAAGTCCTTTCTTGGGGTCTTCGTGTCGTACCTTAGCATCCATCAGGGGTTTGGCCTTAGAGGCCGCTGGGGTCCACCACCCATAGCCAACGTCAAACCCCAGGTACTGCATGGTCTCCTGCATGAACTCACACTTCTCCAGCTTGAGTCGTGTGTGGTTCTCCTGTTAGGAACATAGGATGTGGGATAGATAAGGCAATCTTGGATGTTTAGTAGTTATATCAATTAGTGGATGATAGGGTGGATTTCTCATATGTGCATATCAGGTATTTCATTGGCTATGTGTACCATATCTGTTTGCGGGATACTATTCAGTCAACACTATCGTTATGTCTTCTGTGCCAAGCAATGTTGCTGCCCATGCCACTGCGACCTCTGCTCCTGACCACCCGGTCTGGTTTCAGCAGACCGCAAAGAACTCACCCAAGAGGATTAGCTGGTCCTCCTGGGTATTGGTCCCGAGGCATACATCGTCGATGTGTGCTTCCATCTGGGCCCCACGGGAAATAAGTTCCTGCACCTTAGGTCTCCTTCGTAGGATGGACAAGATCTTGTTCATCAGCTCTTGGAATGGAGCGGGTGCGTTGGCCACGCCAAATGGCATGACCTTCCACTCGAACACCCTCCCCTGAGGGGTGGTGAAGGCTAGTAGCTCCTGAGCGTTGGGCGTCAGGTCCACATGCCAGAATCCGCTCCTCTTGTCCATCTCGGTCTTGTAGCGACAGGAGGCTATCTTCTCAAGGGTAGACTCCATATTAGGAATGGATGCTGAGTGGTTCAGCGTTTTCTTGTTCAGCGCTCCGTAGTCCACTACCAGCCGTTTGGCTGTAGACCCAGGTTTAGCCACCAGGAAACAGGGGCTGCAGTGTAGGGGGTAGTCCCCGTCCTTGGCCCCCAACTCTCCCTGCCATGTACTGAACCTGTTCCTGATGGAGTCTCTGAGTGTGGCCTATCCGAGCTACCTAGCTCTATCCACTCAGATGACGAAACTGAGCACGACGCCTTCTTCGTGCAGACCTGTGTGGAGGAAGTGGAGAACGCCGAGTACGTCGCCCCACTGAAACCCCTACTCTCCATGAGGGTGAAAGACCCCGTGGACGAAGAGCTGGACCCTCGATCCAGGCTGAGGGAGTATGTGGACTCCAAGAGGAAGTTGGTGGCGAAAAAGCTATGCTACGCTAAGCCTACCCGCAGCTCATGGCCACTGAAGCAAGGAAGAATGGGAGATCTATCCCAATTGAAGGAGGACCTGGAACAGAAGATCACCACCTGGCAAAGGGAGGTAGATCTTAAGCTCATGAAGAGCGTGTGGGGCGCCCATGTGAGGACCCCAGAGGAGGACGACCTCTCGGAGGAATGTGTATGTGAACCCCCTCGAGCGTGCCTATGTTGCCATCGTCCATCGGAGATGTTTGAACAAGACCTACTATATGCCTACCAAGGGTTGAAGGACACTACCAAGGGCGAAGAGTCGGTGGAGGATCACCTCCCGACGTCTATTACTCAAGGGGGCAAGCAACTTACACTCTGACGAGGACATGGAGGACAAGATCAAGCTACTGGACCCGCGGGTGCAGAAGCTTATAAGGACCTATCTTGAGGTGTTCGGAGAACTACCCCCTCCAGCTTCATGTGACAAGCTGGTACAGATGGACCTCAAGCTGAAACCCGAGTTCGTGGGTCACAAGATCCGGAGGAGACCCTATCCAGCTCCTAAAGAGCAGGCCGACGAGATTGAGCGACAGATACAAGAATGTATCGACGCTGGCCTAGGGCGTTGGTGTTAGTCACAACGTATTCATCTCCTCCGGGTGTAGTCTCAATAGCATCTTGAGGCCGTAGTCGATCCTTCAAGTCACCCAAGGCGAGTCCATCGCTTTCTCGTTGTATAGCCTGGACCAGAGTTGGGTCCAGATCCTCCCAGGGGATGGAGGTAAGACCTCCGTCCACCACGCTGAGCATACTCCCCCATCCGGGTTTCCCAATAGGCGTCTTGCGTCCCAGAGGCACGTAGATTGCAGACAAACACAATTTCTCCTTCTCATACCCCCACAGCAACCCAAAACCCATCTCACACTTCTCCCTCTCAGAACTCTCGCCTACTCCCAATGCCAACCAATCCCTCTCTACCTCTGCACCCGCACCACCATTCAGCACAGCAATTTCAGACATGTCCAGCCTGGGAGCCACAGTTCACCTGCCTGCAACACATCACGTCCTCCTACCATCAGATCTCCTGAGCTGGAACTGCACAGGGGCGCTGGAACTACTTCAGGACCCTCTCAGCTCATCAGCTGCCTGGACATATCTCGATGGTTCTGCATCCTTCCCTCACTTCGGGTCAGCGTTTGCTGTTTTTGAAGGTTTGAATGCGCATTCTTGCAACGTCACTGCATCAGTTTCACCTCTACAGTCATCAGGGGGCTCAGAATTCTGGGCCTTACACTTGAAATTACATCATCTGCAAACACACCCAAACCCTAACCCACTGCAATTTGTCCTCTGCGACAATGCGAATGTGGTAGATTGCTACAGGCTTGCCAAACACCCAGACTTCAATTTATTTCACAAGCATCCTTCAGGACACTGGATCAAGTCATTCAGGTCAGCCATTGTGCAGCTTTCTGCTCAGGGTGTGCGAGTAGAGGTAAGATGGATCAAGGCCCACACAGGATTCAAAGGAAATGAAATTGCGGACGCTTTTGCCAAATGGGCGAGTTTTGCAATTTTTCCAACCTCACTGATCCTTCCACCACCCCAAAAAGGAAGCATCACATGGCAAGGCATGCCTGTCCTTGGTAAACTTACACAAAAATCATACAGTCATCTCCTCCCCAAGCACATGCACACAGACATCAAGCTGCCCGAGAGCTATGACTGGTTTCAATCTACTTCCTGGTTCTGGAGTTTGCCATTCAAATGGTCTGCGGGTATATTCTGCACTAAGGGATACAACCCACATTTCAGAATGGAAAAACACCCCTGTCCAGCCTGCACACACCCTCACCCCATGGACCCAATATCTGTCACAGCTCTGCGCACTAAGGCAGCTCACCTCCAGCATGAATTTATTCACGCATGGCCAGCACCATTCCAGGCCTTGGTGTCAGAATGGTGGCATACGGCCCCCTCAGCCAGACACAAACGCAATTTCATCAGAACACTTCTTCCAATCCCACTATATAATCATCTATTTTCCCGCATGAGCCTAACAAAAAAATCATTCAACAGCCAGTTGAGGGCAGCTTTGAAAGAAAGGAGAGACAAGACAACAAAGGCAGTCAAAGCAGCCAAGGATTGGCTGATTGAAAACCCATTATGCTTCCCACTCTCTCCTGCAGTCAGCCTGAATTTATGGAGTATGAAAGGTTCACCAATGGGCACATCCCTTTCTTCCGCCCCAAAGCGAAAGCCACAGTACCATGAACCTGAACCCCTGCCCTCGAAGGTCACACATAAAGCAGCTACCAGGACACCAAAGAGGGGCAAAAAAACACCACACAGGCCACTAATTCAGCCTGCCATGCGCCCACAATCATTGCCACCACCTCAACCATTCTTCTCTCCTTCCCTCTGGGATTTTTTTCAGCTCAGGCCACCACCAGAACCACCTCCAAGTGGGGTTACTGTACATACTTAAATGTACATACGGTAATGACGGAGTGACATGCACAATGGAACAATGATGATGACGTTATAGGTGGCGGCCAACGCCGTGGGAAAAAAAAAGAGGCACGTAGATGGCCTCATCAGGTAAACGAACAGAGCTGATAGTCAGCCTATCAAGGAGGTTTCGCCAGTACTCGTTTCCCCCATGGGCTCCCCAATCGGGGGAACAAAGGACCATACGGGAACGTTCCAAGGCCACCTTGGTCAGGACCTTCCCCAGTTCCCTGAACCTGGGGTTCCCGTAGGCCATCCCGAAAGAGGGCCAGTAAAATTTGTAGCTGCAGTTCTTCCCCTTGCTGCAGTAAAGGTCCAGTACATGCTGCTTGTCGCTGGCGAACAACTCCACACTCAGGTCTTCTCTAGAGTAACCCAACTCCTTCAGACCTTGGTCTAGGACTTCCCCCAATAGTTGATAGTCCTCAGTTTGCGGGGCTGCCGTCATGTTCGAGGGCTCCTCCTTCGATATCCTCAGGTAGCTCGAGGTATGTTCTGACTGCTCCAGTGGCACAGACTCTCTGCCACTGCCGTGGTCCACGTAGAGGAGGTAGGGCGCTTGCAGCGTCAGGGATTGTATCTGGGAGTGCTGCACGAAGAAGTCAGTCCCCAATACAAAGTCGAAGGCCTCAGTGTCCATCACATAGAACCGATGGGCGATAGTCCGGGAGCCCATAGGTACCTCCACTTCACAGTCCCCGCAGCTGTGCACCACATGTCCATCCCCCATTCGTATAGCCGCGGTGGTCATGGTGTTCTTCAGGCTCCCACAAGGTAAAGTTTTCTTGGCCACTATAGATATGGTGGCGCCAGTATCCAATACCCCCAGGTATTCACGTCCCCCTAGTCGGATACGTACCCAAAACACCTGGTCCTGGGCGCCACCGGAGCGTCCCCGTCAGAACTCCGCGGGACAGGTCACCTCGAACCCCTTGTTCCGCAGCTTGCGGGCCATCCTCATGAAACGGCTTCTCTTCTTAGCGTTGCCGTCATCACCGCCTTCATGCTCATTCTTAGCCCCTTGTCCTTGCTGGGCCTGCGTTTGTGAGCGTGTGGTCGGACCAGACTGCCCTCCAGAGGGCTCGGAGTTCCCCCCTGGATTAGGGTTGGGGTTGCCTCCGTTCTTGTCCGTGTTCTTGTTGTCCTTGTCTGGCTGACGGTTAGCGCCTCCTCCTCGTCCACCTTGACTCTTGTCTTGCCCTTGTCCACGTCCTTTCGACTTGCCCTTGCCGGAGTCGTTGCCTTTGCCTTTGCCTCCACCTTTGCCAGAGCCTTTGCCAGGATCCTCACCCTTCAGCTTCGCCGACAGGCGCTGCTTGTGGTAGCACTCATCCTCGTAGTGCTTCCTCTTCCCACAGAAGGCACAGGTGATGGTACACCTGTAGTGATCCGGCAGCTGCTTCCTGGCGCCGGTGTTGGTCTCCTGCTGCTTCCCTTTGACTACAAAGCAGTCTCGCTGCTCGCAGCCATGGGCGTGCTGCAGGTGGCCCTGCTCGTCTCTGGCATCACACCAGAAGAGCTCCTTGACGTTTTCCATGATACGGGCGTGTTTGGGGGTAGTCCCCTGCCCAGGTCTGGATCCTTGGTACCCTCTGCCTTGGCTTCCAGCGCCTCCACCTCCAGGACGGTAGTTGTTCAGGTGCTGGTCCCTTTCCTTCTCTAGCGCCAGCTCCAGGAGTAGTACACATAGATCCTCGTAGTGGAGGGCTCTAGCCTTGCGTTCTGCCGTCGAACGGCACTCGTCCCACAGCTCCCGAGGGAGCTTAGCCACAAACCAGAAAAGCAGGTCGTCGCTGCTGTAGGAACCGGGCGTCAATCGTCCAGCCCAGTGATCCAAGTCAGCCAATAGCTCACAGACCCTGCCAGGTTCGGGGTTGTTGGGTAGCACGGGCAGGTTCTGGATCTCGGGCCTGATGGAGAGGTCGGTTTCATAGGTCGGGTACTGCCTCTCCAAGGCAACCAACACATCGGCAAAGGTGGCGGACTTAGTCACGATCTGTCTGACCTGCTTCTCCAGGTACTTGGTCTTGCAACACTGCAGGAGCAGATCGCACTTGACCCGTCCACTAGCGTGGGTTTGGCCGGTCAATCGGAGAAACCGGCCAAAATTCTCAGCGAACTCGCTGAGGTCCTTGCCTGTGAACTCAGGCAGGTTCACCACGATCTTGGAGGTGGCAATAGCCTTAGCCTCCTGAGACCTGCGTCCCTCAGGGCGTCGGGTCTTCCTCTTCTTCTTCTTCTTCTTCCCACCTGGGTTCTCGGGGTCCTCCGGGTCGTTGTCGTCCGAGGGCGAAGCAGAAGTCATCGACGGCGGCTCATCATCGGGGGGGTCTCCGCCTAGATCACTAGAGCCATAGGGCTCCACGTCAACCATTGCCCTCAGGGCTGTCAGCCCCAGCCGGTCCAGCTCGGCTCTTGTAGAATTCGCCACGTTACTGTAGGGTGGCTGGGCCGTCCTCGGCACGAAAGGGCTTCTAGGTATCGCTGCAGGGGTCAGCATTGGTCGGCTCCTCGGGCTCCCCAGGGTGTTTGTCAGCCCTGCCACCAGGTGGTTGGCTTGTACTCAATGGGGTGACATTCCCACCGAGGTAGGTGACGCTTGGGGCGGTATCACGGGCTCCAGTTTTTCTCGAATCTGTAGGGTGAGGTCGCCAAAAATTTTAGAGGTGGCTCCTCGGAGCACCTCGTTGATCTCCGACCGCGTCAGGGACCTGTTGGAGGATCTCCCCGATCCTCTACTCCTGCTCCCGCGTGACTCAGGTCCTCTCCTCAACCCACTCCAGGTTGCATACCCAGGAACATCCACATAGGCTCCCGTAGCGGGTAGAGGATGGTGATAGTCAGCCGCATACCATCGCGGCGCAGAACTGGAGGTCACCGGCTCACTGGTAGTAGTTGCTTCAGGAAACTCAGTGGTAGGTGGGTTCACACCATAGGCAGGGTAGGTAGTGACGCGTTCCCGTGGGGGGCCGGCCACGGGACGCTGCGGGACACGCGCAAGTGAGCAGGCAGGCAAAGCACTACGCTCACAGGGGCATCAATGCGCTCATGTCATGTGACAAAGCGTTTCAGAATCCTTGCCACTCTGCAAAGACGGAACGAAAATATGTACAGTAACACATCAGGATATGTACACATGGGGTTAAGACTGGACTGGGGTAAGGGCATCACAGGACCATAGACACTCAGTCCCAACTCATATCCCAATCCCAGGTCCGACCCTCTCAGTGGCTGATGGGGGCGGGGGCTCAAACACAACCCATGCCCTGCTCAGTCCGGACCCTGAAACCCTGCCAATAGGGGGGGTGTCCCGCCCAGCCACAGGCGAGTTCCTGGGAACCAAGGGGCTCCAAGGCCAACCAACAGTGGCTCCCTATGCTCCCTTAATAGCAGGTCCCAACTTCCACTCTGAGCCAGAGATATGGCCCCGCCATTATCACCCAGGAGTTGGTAGCTGAAAATGGGCTGTTTCAGCCCAAACTGAAATTAATTCAAAAATCCCCAAAATTGACCCCTCGTCCGGACCCGCCAGAGGTAGGGACGAGGCAACTGACCCTATGCCCTTCGAGTACGAACTCCCTGGAGCCCTCACCCAACCTGGTTCCCTCTGAGGTCCCGGCATCAGGGCAACACGGATGAGTCATGTGGGGTCATGATGCCAAAATCACCAAAATTGGCGTCTTTCCCACGCGTGGCTCGCCCGGCCAAGGTAAGGCCAATGGCTCACAGGGTAGGAGACAGGACCTAGGACTTCTATCTGAGTGTACAACTTGAATTTAGGTCCGGGCTCCCTATGGGCTTAGAGAAATGGGGCCGCCAATTGACCACACGGAAGGGGGAAATTGGGGTCCCAAAATTGGGTCATTTTGGCTGCTTGAAATGAGCCAAAATTCGGTGTGCTCCCAATGGCATATCTCCACGCCGGCTTGGAGATCGGATCCGCCACTCCATACGCGATCCACCGGGAGTCCAACGGAGACTCCCATGCCCTTGGATTTCAGAGACCCCCATGCTACTTGGCGTGGTGACGATCCCAATTGGGTCCTACAAATGCCAAAATTGCAAAATTGCCCACACTCACTTTGGGCTAGCGCCTTAACGAAGGTGGCTCCGCTTCGCCCACGTGGTGTGTGGACCATGGGGACCATTACCCATAACACCCATGTCATATATGGTCCATTGGTCCATGCGTCCGGCGTGCACGAAGGTTAGAACATGGTGCACGGCGGGCAGCAAAAGTGGAAAAATGCTCAAAATGGCCAAAAATGCGCACACTCATGGTTGGGGCAAATGAGGCACATGCCCGACTTGGACCGGAGTGTGCCATAGGATTGGTATCAAGTCATGTTGGTCCAACACATCTTTTGGGCGTCGCCCAACTCCTCCGATATTGGGTATGGCAGGGTCGCCAAGTGAGCCCATGATTTGGGATAGTCCCAAATCGCCAACATGGCGGCCACGGTATGCCAAGCCTAAGAGGAGTTATTCGCCGGGTCCAAGATATGTTGGGCACCGAAGTATGTACCCTCATATCATACTTTGGTCATGATGTCAATTGAGCGCAAAGTTGAGATACACGGTCGCCACTTGACATCATGACGGGCCAAAAATGGCAAAATTGGCACAAGCACACACAAAAGTGCCTTGAAAGGTGCATAATTATATGATAATATCTTCGGCTTGGATCGTGCAATCACTTAATCCTTCTACACACAATGACTTGACACCCATGACCTTCGATCCCACATATGTGCTCCACTTGGGGTGCCTTGAAAGGTTACTAGCGCTACTTCCCAAGTGGGCACATGAAAATATGGAAAATTGCAAAACACACACCTTGCTCCCAACGTATCGCTTCGGGATCACCACACAAGCTTTCCTTCACGAAGGTTAGGCTTGCAATTGATCGTGGGGAGTATGGAGAAAGAGCTTGCACAATATGAGGTCCATTGGCGGGTTTGTCTTGGAGCGATGGACCCGCCAAATGGGCACGCAACACAACACAAGGCACATACTCCATATTGCCCAAAAAGGTAGCTCCCACCACGATATGTCATGCCCCTCCAAGGGCATAACTTTGTGTCAATCGCTCATAGGAACTCAAGGAGAGTTCCTATGCAACACCAACACTTGCGCGCTACACTCGAAAGTTATCCTAACGCACGCAATGTCATGGCCAAAGAGTTAGAACGCAAACTCTACCCTCTTGACCATGATCCATTACACTAGCGCGCACGTGTGGAAACGCAAGGCATATAATGCTTCCTAAATTACGTCGGGAGTATTGTGAATACATCCCACGTTTCCTTATCGTCAATACTCGCAAGCGGCACGAGATATGACCCTTACAAGTGGCCTCACGAATCAACTTTGTTTTGCCCATATCTCTGTGTAAGTGCGGCTAGCCCCATCTGCTCAGATTTTCAGACATTCTGCCCAGATTGGCTACATTTTGGTCATTTTCTTTGCTTCGGCGGAATTGCCGCCTCGCAGCTCAGTCACAGGATATTTCGTATATATTTCTGATATGCCGGATTTGATTCCGCGGTCCATTTCCCGTAAATCCGCCGCATTCCGCTATTTTAGCTGGAATCGCCATTTGCCGCTGACGCGCGCTCGCGGGCCAGATCGGCCAGACAATTTTACATAAATGGATTATTTAAATTCTTTCAGACAGTTTTGGACACTCAGATGTATTTAGAATAATTCCCCTCAATTTTCTTCATAGACTGGGATTTTCTGCCGGACCACAATCAGCATGGACCTTGCTTCTGTTGTCGCTGCTCTCGCCTCCGTTGGTGTCCGTGTCTCTGGTTCTACCCCCAATAACAACATCCAGGAAGACTCCTCGCGTGCCTGCCCCACTGGTCTTGCCGGCCCCGAGCCCTCCGGCACCCACAACGACCCAGGGCAGCACTTTCATGGTAGCAGAGGCTACCTGAATGTTGTTCCTTTGGTGTCCCAACCACAGCTAGCCCCTCAGTACGGCCCTGTAGACTCCGCAACCTCCGGAGACGTAACGATTACGCTGCCGTGGTGCTGTGCGAACGAGGCCTTGAGAGGAATGCCTTGCGCAAGCCCAAATTGCCCAAGAAGGACACAAATCAGTAGCTGTGGAGGCCCAGATTACAATCAAGATCCCAGTCGAAATTGGCCATCAAGCAGCTGGAATCTCCCAGCTTACGCTAATGGCAACGCTCCGGTGGAGCTTACGGACCTGGCAGGTACTAATACTCCGTACCAATGTTCACATTTTGTGACCATCGATGCCGACATTGACGACATTGAGATGGGTGGTCCAGGTGAGGTACCTACCTATAATCGACCAGCCTCATGGGCACAATGGGACAACCATTTGTCTTCGGAAGTGGCCCGTAACCTTGAGGCGCTTGAGGCCCTGTGTCTATTAGCCACGTCTAAGCTGATAGGACAAGAAAGAATCGCCTCTGATTTTTTATTTGAATATTTTTTCCTTCTTCAAGAAGAAATTAATACCAGGATGTGGTGGTGTTCTCAAGAAGTTGAATCTTTTGCCATTTTTGTGCAGATTTGGGAGGCAAGTCCCTTCCCGAAGGAGAAGACCAAGGCACCTGTTGCCGGGCCCTCCGCCCCTCATCCCTCTGTTTCCATCCGCGACGATCTAGCCGCCGCGGTTGAGGAAGGAATTTTAAAGGCAGCTAGGCAGGCAAGCCTGGAAATTAGGACTGAAGGAGCTCCCCAAGTGGACTCCTGGCTGCGAACCACTGAGATTAGCGGTCCGACAGCCTGCTCAGGCCCTTCAGGACACGGTATGTACTGTCCTGCCGACTGCTCTTGCAGATTACAGCGAGATACTGAGCTCCAATTGCTCAAAGATCAAATGCAACTCATCATTCAGACGCTGGGAATTAAAGATCTTTTCAAGACCCACATGAGGTCTGAGGGCGCATCATCGGTGGAACAAACAACAGAACCGTCGGAGGAGGCGACAGAAATTTTTTCGATTGCTCCTTCGGTGGACTCTAAGACCACCGACGCAAGGATCAGCAGGACTAAGTTAAAGGAAAGGGTTACAATCTCTCGATCTCAGAGTAGATCGGCGAAGGCTAGGACTGAGGTACAGAATGCCAAAAGAACTGCCTCCCGTACTACCCTTCCTGCTGTTGATTCCAATGCAATTGCCCAGATGTTGCTCGCCCAGACCCTCGCCGGAGCTGGTGTGGCTAATGATGCCGCCAAGGTGTCTACCATTACGGCCGGTGTTGGGCTGGATTCACTTCTCAATCCCACTTCATTGCGACTTCGTCAGGTTGCCAAGCAACCGAAGTATAATGGGAATCCCAGACGTTGGCCTCAGTTCCAACGGGAATTTAAACTGTGGGTTAAGACTCAAAAGCTCCAGGATGATCAGTTCCTGATGGCCCTTCTGGACTGTCTTGAGGGGGCGCCGGCCAAAACTTGGCTCAGGACCTGGAGTGATCGTGAGGATTCAAGTTCCCCCCTTACCTTTGATGAGGTGTGGGAACAGTTGGAGGTACGTGGATCCCGGCTGCCTGAGGACCATTACCACCAGATGTTGAAGAATTTTCCTTCATTCTCTCGATTAATTCTGCACGAAGTGCAGGACAAGAGACAGCGCTTCTGGAATCTCGTAGAAGAATCTGAACATTCAGGCGAAAAATTTTCTAGTGCCGAGCTGAAAAATTTGATTTTTGACAAGATCCCCTCTGAAACCGCCGCCACCCTTCGGAATAAACAATCCGAAGAAAAGGTCAAGACCTGGTGGGCGGAGATCGATGGCTTTGACGCCTCGGACAACCGGTTTACCGTCAGGGAGGCACTTCAAAAGTGCTCCCCCACGTCGTTTACCAAGGTGAAATTCACTGAAAACACGTGGAAAATCAAGTTTAATGAACACGAGGATCGGGACTTGTTTGTCCAAGTCCTCAATAGGGGAGTAAGTTTCCACGGCAATCGCCTGAAGGCCAGGAACTGGGTGTTCTCGTTCACCCCGCAGGAACTGTGGGAAGAGGTTGAGAGGCTCGCTGATGCCGCCAATCAAAATTTCCATGAGGGTCTTGGGGGAAACAGGAATACCCAGCAAAACACCCAAAATGGGGCCCAAAAGGGCAACAAAAAGGTGAATGACACCCGGAATGTTCAGGATCATTGTGGCATCTGCCTTCTTTTAGGTTCTACGAACCGAGCTAAGACGCATTCCACTGCTAATCACCGATGGTCTGCTTACGATCACAAGGTGATTGGTGAAAATGTCAGTAATCCTCAGAATTCAGACAGGAATGACAGGCAGGTGCATGGTGCCAAGGGGGGAAAGGGTAATTCGACTCCCTCCGGTGGGAACAAAAATACTGGAGGCCCTGGCGGGTCCCAAGGAAAAGGGAATCGGACTCCATCCGGCTCCGGTGGACAGCCGAACGGCCAGACAAGTCCCAATGTCAACGCCAGAGGCGGAAATCGAAATCCAGGCCAAACCCCTCAATCCGGTACAAACAAAGGAAATGCTCCAGGATCACAGGGTAAGGGTAAAGGAAATCCTTCAGGAACCCCTTTCTCTGGTAAGGGCAGAGGGCGTGGCGACGGTGGTGGCCCATCATCCGGCGGCCGTGGCCGTGGACGAGGAAAGGGCAACCATCGTGTGGATCAGGTCTCAGGTGCAGACCAGGTGTCTGATGCGGATCGAGATTACGTCGAAAATGCTCTGAATCCAGCGGATGATCCGTTCCAAGATGAATGGATCGACGAAACAGGCTGTGTTCACAATGTTAACGCAGCCGCTGGAGGTCAGAACGCCTAGGGGAGCCACGAAAATCGCCCCTCCCCAGGCGATTTCAGGCATGATCCCCAAATTCCTGATCGACCATTACTTGATGTAGGGTCGCTTGTCTCTTCTCCCCTGGATCCGGCAGCGGATCCTTCTGTTGTAGTGGACGAGGTTGGTGTACAGTCCAAGCACAGGGCCCGTCAGTTTGTCACAAAGCTGTGGGTCTCTGATTGCAAGGGAAATTTCCACCTCGCCACTTGTTTGTGTGACAATGGATCAGAGGTAAATCTCCAATCCAATTCATTCTTACCCGACGACTGCGTGTTTGAATCGCCTCATCCTGTTACCCTCGAGGGAGTTTCTGGACATTCTCTCGCAGGTGGGCAACGCGGTTGTTATATATCCACCCATTTGGTCGCTCAAGACCTTTGGGAAGAGCAAAATGTGGAAGAAGTTGTCCTTAAGGATGACTACTTCTACCGTGCTGACATAAAGTATGACCTTTATTTGGGCCATCCTTGGCTTCGCAAGAACAGGGTAGCGCCCGTAGGTCATCGTCGTTGTTTTTTGCTGGAGTCAGGTCCCTTGGAGCGTCCTGAATTTCTTTTTTTGCACGCAGGGTTTAAAAGTGCAGAAGAATTTTTGAAGCAAAAAGTGACACCAAAATTTGGTGAAGATGTCACCATTGCAGAGGTGAATGGGAGTGCCGATTACTCCCAAGAGTTAGAATGTCTTCGTAGGGACTCCCAGCCACGACGCCCTTCGCGCTGGCACTCTTCATCCTACAGAGTTGTCGACAAATGGCGCGATGCAATTTGTGAATACTTCCATGAACATCATTCCTTTTGGCCCCAGTATGATGCCTTTGCTAACCGTATGAACAAGCGCTTTGACAAGCACTTCAGCGACGCTTGGACCCACAAATGGGACAAGAAGTTGTGGATTAATCCTCCGTTTCACTTAATCCAGCAGGTCATCCACAAAATCAAACAAGATAAAACCCAGGCAATTTTAGTTGTGCCTTTGTGGGACGACAAGCCTTGGTTTCAGGAATTACAGGACATTTGTGTAGATTACATCGAACTTCCCAGGAAGATTAAGCTGTATGCCAGGGACGACACAGGTCCCCTGCCACAGCGGTCCTGGAGTTCGCTTGCATTCCTGGTGGATGGAAAGCTTTCTGACTCTAATTCTGCTGATTCTAGTACAGATTCCTGTGTTGGGTCTGAATCTGAGGTTGAGCGTGGTACTGATGATGAATCTATTTTTTCTGATTTTTGTTCGTCAGATACCCAAGGTAATTCAACGACCAATGGATCCGCCTCGGCTCCCTCTTCCCCAATACGGTCGACATCGAAAAGAATCTTCAGTGCACGGGCGAGGAAAAATCTCCAATCGCGCCGCAAATTCAGAGTTTTTTATGAAAAACCCCCTGTGGAAGCTTTCATGGATCCTTTCGAGGAGCTGGATCACGAAGAGAATCTCTGGGATTTCGACACACGACCCACCTATCTTCAGGAGGCAGTTGATACGGACCTGTTTAGGGACATCCGTAAGAAGATTCTGCCTGCCAAAGCCGAAGAAGTCGCCAAAGTTTTTTCGACAGTAATTCCTGGCGATCAGGTGGACACTGAATTGTGTTCCAAGTCAAGAGAAAAGATTTTTGAGGAACGGAAGGACACAACCCTTTCAGGAAAGTTGATCAAAGATCCCCCTGTCCGTGGACAGTTCGGTGAAGCCTTCATCGAGCTTCGTGAAGGGTACAAGGCAAAAAAACAGCGCCCTTATGAAAATCATGGACACAAACATGAGATTCTCAGAAAAATCATTGAGAGAAATCTCAGGGAATTTGGTTGGCTTGAGGGTTGTATGACCAGCGAATGGTGCTGTTCACCCTTCACAGTCCCGAAGCCACCGCCTGCAGACCAGAACACCATTGATGGTTGGCGAATGGTTGTTGATTTTCGCAATCTCAACGCCGAAACCAAGGCGGATTCACACCCCCTGCCCCTTATTGAGGAGGAAATCGCCAAGAGGGCAAGAGGTCGTTTGTTCTCTGTGCTGGATCTCCGTCACGGCTTTCACCAAATGCCGTTGAGGAAGGACAGCAGACCTCTCACCTGTATGTGCACGCCATGTGGCCCAGTCCAATGGACCGTCATGCCCATGGGGCTGAAGAACGCCCCCTCATTTTTTCAAAGAATGATGCAGGATGTGCTGTTCACAACCCATCCTGAGCTTCGCGCCTTCGTGAGTGTGTACATAGATGACATAATCATCGCGACGGAGGGGGAGGGACTGACCGAAGCCGGCTGGTGGCCCTACATGAGAAGCAGCTGAACCAAGTTTTGGATATTCTTGACGCCAATCAGCTGATTTGTGGGCCAAAGAAGGGAAAATTATTTTTAAAATCAGTCGAATTTTGTGGTTCTCTCCTAGAGAATGGCACTCGACGACCCAGTCCAGGGAAGCTCGTCGCTATTCAGAAGTGGAAGCGCCCCGAGACGATCACGGAGTTGAGAGGATTCCTGGGTTGTTGCAATTTTTACCACACTTTTGTGCCGAATTATGCCAAATTTGCTGCCCCCCTCACTGAATTATTGAAGGTAGGGAGAGATGCGGGCAAGGCAGGTTCAAAGGTTCGTGTCAAGTGGACTGACGAGTGCGAGGAGGCCTTCCATCACTTGAAGGCAGCCCTCTGCGAAGTCGCCACGTTGCATGTGCCCCAATTTGACCGACCCTTCTACATTAGAACCGACGCATCTAGGTACGCGATCGGAGCTGTCCTTGAACAGGTTGATGAAGCCACCGGCGATCATTACCCTCTTGCATTTTGGTCACGGAAGCTAGCCCCACGCCAAATGCAATGGTCGCCGCGTGAGCAAGAGACTTACGCCATCATCTGTGCTTTAAAAAAGTACCAATCGTGGGTTGGCACCAATCGAGTCGAGGTCCTGACGGATCATCGATCTCTGGAGTATTGGGCCACCGAACACATTGATACTGTCGCGAGCCCAGCTGGCCGACGGGCCAGATGGCACGAATTTCTCTCTCTGTTTGACCTCCATGTGTCGTTTTTGCCTGGTAAACATAACACGGTAGCGGATGCTCTGAGCCGATGGGCTTACCCCGCCTCAGAGGGGCTGCAAAGTACCAACATCCATGGTACGGAGCAGGACCGCCATGTAATCATCGAATGGGATCAGGAAGAAAAGAAACTCATTCGACGTGCATGCATGCAGTGCGCTGTTAAACAGCACGCATTGCCGTGTCACGACATCACGGCCATCACAGATCCGGCGCATGCTCACGAGATCTGCACCAAAACGCTGAAAGTCGTGGAAAAAGTCACCGATCCCTCCTCAGGGAGTGTGAAACGGTTTGACTATACCCGACAAGTAAGTCGATTTCGGTTGATCGAGGGCATTAAGCGTCGAGATCCGGCCAAAACTCCACCCCTGCCTAAAGATTCCCTGATAATCCGTGACTGGACGTCCGATTACCTGCAGGATCCCATGTTTAAAGAGGTCTTTGGAAATCTCCAATCCAAAGATGCTCACAAGGATGGGATTTTTGCTGAGTACTCGTTGGATGGGGGGAAGCTGTGGATGGAGGGTAAATTGTGTGTGCCAGACGCCCTAGCCCCCCGAGTGTTAAACTGGTGGCATAAATGGGAGTCCCCCCACGCACATGGCCGTCGACTGTGGTCGATGATTAAACATAGGTTGTTTGGCTCACGGCTATATACTCACTGCATGAAAGTAGCCGCCGGATGCGCCCAATGTGCTGTCTCGACGCCCCCCAGCGCGAAGAAGCACGGCCATCTGAGGCCTCATCCTATTCCGGAGCGCCTCTTTAACAGAGTCACCAGTGATTTTTTCTATCTCGGTGAGCTCGATGACGAAGAGTGCCATTGGACTAATAAAAAAGTCAATGGTGTGCTCCTTATTCAGTGCCGTCATTCCGGCTACATTCAAGTGTTGCCTTGCAACATTGAGTCGATGACTGGCAAGGCTGCCGCCAAATGGTGCGCGCAGACCTGGATGGGAGGCTGGGACGTCCCATCCGAGGTGGTCACGGACTCAGGCAAAGAGTACACCTCCGAATGGTGGAGAGAATTGTGTGCTCGCCTTGGAATCCACCACCTCAGGTGTGAAATCCACTCGCATCGAGCGCTGCCTGGCGAAAGAGCCGGCCGCTCTGTTATAAATATGCTTCGTAAGGAGCTCGCGAGTGAGAAGGATTTCCACTGGCTTGAAGTTCTCTTCGCATTGCTTCGCCGTTACCACAACACGCCTTTGTATCATGGCCTTTCTCCAAATGAAATTGTCTTTGGACGAAAGAAGTGTTGGTGGAACATGCCGTTGAATAATCCTCGCCCCTGTAAGGATGCTTCGCTCTTTTTGGACGAAGTCCAACGAGCAGATAAAACTGTGTCGAAATTAATCGAGAAGCATCAAGCTGACTGGCTTTGGGTTCAAAATCAAGGTCGAAAAAACCCCCACAATTTTGAAGTCGATGATCGAGTTTGGCTTCGGAAATCCGAAACCACCCTGGACGGAGATGACAAGCTTCTTCCCTTGTGGGAGGGGCCATTCGCTGTTACAGCGCGTCTTGGTGAGAACAGGTGGAGGATTCCTGTGGATGTCAGCAGGGAAATTGACGTTTCGGGCGATCGCCTCAAGAGAGAGATCCCCTCCCCCAAGGATCGGGTTAAACCCCTTTTTTGGACTGCAAAACACTTGTCCGATCGGGTAATCGAAGGGAAAGTACGAACTCAAGAGGATTGTTGAAGCAAGACGTGACGCCAAGGGCGAATGGGAATTTCTGTGTGAGTGGAGGGGCTTTGATTCCAGTCACAACAACTGGGAACCAGCCCAATCTTTTGTCCATGGGTACACCAAGGGGTTCATCGACTTCCTCAAGAAGCACCCCGAAATTGGAGTACTCCTGACAGATTGTTTGTCGAAACCAGACAGACAAGTGGAGAGCGACGGAAAACGACCTGTGGTGAATCGAGATCCAGCCTTTTACGGCCCTCAGCAGCCACATTCCAGGGCTGATCCGTCGATCCCCCCTCCTGTGGTCAGGCCAGCCCAGGAACCCAATGAGGACCAAGCTTCGAGTTCGGCAGCTGATTTGCAGCGCCCAAGCCGTACGAGGGCCCGACCAGACAGGTTGGTGGTCACCTGTATTCGTGCTTGGCCGAATTGAGGAAGCCATCCTACCACATTCTGCTCAATCCACTGTTCATTCTTTCTGTTTATGTCATGATGTGGAGAACTGCGAATGTTTGATAAAATGACGTCAATCAACTTTTCTTTGGTCTCCGTTCGGCAGACAAGGCGTAGATACGCTGACGGAGTGTGCTGCCGTGTTCAGAAAAAACCAAACTCAGGCTTAATTCAGGCAGATTCGGGGTAATCTTGTCTCTGTTGGTCTGTGCATCTTTGGAATTTGGCTACTCGTGCAGATGGAAGCAAATGTACATAATCAAAGCACCGGCCGGTGACATGCACCCCTACAGGCACCCCCTGTAGTACTGGCTGCACCAGATGCGACGCCAGGAACTCAGATCTCACCTTCATTTGCTGTGATGCTGACGCCAAAGTCCAGAATCAGATCCAGGATCCTCAAATTTGCCTTGATTTTCTCAGGTTTGTTCATCATTCTGCCACTGTTGTACGAAACCAAGACGTCAATTGTTCAGACAATCTTCATCTAGGAGCTCTAGGGACTTCTAGCAGCAACCTCTGAAGTCCGTAAGCTTCGTTGTATTTTTGGCACAGGCCAATGTGAGCTCAATCCGACCTGAAACTGTCGAAAATGGTGAATCCAAGTGTCTTGTGGGACTTCATCGAAAGATTGGCCTTGTCCAAGTCGATTGACACCACCGCCACTGTAAATTCGGTGTCTCTCAGTTATATACTGTCAGTAAAGCGCCTTCAGTGAACCTTCGGCGCGTTACATGCCAAGGATCCAGGGCCAGCATGTCCCATCCTGATGCATCATCACATGATCCACATTTTGATAGAATCTGTTTGATGCTCGCGAACCAACGTGCCGGAAAGCACAATTGAGCTGAATAAACGACAATATATATTAACTTTAGTCTAAACGAAGGTGTTGGTAGTTTTAGTTCTAAACATTCCGCTTCATTTCACCTTCATCTCAGGGAATTTACTCATGTTAGGACAATTTAGATTGATTTCCTTGTCATCTCCCATCATTCCTCGAAGATCTGTTTAGATCTAAGTGAACGGAGGAACATCTCTACCTTCGGTGGTTCACTTAGGGTCTGTAGACTACATGTGTATTTGTTTAACCTCTCGGTGATTGCTTAATCCCCTCAATCTCTGCCCAAATTCATTCTCAATTTTGCTGAATCTTGTGATCATCCACCAGATGCGCCAAATCTGAGCCACATGCTGTACTTTTCAGAACGACAAAAGCGGGATAACACGATGTAGAGTTCGGCGAGGACACCGTAGCGTGCCCGCGACAGCGAAACTGTGCCAGAGCGCTGAGATGTCACTCCAATTCTTGATCCCCCCACTCAATCCACCAATAATCTACCTCATTCTCAACCAATGCATGGTTTGGTATTGATTCTTGATACGTTTACATGCTTTTTAGCCCTTGACCTAATGTTTTACTGCACGGAGGACTGTTCGTCACTTCTCATTCTGTCTCATTTCAGGTTCATCCAGCCTGATTCAGTGCCAATTCAGTCCAAATCAGGTCAGATCAAGCAGATTTCGCCTCATCGAGGCTACATTTCTATGTTTTTCTGGGACTTACCCGCACTACGTTCTTCGTTGACGTAGCGACACACCCCAGTGTGTTTTTGGAGGGGGAGTGTAAGTGCGGCTAGCCCCATCTGCTCAGATTTTCAGACATTCTGCCCAGATTGGCTACATTTTGGTCATTTTCTTTGCTTCGGCGGAATTGCCGCCTCGCAGCTCAGTCACAGGATATTTCCTATATATTTCTGATATGCCGGATTTGATTCCGCGGTCCATTTCCCGTAAATCCGCCGCATTCCGCTATTTTAGCTGGAATCGCCATTTGCCGCTGACGCGCGCTCGCGGGCCAGATCGGCCAGACAATTTTACATAAATGGATTATTTAAATTCTTTCAGACAGTTTTGGACACTCAGATGTATTTAGAATAATTCCCCTCAATTTTCTTCATAGACTGGGATTTTCTGCCGGACCACAATCAGCATGGACCTTGCTTCTGTTGTCGCTGCTCTCGCCTCCGTTGGTGTCCGTGTCTCTGGTTCTACCCCCAATAACAACATCCAGGAAGACTCCTCGCGTGCCTGCCCCACTGGTCTTGCCGGCCCCGAGCCCTCCGGCACCCACAACGACCCAGGGCAGCACTTTCACTCTGAGTCAAATGGAGGGCAAGATAAAAGGAAAGTTGATTCGTGCGTAGGGAAGCACGTAGGTCCACTCGAAAGAGGTCAAATCAAGTGCGGGGATGTCGAAGTCGAAAATCCGATTTCGACATCCTGAAAAATTCGGATTAAGGTTGCGAGTGTAAGATGTGAAAATTGCGGAAGCGTCCATGCAGTTCCTGAAGGCTTTGGAGCCTTCGTGACGGATTGCGTTAAAATTTCCATTATAAACAGTTAAACTGGCGGTTACGGTAAAGTCGCGATCCAACCGCCAGCAGTCAAAACAGTGAATATCAGAACGGAAGCATAAAAATTGACGGAAACAATATGAAAATAAAACCCTGTTGATTCCTGATATTCTGATACACAAATCTCCGCTGGCGGTGCATCGGTTGGCGATGCGGGGCTTTACGGCACGGAATGGAGCGTCAACGGGCGTCTTCCCTTCCGTACATGGGGTTAGTGGACCGGAGACCGGTTGTATGCCGTAACCTAGCCATGGGGTTCTGGGTACCGCTTCACCCCCCTCCTTAGAGCAAACCCTGGGGGGGCTCGATAACACCCAAGCATGGCAGCGGGTACCCAGGACCATATCCTGAAGGGGGGGTGTCACATCCTCACTTCAGGCTGATTCAGGTTATGCTGCCAAATCACAGTAAGACACAGTAAGACAGGTATGATGCCGTATAAGCTCGTAGCACATGTATAGTATCAAGTATCAATGTCCCGGGTCCTGGCGGCGATTGTTCGGCATCCAAAGGACCCGTTAACCCATACCAGACGCACCGGGTGCCGGCTGCTACGGTCACCACCACAGTGGCAGTGGCATACACGGCCAACATAGGCGACACACGACGACCGAGGTGGTCCCACAAGTCGAGAGCGACCACAAAGATCCATCAGGCTACCCCAAGCTCTCCAAGGCCCGCCAACTGGGGAGAGTCCCCACGAGTCCTTCCTCGGGCGCACCATGTCCGTATCCATACGACGCGAGTCCAGAGTGCCATAGTCGAACTCCTTAAGAACCCCAGATCTTAAGGGAACTCCTCCTTAAGGGATCGGGCATCAAGGCCGTCTTTTCCCTCGCCCTACTGCCACGAAGGCCATACATGAGGGAGTCCTCATGCAGTGTGGGCGGAGGCGTCGACTCCTCACACCACCAGTTTCCCAGGCAGACTGACCGAGGTCAGGAGCACCGGAGGCCGCCATCCGAGTGCAAGTGCGTCTGCGAATCGGTAGGCTCACACTGGGACTGACAGTGGCGGACCGCTGGGAGTGTAGTCAGGCAACTGGGCTTCCTGCCTGGCGCCATCAGGATCTCCACACATCACAGCGAATAGGGCAACACGGTATCACGAGCACTCAAACAGTAGAATCTGTATTCGGGTACTGGTCGAGGCTGGACCAGGATGTATGAACATGTACACGGCGACTCAAGGCGCCTCTGTATCCCGATTCGTGGTGAAAAACAGTCCATCCCTCAGCGATGGGCTGATGACACTTAACATACAGATGCACATATCCTGGAGGGCAGAAAAACAAGCAATAATCTGGGTAAATAGGCGTGTAAACACGCTCTGGACAGAGCGCCAAACCACGCCACGGTCAGGATAAGGCAATGCAGGAGGGTGGACAGGAAAACGCCTGAGTTCAGGCCATATATAGTCTCGAGACACACATCGACTGGTCTGGATCCCGCAAATGCCATGGGACCAGACCACACACCAAAAATCGCAATGCCGATGACAGCGGCATCCGTTGCGCAACGTCGTATGGGCTTCAAGGCCCCAAGAGCTCAGAAAAATGAAGGTCCGTCGCCCTACCTGGTTTCCCAAGGATTCAGCAGGGGGGGGAGTGACGAGTAGAAGAAGAGAGGGGCCATCCTCCTCTGGATTCAGCAGGGGGGGGTATATGGCCACTCTGTCACCGAAAGATGGAAGAGAGCTAGCAAGTAAGGGACGATTCGTCGGCCTCACAAGCGCTCAAAACGCATCAGGGGAGAGCTCAGGGCGCTGATCAGGCACCCCTGGCTGCAATCGCCCGGGTGAGTGCTGCCAAGTCCGAAACATGGATCTTGGTCCTGTGCTTGCGGATGTACTCCATGAAGGGAGTATTGACCCGCGGCACGAATGAGGAGACGGGTTCCCAGGTGTCGTGGGACGGCCCATAGCCTCGCCAACGAACCTTGAACTCCAGACCTCCGGGTGCCGAGGCTTTCGGACGCTGAGCCAGGATCTTCTCGACGGTATAGTCCTCCTGCTCAGCATAGTCATCGTCCGAATCAGCCTCATGTGCGGCGTAGCTCAGGGACACATGTTGGCCACGGAGGTCGGGTTGCCGCACACGGAGTTGACTCTCGTTGCGCTCCCGGAACTGTCCGTGACCCACCTTGATGCGGTAGGTGTCCTCACCAATCCTGCGGACCACCTCGCCGGGTGTGAACCAGGTCTTGGTGCGGTGGGTGCCCATGGGGCGGGGTCTGATCACCCACACCGGGTCTCCCACCCTGAACTTCTGCGCTGTCGAGCTCGGGGCGGACTTCTGACGCTCAGCATGCTCCTTCTCGAGCTGCTGGCGGATGTCCCGCGCCGTTTGCTCTTGCCGCGCGAAGAATTCCTTGGCATCCATAGCCATGCCATCACCAGACAAGGGAAGTCCCCTACCCAGGGGGTCCCTGCCGAACAGAATCTGGTGAGGGGACAAACCGCCCGGAGTGGGGGTGTCATGATGGGCCTTCAGAGCAGGCCACATCTCCTCAAACCAGTTCCGACGTGGATTGGTGATGTGGATCTTGCGCAGCTTCTCGAACAGCTGCCGTCCAGCCACTTCAGCACGGCCGTTAGACCGGCTGAGATAGGCGACGCTCTTGGCATGACGTATTCCCATGAGGGAACACATAGCCTTGAACCAGCCACCAGTAAACTGGGGCCCTCGGTCACTGCAAATGGTGCGGGGGATGTCAAAGACGGTCAGCCAATGACGAATCATCATGACTGCCACTTCTCTGGCAAGCAACCCCTTTTTGCGTGCCGGAACGGCTACAACGTAGCCGCTGTGGGGGTCCACACAGAGAACCACACAGTCAAAGGTCTCCTTGCCAATGTGCACTTCGGGCATGGAGAAGATGTCCATGGCCACGCTCTCCATGGGCTGGTCAGGAACCGGGGTCCATTGGGGTTCCCCCTTGACGTTCCGGTTATCGGGATTGCAGGCCTGACAGACCGAGCAACCCTTCCTGACCTTCTTGATGGCGGTGTAGAGAACGATATGGTCGATCTCGAACCGACGCTGCATGTCAAGGGCTTGCTTCTTGACCCCTGGGTGCAGCATGTGGTGGTGCCAAGCTTCACAAAGCTCGAGCACCCGGGACTCCGGGACTAGCAGCTTACCATTCCGGTAGAGCTTGCCATCTTCCTCGGTCAGCCCCTTTGGCCACTTCTGCCCGTCGTCAGGGTCGGTCACAGCCCTATACTCGGCCGCAAAGGCCTCAGACTTGGCGTAATCGTCGGTCCAGTCGTCCTGGAGGCAAGACTCCGGGATGAGGTGCTTGTCTGACTCAGCTCCCTCAGGGGCGAGTACTTTGACCGCTCTGCTCACCCTCGTTGCGAGGGGGGCATCCGCGGCCATGACGACGAAGCATTTAACATCCTCCTCCTCCATCAGGCGCTCCATTTCAATGATCTTCTTGGCTTCAGCGGTCTCAGCCTCATCGCCATGGGCAGAGATGTCCTGCATGCCCTTGCTGGCGGGAGAGGCCCACCTACTGAGACAGTCCGCCACGGTGTTATCCTTTCCAGGAATATACACAACCGTAAGGTCGAACTTGGCCAAGGTCTCATGCCATCTTGCCCGTCGGGAGGCGGGACCTGAGGGGGTGTCCACGTGCTCCTTGTGCCACGACTGCAGACTCTGATGGTCGGTGCAGACGGTGACGGGATGGAGGGCTATGTACCCAGCCCATTTCCTGAGAGCCATGACGATGGCATATGCCTCCTTTTCACGGGGCGTCCACGTCCGTCTCTGGCCTTCCGCCAGGACTCGGCTCCAGAAGGCCACGGGCACGTGCCTGCCGTCGTCAAGCACTTGCTCCAACACAGCGCCAATGGCGTAGTCGGAAGCGTCGGTGCGCAGGACGAACCCTCGGTCGGGATCCACGAGGTGCAGACCCACTGCGGATAGCAGCGCCTGCTTCATCCCCTCAAAGGCACGGTCGGACTCAGCTGTCCAGACCAGAGCCTTCTTGGACCCCTTCTTGGTCTCCTCTCGGTTGCCCTTGAGCATGGTCGTCATGGGGGCTGCATACTCGGCATACATTTTGATATACCCCGAGTAGTAGTTGCAGAACCCCAGATACGCCCGTAGCTCAGAGACCGTCTTGGGCCTTTCCCAGTGCTCGATCGCAGCCACCTTGCCAGGTATGGGCTTTCGCTGCCCGTTCCCGACTACGTGGCCAGCGAAGACCACCTCGCTTACCGCAATGGTGGCCTTGTCACTGCTGCCCGTGAGTTTGTGCCGAACCAGAAGGTCGAGCACTCGAGTGACGTCCCTCTCATGTGCCTCCAGGAGCTCCTCGTAGCTCATGCTGGGGTCCCCGGACGCGATGATCACGTCGTCCACGAAGGGGTCCGCACAGTCACGCACCGGCTCAAGCAGGTTCTCCAGCATCCGCTGAAAAGCCGCATTGCCGTTGGTAACGCCCATGGGCATCACCTTCCACTGGAGAGGTCCAAGTGGAGTGCTCATGGCTGTGCAGGCACGGGACTCTTCGGCGAGAGGCATCTGATGATAACCATGTTTCAGGTCAATCACCGTGAAGATCCTCCGCCGGTGTTGTTTTTGCAGCATATCCTCAATGAGGGGCAGCGTATAGCTGTCGTGCTGCGTTTGGGCGTTCAGGCCGCGGTAGTCGACCACGAGCCGCCACTCACCGGCAACCTTCTTGGGGACGACGAAGCACGGAGAGGCCCACTCGGAATGGCACGGCTCAAGCCAGCCTCTCTGGATGAAGTCACGGAGGATCTTCTCCATGGCCTCTTTCCTCTCGCCCCTCAGGGCAAACTCCCGGTGACGATACACACGGGGGTCCTGCTTCAGTCGTATCTTGGCCTCGCCATACGGTCCACGCACCGGTGGGGGGAACACAGGTTTTCCGCTGAAGAAGGTCTCGCCATACTTCTGCTTCAGCCTGGCCCTCAACGCCTGGATCTTGGGGCAGTCATCGGACTCCGCCTTGGCTTTTCCGGGCACTTGAACCACGGAGCTTACTTGAGGGGTAGCGACCCCGCTCGGTTTCGGCTCAGGTGGTCTTCCCAGGTGGCCCAAAGGGCCATCTCTGGTCTTGCCTCGGAACAGATCGCCGTAGGTGGGTGGGTTACCGCCAGGCGGCTCGTCTTGGCTGGACATGTGATCCAGCACCCTCTGTACGAAGGTATTCCCGTCATAGGAACCGGAGACGATTGAGTCCAATTCCCACCAGGCTTTGTCCTGGCCTTTGCCCTCACACTGGCTTCCCCAGTCGTGAAAGGGCTGATCCATATACCCCTGAACCAGATCCCACTCCTCTTCAGTGAGGGGGTCTTCCGAATCCGATTCTTCGATGTCAACAGGGGGAACCGCAAAGCATTGCCGCCAGGGCTCTGCTATGATACGGTTGACACACACGAAGTCCGTGGTGTCGGCCTGATCAAGGCCCCCATCCACATAGTGGAATTCCGTTGGCCATCTCTGGGGTGGCATGGGCTGTCCCTTAGCGTCCTGATAGACACTCTCACCAGCCGGTAGGACGACCTTGTTCAAGGTCATGTTGGTCAATGAGGCTACCCAATGTCGGGTACTCTCCTCCTCGGTGCATCCCATAGGAATAACCAGCACTGCCTTGGAGCGGTCCTTGCGAATCTTCGCTATCGCTCTTGGAATGTCCCAACGGGGGCAATGGATCCACATCAATCCTTGATGCGGACCCCAGTGCTTCTTCCACGCGGAGTCCTGGGCGCCCCAGTACTTCTCACATACCCGAAGATGGGCGGAGGTTCCTGAAGAGAACGCATCCAGGGCCAGATCCGACGCTCCCAGGTCCGCGACCACTCGGTTCGCCACTTCCGGCATTACGCCGTACTCCTGGTTTGCTGGCCCAGTGGGCTCAGTGTCCAGCGCGGCCACTTCGAGCTGATTGCGTTCGGGGTGGATCCATTGGCATTCCACATGGTGCTCAGGTGACGAAAGCCACGAGAGCTGGTCGTCCTGGTACAGGGTCATGGAGGCCTGGGCCGGGAGAACGCCGGAGTCCGTCTCCATCATGAAGTCGTACCCAACGATCATGTCCCAGTCCATCTCGGCCTCGTAGAAGCGACCGTGCAGGAGGATTTCCTTGCCGAGGTCTGGGCGACTCAGCTCACGATGGTTCACGAACTGCAGCCCGATGGCCGCTTCCTTCGTGCCTCCCACCATGTACTGGCCGTTCGCCACCTTCAGCCTGACAGGCTTCCGACTGTCGGTCAGACACTCTGGTGGAAGTAGGCCAGCCTTGACCAAGCTGACTTGAGCTCCCGTGTCGACCAACACGTCGAAAACCTTTTCCACTTCCCCGCATAGGGCACGGACCTTAAGATGCAGCTGCCGCTCGCGATCGACACGGCGCACGGCGTGCAAACTCAGGATCTCCGGCCGTTCCAGAAGCTCCACAAGCGACTGGTGCAGGTCGTGGACAATGGGCTCAGGCTGCCCATCTGCAGCATCCAGCTGCGGTCCGGGTGATCCTCCGATACTCTCGGAAAGATCCTGTAGTACATCAAACACATTCTTGGTCGCGAAGGACGGGCGGTGCAAGGGTTCGTGCCTTCACTTGCCCTCACCCCGCCTCCGCAACTGGGCGCCGGACCGGGCCTACCGCCCGCGGCAGTCCCCTTGTGCTTATCGACTCCCGACTGGGATGGTTCGGCGCTACCCACGTCACCATCCTGCGACCGCCCTAGCTGGGGCCCTTGGCTGCAGGGGCTCCGCTAGGGGGCGTCGGTTGTGGAGGAAGGGGTGTTCTCCTCCGCATCAACCTCGTTGATGCCCTTCTTCCTTCCCCCTTTCTTACCCTTGTTCTTGTCCTTGTCCTTGTTCTGGTCATTCTGGTTGTTCTCCTTGTTCTTGTTGTCCGACCTGGGGACCCAGTTCCTCTTGATCTCCTGGATCTCCTTGGCCAACTCGGTCCCCACCGACGACATCAGCTTGGCCAGCTCGTCCTTGTCGACCTCCACTTTGGCTTCCCGCATACCCGCGGGCGGACGCTTCTTCGACCCGTGCGCCTTCTTGTAAGCCTCCGTGTCGGCCTTGTGGACGGGGCATGTTCGGTGGTCATGGTTGAAGCCTTTCTTCCTCCCATAACACACGAAACAGCCCTGCGGGTGAGCTCGTATGAACTTCTGAAAGGACAGCGGAGGGTCGCCAATGCGGCGAGGGTCCCTCTTCTCCTTCTTCCTCCAACCCTGCTGCAGGGGCTTCCAGTTTCCCGGTTTGCTCCCCGCGCTCAGGTTGTTGGCCACGAAGGCACAAACGGCCACCTCGGCGGGCTCATCGTCGTCGTCATCGTCGACGAGAGTCTCATCGCCGCCGGCTCCCGCTGGATCCATGGCGACTTCCCCGCCAGGTCCCTCGCCAACATAGTTGACGTCGCGGTCGCCGGGCCTCAACCCGCGGGTGTGGTGGAGGTTTCGTTACTCCTTGAGTACTTCCTCGCCAACCCACTCCAGGATCTCGTCACAGCTCATCCGCGCCGGGATGGGCTGCAGACGGATGGTCTGGCCGCTCAACTCACAATCGTCAAGGCGCCACATCGCGGTCTTCTCGCGATCGCCCGAGACGGTGATGAGAAGAGCGTTCCGCAGGGAGTGCCGTTTGACATCCCGGGCCACGTTCTTCTTCGCCCAAGCCACCAGGTTCGTATGATACTCCTTGGGGAGCATCATCTTGACCGTGTGGTTGGACTTGGCCCGCTTGGATTCCTCCTTGGTGACCCTCTTGATCCATGCTTCCGGCAGCATGGAGAGCAGGCGGGCCTGCTCGTCACCCTCGTTCCAATCCTCCACGTTGCGGCGGAAGAGGGTGTATTTCCCTCGGAAGTCCCGCCACTCTCGTAGGCGGATCTCCCGTCCATCATGCTCAAGCTTGATGGACTTCCAGCGCTTGGCCGCCACCTGCGGAGCGTCCACCCGCTCCTGCTCGTTGAGCCACTTCTTGGCTTCCTTGAGGGTCTTGATTTTCCCCTCCTTGGTCGCCATGAAGTATAGCTCTCCGAGCACTTCCGGCAGGCGGTACCTGAACCGTTTGAAGACATACTTCTCCGCATCAGCGGGAGGCAGGTCTTCAGTGACGGTCAGCCCCCAATCGTCCAGCTTCTCCAAGAAGCGGTCGAGGTTGAGGGGGTTGCCGTCGTACATGGGGGGCTTGATGTCCTTCAAGTCTTCCCACACGGCGGCATCCGCGGCCTTAGAGACCATGAATGCCGGCCGCGAGGTCGACCGAGGTTCCCATCGGCCTCGCCCACGGACTCCCACGGCCGCCACGTCCATCTCCTCCATGGAATCCCTGTGGCTACGCCGTGGTTCCTCCACGTACGCTGAACCAAAATGTTCACGCCGTACTGCATCCATGTACGCATCCTCATCACGGCGCCGGCGGCTGCGTTCAGCGGCCTCCCGTCGTACACCACGCGGCGGGCTGATGTCGAACTCCTCCAGGTCCAGGTCCAGGTCCTCACCTTCGCCGACATCCCACTCCACGTCCCCTCTGGGGACCTCATCCCTGAGTCCACCATAACGTCCTCCAGCCCTGGGGATTGGCACCGGGGCTGGTGCTGGGCGTCGGGGGCGTACAGGCATCCGCGGTGGAGCACGGCGGTTGTGGTAGTCCGCGCTGAGCCACTCATCGCGCCATTCCTCACTGCCACTGCCGGGCGGCACACGCTCGTTGCGGCGGCCCGCGCTGTGGTGAGAGGGGGCGGTGAGAGAGGGGGTACTGGCGCTGGGGCGACTCCTGGGGGCTCCGCCGGGGGCGTGGGGTCTGCCTGGACCTGGTCCGGGTCCCCAGCCGTCGTCCGACGAGCCAGACTCCAGGGGTGGGTGGTCGCTGCCGACGCTCCCACGGGCTTCCAGCGCGTCCAGCCTCTCCTGCAGGCCGCTGACGACGTTGGTCAGCGACTTGGTCTCGGCCCTGGCGATGTCCAGCTCCTTCTGCGCGCGCGCGGCGACTGTGGAGATGCGAGCCACCTCGCTCTTGCCCGTGTCTACCTCCAGCTCGAGCAACTGGACCCTCCTGCGGAGGTAGACAATCCACCGCCAGGTGGTATCCGGGTCGCCGTCCCCTGGTGGGTCGTCGGGGTCCCCAGGGGGTCCTCCAGGAGGGCCTCCGCCGGGTCCGCCCGGTCCAGGGGGTCCTCCCCCGCCCGGTGGTCCGCCTCCAGGGGGTCCACTTGGTGGGCGTCCTCCAGGGGGTCCTGATGGTCCTCCGCCAGGGGGTCCCGGTGGGTCTCCGCCGGGTCGCCTCGGTGGGTCCGAGGATGGGCGCTTCCTCGTGATGCCGAACTCCATGTCGTCATCCTCGTCCATGTCGCCCCACCTGGGCGTCTCGGTCACGGAGGACTCCGAGCTCCGGTAGGGAGGAGGGAGATCCTCATCCTCACCTTCCGGTTCCATGGGGACGTCTCCGCCGCCTCCGCCCGTCCAAGCCACCACTTGGCGATGTCGGCGGCCTCGTTCATCCCCGTCACTGGCGGTGAAGAAGGGGTCACTGTCATGGGGGTGTCCACCCGCTGGCCTCCGCGGCCTGTCGGGGGTCTTCCCCTTGCCCTTCCTCCGTCGATGGGCGGTGGTGCCACTGCTCCCACTGCTGCCCGTGTCCGCCTCATCCAGCGTCATCCTGGAGGAGGCGTCCCCTTCGAAAAGCTTTCGAAGGGTCTCCACTCGTGATCCTCCCGGGGGAGTCTCGCGGCGGAGTTTGGCCTCTGCCTCCTCCATTGCGGCGGCGGTGGTTGCGGCAGCTCGCGCTTCGGCTTCCTCCCGAGCACGAGCCGCCTCGGCTTCCCGGGCCTGCTGCAGCCGCGCCTTCTGCGCTTCCAACGCTGCCAGCTCCGCCTCCGTCTTGGCCTTATCCTCAGCGACCTTCCGTCGCGCGGCCTCGATGGCTTCCTTCTTGGCGGCGTCCTCCTGGGCCTTAGCCGTTGCTTCGGCGTGGGCCCTTTCCTCCACCTCCTTCTTTGCCCTCTCTTGGGCAAGCGCCTCTTCCAGCGCCTTCACCTCGGCCTCCTTGCAGGCGATGGCCTCCTGCGTCCGGCGGGCTTCCTCGTCGGTTGCCCTGATCCGGGCAGCCACTGCCTCATGGGCGGCCGCAGCCGTGAGACCGGCCGCGATGGCTGCCACTTTCGAGGCGTGGTAGTCCATGCCTCTGCCCCACTCGGTGGCCTCCTCATGGGCGATGCCGATGGCGCCCTCCACGGCAGCGTTCTGCTGCGTGGCCCGTTGCCCGGCAACCCGAAGGTTGCAGGGCGCCCCACAGACGCGCTCACAGGCGCGCGCCACGTCCCTTTGGGCGGGAGCGGCGCTGCTGCTGGAGCTGGCCTGGTCGGCCGGCATCCTCCCGCGGTGGGCCGACTCCAAGTCGCGGCTGGGGCCTGCTGAGGCCTGCTGGGGCTTCAGGAGCAGCGGACGGGGCTTGGCCTTGGACTGCCTGGCGACTTTGATGTAGTCGCCAAGGGTGGTGGAGCCGGGGTGATGACCACCATTGGCCCGTTGGGGACTGGGGGCTGGGGTTCCGCCCTTGGCGCCTTGGGCGGCTTCGGCGGCCAGGGACTCCTGGTACTCCCGCCACCTCCGGTCCCGCTTCCTGTCCCCGGCGGACCGCTTCTCCGTCGCCGGAGACGCGCTGCTGCTGCCCTGCAGCCTGCGCTCGCTCCCCGGTTCCGGGAAGTTCTTCTCGATCACGTCCCACAGGGAGACGTTGATCGAGGCGCCCGACGGGTAGGCGTTGGGGTCCTCGTCCTCCTCAATCCCGTCGGGGCGCAGCCCTTCGCCGGGCCTGTCCGGCCGGGTCCACGTCCTCCAGCGCTTGCGGCGGAAGCGGTACTCGTACCCTTCCGCCCGCAGCCACTCCTCCACTGCCCGCAGGCGGTCCTCCCCCATGTCCTCGCGGAGCTCGAAGCTCCCGGGCATGCCGCCTTCGCACTGGGGATTGCTGTAGCGGTACTGCTGGTCCCACAGCAATCCGCGCAGCAGGCGCGCCACATGGGGGTGGGGCTGCGGCCACCTCGTACCCGCTTCTTGCCAATTCACCATGGCAGCGGGGGCGTAGTTGGTCTTGAGGTCCTTGATGTGCACTCGTTCAACTCAACGAACTGGTTGTGGTTGTTGAGGAGGGTGCTGCAGCACTGGATTGGAAGTGCGGCTGGTGCTGGTCAGCCGGTGGTTGTGGAGGTGGTTGACGCGGCCTTGCTGGTCGGCCGATGGGACTCCGGGTCGGCCGATGGGGCTGATACAGGAGTCCTGGTCTGTGCACCTCTTTCACGGTTGCTGCGCGGTCAGGGCGACGCTCTGGACGGCGCTGCTGGCTCCGTGACGAACTCGGCGCTGTCGCTGGGCGGCGCTACGAGCTGCTGCGCTGCGCTGCGAGTTGCTGCGCTGCGCTGCGAGCTGCGGGCTGCGCCGCGCTGCTCGGGGTGGGTGGCCCCGAGTGGCACGCGAGGGCTGGGTAACCGGGCGGCGGTGAAACGCTTTTGACGCGTTCCCGTGGGGGGCCGGCCACGGGACGCTGCGGGACACGCGCAAGTGAGCAGGCAGGCAAAGCACTACGCTCACAGGGGCATCAATGCGCTCATGTCATGTGACAAAGCGTTTCAGAATCCTTGCCACTCTGCAAAGAGGGAACGAAAATATGTACAGTAACACATCAGGATATGTACACATGGGGTTAAGACTAGACTGGGGTAAGGGCATCACAGGACCATAGACACTCAGTCCCAACTCATATCCCAATCCCAGGTCCGACCCTCTCAGTGGCTGATGGGGGCGGGGGCTCAAACACAACCCATGCCCTGCTCAGTCCGGACCCTGAAACCCTGCCAATAGGGGGGGTGTCCCGCCCAGCCACAGGCGAGTTCCTGGGAACCAAGGGGCTCCAAGGCCAACCGACAGTGGCTCCCTATGCTCCCTTAATGGCAGGTCCCAACTTCCACTCTGAGCCAGAGATATGGCCCCGCCATTATCACCCAGGAGTTGGTAGCTGAAAATGGGCTGTTTCAGCCCAAACTGAAATTAACTCAAAAATCCCCAAAATCGACCCCTCGTCCGGACCCGCCAGAGGTAGGGACGAGGCAACTGACCCTATGCCCTTCGAGTACGAACTCCCTGGAGCCCTCACCCAACCTGGTTCCCTCTGAGGTCCCGGCATCAGGGCAACACGGATGAGTCATGTGGGGTCATGATGCCAAAATTACCAAAATTGGCGTCTTTCCCACGCGTGGCTCGCCCGGCCAAGGTAAGGCCAATGGCTCACAGGGTAGGAGGCAGGACCTAGGACTTATATCTGAGTGTACAACTTGAATTTAGGTCCGGGCTCCCTATGGGCTTAGAGAAATGGGGCCGCCAATTGACCACACGGAAGGGGGAAATTGGGGTCCCAAAATTGGGTCATTTTGGCTGCTTGAAATGAGCCAAAATTCGGTGTGCTCCCAATGGCATATCTCCACGCCGGCTTGGAGATCGGATCTGCCACTCCATACGCGATCCACCGGGAGTCCAACGGAGACTCCCATGCCCTTGGATTTCAGAGACCCCCATGCTACTTGGCGTGGTGACGATCCCAATTGGGTCCTACAAATGCCAAAATTGCAAAATTGCCCACACTCACTTTGGGCTAGCGCCTTAACGAAGGTGGCTCCGCTTCGCCCACGTGGTGTGTGGACCATGGGGACCATTACCCATAACACCCATGTCATATATGGTCCATTGGTCCATGCGTCTGGCGTGCACGAAGGTTAGAACATGGTGCACGGAGGGCAGCAAAAGTGGAAAAATGCTCAAAATGGCCAAAAATGCGCACACTCATGGTTGGGGCAAATGAGGCACATGCCCGACTTGGACCGGAGTGTGCCATAGGATTGGTATCAAGTCATGTTGGTCCAACACATCTTTTGGGCGTCGCCCAACTCCTCCGATATTGGGTATGACAGGGTCGCCAAGTGAGCCCATGATTTGGGATAGTCCCAAATCGCCAACATGGCGGCCACGGTATGCCAAGCCTAAGAGGAGTTATTCGCCGGGTCCAAGATATGTTGGGCACCGAAGTATGTACCCTCATATCATACTTGGGTCATGATGTCAATTGAGCGCAAAGTTGAGATACACGGTCGCCACTTGACATCATGACGGGCCAAAAATGGCAAAATTGGCACAAGCACACACAAAAGTGCCTTGAAAGGTGCATAATTATATTATAATATCTTCGGCTTGGATCGTGCAATCACTTAATCCTTCTACACACAATGACTTGACACCAATGACCTTCGATCCCACATATGTGCTCCACTTGGGGTGCCTTGAAAGGTTACGAGCGCTACTTCCCAAGTGGGCACAGGAAAATATGGAAAATTGCAAAACACACACCTTGCTCCCAACGTATCGCTTCGGGATCACCACACAAGCTTCCCTTCACGAAGGTCAGGCTTGCAATTGATCGTGGGGAGTATGGAGAAAGAGCTTGCACAATATGAGGTCCATTGGCGGGTTTGTCTTGGAGCGATGGACCCGCCAAATGGGCACGCAACACAACACAAGGCACATACTCCATATTGCCCAAAAAGGTAGCTCCCACCACGATATGTCATGCCCCTCCAAGGGCATAACTTTGTGTCAATCGCTCATAGGAACTCAAGGAGAGTTCCTATGCAACACCAACACTTGCGTGCTACACTCGAAAGTTATCCTAACGCACGCAATGTCATGGCCAAAGAGTTATAACGCAAACTCTACCCTCTTGACCATGATCCATTACACTAGCGCGCACGTGTGGAAACGCAAGGCATATAATGCTTCCTAAATTACGTCGGGAGTATTGTGAATACATCCCACGTTTCCTTATTGTCAATACTCGCAAGCGGCATGAGATATGACCCTTACAAGTGGCCTCACGAATCAACTTTGTTTTGCCCATATCTCTGAGTCAAATGGAGGGCAAGATAAAAGGAAAGTTGATTCGTGCGTAGGGAAGCACGTAGGTCCACTCGAAAGAGGTCAAATCAAGTGCGGGGATGTCGAAGTCGAAAATCCGATTTCGACATCCTGAAAAATTCGGATTAAGGTTGCGAGTGTAAGATGTGAAAATTGCGGAAGCGTCCATGCAGTTCCTGAAGGCTTTGGAGCCTTCGTGACGGATTGCGTTAAAATTTCCATTATAAACAGTTAAACTGGCGGTTACGGTAAAGTCGCGATCCAACCGCCAGCAGTCAAAACAGTGAATATCAGAACGGAAGCATAAAAATTGACGGAAACAATATGAAAATAAAACCCTGTTGATTCCTGATATTCTGATACACAAATCTCCGCTGGCGGTGCATCGGTTGCCGATGCGGGGCTTTACGGCACGGAATGGAGCGTCAACGGGCGTCTTCCCTTCCGTACATGGGGTTAGTGGACCGGAGACCGGTTGTATGCCGTAACCTAGCCATGGGGTTCTGGGTACCGCTTCAGTAGGCATACCAGTAAAGCCTGTGCCCTCAGCCATAGGCGGGTTGGTTATGGGTGTGGATGTTGCAGCAGCTGGGTCTGGAGTTTGGAGTGTGGTGCTTATAGGAGAGGGTGATGCGTGGAGGCCAGAAGCGCTTGGTGCGCCTTTGAAGGTGGGATCATTCGTTGGGTCGTGCCCTTGGTCTGCTCCTTCGTCTGCTATGCTTTTTCCAGCATCCTTCTGGCTCTCTCTCTTTCTCTTCACAGGATGGGTGTCCACCTCCTCGACTGAGAGGGCCCGGAAGGCCGACTGAAGTCCTTCCATCGAATCCTCCGCCACGTCCACTGGCCCATGTAAGGGCTCCGAAGGTACAGCGCTAGGTCCAGGTCCAGGTTCACCAGGTGCTGGCATTGCTGGTGCCTCAGGCGCCGTCTTCACGTCGGTGTCCTCTCTCTTGGTGTCCATATTCGTTCGCCCTTCTAACTTATATATGACTGATCTCGGCGCACTGGATGTACGGCACGGGGTTGCTGCCGGTACGCAGAGACAGTCTGCCTCTGCTACCAGAAAGTTTTATAGTGATTTCAACACTGTGTGTACGTTGTGCCTCTCCTGCTGCTTGCTGCTGGTGTAAGGTTTCCTGCTGCTTGTTTTTGATGAGTAAAATGTTTTATTGCTGAAATACAACCAATCCACGATATCCCAAAGCCAGAGATAAGCAAGTAGAAGACAATGAGGACCAAAGCATGAAGGGCTGCAGTGTAAACAGTGAAAGATGTAAGAATATTCACAGAAACTGCAACTCAAGGCAAATCGGATCGCATATTCACAAAGATAGTTGAAATGTTTTGGGAAAAGAGTTGGAAAACTGCCCCATAGTCACTCAATGTCCATAGTGCCATCTCAGGAGATGTGCACTCTTTGTTTTGGGTCCCATATGTGCTGAAGTGGCAGGGCATGTGGCGATGAGGTCACTGCCATGTCACATGGGATCTTCCTACTTAGCTAGGCTGACCGGGAATCGAACCCAGGACCTCTCAAAAAGAGGTGCCCCAGCCCCCTAGGGTGCATACCGCTAGGATAGCCAACAATTCATGACAAAACATAGATAAATTTATAGGCTCTGCCCTGGATATGTCAGTTCTCAGTCAACTCTGGAAATGATGAATAGCCTCACATTGATAGGGGACTAAGGGGTCCACTCCATATCCTGATTTAGTGTTTGGTTCCATAAGTCAAAATGTGTTTTCACCCATTTTGGTTAGGCCAATACTAAGATAAAAATGCTAGAGTGCTTAATGCATCTCTAATACAACTAGAGCATGCCTCAAGGCATTGGAAAAGCACTTTTTCTTACTACAGGCACTGATCCAAATACTCCAAAGCATTTTAGATCACTAGACGTGATCTACAAACATGCCTGTGCAAAACACAGTAAGTAAGTAAGTAAGTAAGTAAGTAAGGGCGGCCGCGTCCGCAGCCTCATCTGACTCCTCCTTGTTTTTTTTACATGGTGGCCGCCTCTGGCGGGAAGGAGTGCTCTCCACCATTAGTTCCCCTGGCGACCCCTGTCTCACCTCAGGGCCGAGAACTTCAACCAGGTTCCCTTGGGGCATGACCGGTGGTAGGCTCCCTTCAGTCGCTGCCCTCACGGTTTCAGCTCCTTCCGGTCACCCTTTGAAGGATCCCCTGGCCTTCCCCCCATAGCACAGCCTATTGGGCGCCTGCAGGCGGGTTTCCTGTGGATAGCCCTCGCCGACAGCGGAGCATTTCTCTCTGTCAACCACATTCCACAACTCCCCATCCCTCACGGGCTGAAGTACCCACTCGGCTCCAGGATGCACTTGGTTTTCGTCCATCCACGGCTGGAGGCCAGGGGGCGACCCTTTCCACGTTCCCCCTGGTCCCGCTCACGCGTGAACCTACGTGTACTCAGGCCATTGACCCGGGTATCTCAAGGTCAACCCTCACCCCTGCGGACACCTCACGGCCGTCCCGGAGTTCAGGGCATTTTCCCGACTTCCCGTGGCCAGGCTCCCCATGGTTGGCCCACGGTTCACCACTCCATGGCGACTGGTTTCCCAATCCCATGGGGCTGTTGCTTGGCGCTTTCGGCCTCCCTGCCCTTCCCATGTCCCATTCCCCGTTGCCTCATCCCGGCACCGGCCCGTTCCCAGCGTCCCATGGACTCCCTACCCCTTCGGGCCGTTGTGCGGCCCTAGCCACACGCCCTTCCCCGCCCCGTCCTCTTGTCCCTGCATCCCGTGTTTATACCCCACCGGGTCGCCTGCTACCCTGTGGCGCTGGCCCACTGGGGCCTCTTCCTTCCAGGGACCGTTTCGTGCGCCTAGCACGGGTCGCTCCCTTCCCGCCCCCGTCCCTTTCCCCTGTGCCGCGGCCCTGGCCTAATCCCCCGGGCTGTCTTGCGGCCCCATCCCATCCCTCATCCCGTGTTTATACCCCACCGGGCCGCCAGCAACCCCGTGGCGCGGGCCCACTGGATCCTCATCCATCCGGGGACCGTTTCGTGCGCCTAGCACGGGTCGCTCCCCTCCCTCCCCCGCCCCTCTCTCCTGTGCCGTCTCCCTAGCTGTCCTAGTCACCTGGGGCCGTCGCGTGGCCCTAGCCACTCGTCCTTTTCTGTCCCGCCTCCTTGTGTTGTTGTCCGCTTTTGTTTCCCCCTTTTTTATTCTTTTTTCCGCCTTTTTTTTTTTTTGCTTGGTTCCCTCCTCCCTGCATGCACGCACAACATCACTGCATCACCATCTCGTTTCTGTTCGGTGCTCACGTCCAGTCCCTCCGCCATCCTGTGGCGTTGCCCCTGGCGGTCCCCGGCCATGCCGGGCGACCCAGCCATTCAGCCCGCGTTGCTGTACAAGTTTCCGCTCTCTCCCCTCTCTACCCTCCCCTCCCCTCTGTCTTCTGCCCGCCCTCTTAGTGTCGTTCCCCTGCTCCGTGTGCTCGCCGCTGGTCGTCTCCGCGCCAAGGCTGTATCTCGCGCGCCCTCACGTGCCTCAGGGCCTCCGCCCTGTCTTCTGACCTGTAGGCCGACCTGGGCGGCCTCCCCAGACACCCCTTCGGGGGGACTCCCCCGTCGTCCTCTCCCGCCGGCCGCCCCTCCATCAGTTCCCTGATGGTCGGGCGGGGCGGCCGGTACGGCTCTATGCGGGTCAACGGCATGGTGCTTCTCTGTGAGAGACATTGTGTTCCTTGGCGCCCTCGTTGGCCCCCTGTGCCCCCCACCTCCCGCGCCCTGCCTCCTCTTTGTGCCCTTCCTGTGTGTCCGCCCGTCCTGCCGTTGTTTTTTTTTTCCGCGCTCCTTGCCGCTCCCGCGCGCCCTGCGTGTGACCTCTGCTCTTCTTCGTGTTACCCTGGTCCCGCTGCCCTGCGCCCCCTCTCTCGCCTGTCTCCCTTCCCATTCTCCTTCTCGCAGTCGACCCTGCCTGCACGTCCACCCTCCCTGCCCGTGCATCGCTGTCACTCGTGTGTGCCACTCCTGTGCCCTACCCCTGCCCCTCCCTCTCGCCCCTACCCTTTCCCCTGGGTGCTCCCTCAGTCCCCGCCTCTCACCCCATCCTGGCTGCCTGGCGCCGTGTGTGGGGGGGGGGGAGGGCTCAATTGGTCAGGTGTGTACCCGCCACTGTGCTCCAGCCGCGCCTGCCTCACGACCCTCATCGCCTACTCAGATCCATGATTGTCCGTGTCACGCAGACAGTTCGTCCCTTCCCTCGTCCCTGGATGGGGTAAGAGTCGGGCTGCTTCTTCAGGGTTCAGGGCATTGTCGCCTTCGGACCGAGGTTGGGGCGTAGCGTTTGATGTGTCCCACGTTGGCTTCCTCCTTTGCACTGGCATGCTCGCTTGCGCTGGCCCCCCTCGGTCACACACCTGTGTTTCCGGGTCACCTGGTGGTGGGGGGTGGGGCGGTCAGAGTCACCCTTGTGGGCCGCTGCCACCGGCCCTGGGTTATTTAGGTCCTTAGGATTTCAAAAACCCCAGTGGGTACTGGCTTTTCGGAGGTCAACATACAGCCACACAGGGGAGGGGTGTGGGCAGCGCCTGGGCGCCTGCATGTGCAGTCTGTGTGTGCGCTGGTGCATGCAGGGTGTCCTGGCGGCGTAGGTGGGGGGTGGGTGTATCTGTGGTCTGGTCTGTGGCCCTGTACCCCCCCTGTGCTGGAGACGCTTGCCCAATTCCCGTCGCTGCAGGCCTGGCGTGGTCGATCCCTCTGAGCATGGCGCCCGTAAGCTCATTGTTTTCAACGCAGCACCTTCCTTCCACGCAGAGAGCTGCAAGTCCGAGCCCTGGCGCCGCGCTGCTCCCCGCCTTCGCCGGCCGTTCTCGCCTGTCACGACCTCGCGCTCCGCTCCGTCACCGTACCACGATACTGCTCCCCGTCTGCTGCCCTTTCTGCCCCACGCTGTTCGCCGTACCCACGATACGTCGCGCGTCCCACTGCCCGGTTGCCTCCTCCGCACTCGCCTGCGCCCCCGTACTCCGCCACCCCTTCTCTCCTCTCCCCCGCCGCTGGTCCTGTGCTCTCCGCTTGGGGTTCTCGTCCGCGTCCTCCATCACCACATCCCCCTCCACTGTCAGCCGTGTCCCTGTCCTCCTCCGCGCACCTGCACCTCTCTGCTCCCCTCCTCCCCTCCTCTTGTCCGTCACATCCCCTCCTCACCCTCCTCCACCTCCGCCGACCCCCTGCGTCCGCCTCCCCGCATCCCATCTGCCCGTCCCTCCGCACGCCCCTGGCCCCCTGCCCCTAGCGCTCCCCGCTCCTGTCCCTGCCCGGCCCTACGCGTCGCCACCGTACCGTCCCTCCCGCTGCAACAGCTCTCGCAGCATCTGAACCCTGGGCTTCTTCCCCTTCTCCTGGGGACTGTCCAGGCGCACCCCCGGGAGCGCCGCCCCCAGCATCCTCCTCCATCGCCACTCTTCCATCTCCGGCCCCCTTTCCCCGGGCCTCCCCGCCCTGCCGACCAGGTCACTGAAGGGGCGGGGGCCCCTCTTATCCCGCCTTCCCCTCGTCTTCCCCGCCCACTTCACGTAGCGGGCCAGCTCCGCCACGTCCCGGGTCTCCTCCGCGGCGGCGCATACTGCCGCGGCGGCGGGGACTCCGAGTCCCAGTCAGTCGGCGTCGGCTCCGGACTGGGGCTGGCCGGCCGCGGTGCCCCCTCCGCCTCCCCTGCCCCTCGCTCCTCCCGCCTGCGCCGCTTCCCCCTTTCCCGCCTCGCCTCCTCGTCCTCCTCCCTGGCTCTTTTCCCTGACGGCGACTGCCCCTCCACGTCCGTGGAGGGGGTGTCCCCTTCCGGATCCGGGAGCACCCAGCGGGCCCCCCGGGCCACCGCCTCCTCCTCCTCCCGCACCCTGTGCTCCCGCGCCGCCACCGCCCTGTCCCTGTCCGCCAGCCTCGCCGCCTCCCCCCTGATCCGCCTCCATGCCCTCTCCAGTATCTCTCCCTCTTGCTCCGGTGGGATAGCCGGCCGTCGGAACGGCACCAGCGGGGTATCCTCCCGCCCCCTACCCTCCTCCTGTCGTCCTCCCTCCCTTTCCGCCCTCTCATCTCCCTCCTGCCTCCTCCGAAGGTCCGCCCCCGCCCTCTGCGGTTCCTCCACTGCCTGTGCTTCCCCTCCCTGCGGCCTGTCGGTCCCCTCCGTCCTCCCCTCGTCCGTTCCGCCCACCTCACCCCTGTCTCTGGCCTCCCTCTCCCGCAGGCTCCTCCCCGCCTCCCCGTACCTCTCCCACGCCCTCCTGTGCTCCTCTCCCTTCCCTTCCTGCGCTCCCCACGCTGTCCCACCGGCCTGCTGGTGCTGTTGCATGTGCGCCTGTGGCTGCATGCCTGGGTACATCGGCAGGGGCGGGTACATCATCCCCATCGCCGGGTATGGCGGCGGCGGGAACGGTGGGACGATTGGTGGGACGGCTGGCGGGACTACACCTCCCCACCATCCCAATCCCGCCCCTGGAAACACTGGCGAGCCCATGTACCCAAGGGCACCCCCTTTCCCCTGCCCTTTGCCTTGCTGCCCCGTCGCCCCGCGTCCCTTGCCGCCTACTCCGTGGAGTCCCGCCTTCCCTTGTCCCTTCCCCTGTAGCCCTTGTTGCCCCGCCCCTTTCCCCTGCTTGTCCCTGCCGGCCTCTACCTGTTCCGCACCACTGCTCTGCACCGCTGCGCTGCTCTGCTCCGCCTGCCCCCCCCTTATCCCCGTCCTCCCCGGCTCCATCTCCAACTGGTACATGTCGTCCGGCCCTTGCCCTGGGGGCTGGCGGCGACGGCGCTGGTGCTCCACGTGCGCCAGCGCCTCGTACCGCGCCGCATGCTGGCGGCGCGCCTCCCTCTCCTCCTCCGCCCTTACCGCCGCACTGACCCCTGGGGGCGACCTCGGCGGCGGCTGCCTGAACGAGCGTTGAAGCTGCGGCCACTGTCGCCCCCATGGACTTCCTTTTACCCCCTTTCCTGCCAGGTGTCCCTTCGCGTGTACAGCCCCCGTCGTCCCTGCCTGCCCTTTCCTTTTCTTGCCCGTCCGCCCTCTCCCTCCGGTGCTCACGCTGCCGTCTCCGCTCCCTGCCGCTCCCGCCTCTAGCTGCCCTCGTCCGCCCTTGCCTTCCTCCTGCCTCCGCACCTCCGGGAGGATGGAACAGCAAACTTCAGGAACACGCCTCCAGCAAGCAGCAAAGGCCGCCTCCACCAAGACGCCGTCTGCACTGTCTAGAGCCTTCTCAATCGAGATCACAGTCACCCAGGGCACGCATCGCGCCAGCTTGCTTGCGCTGCTGCTGCCGCCGCGCAGCCGCAGCAGCTGATGTTGTACCCCTTCGCGAACGCCGAACAGGTTTCTCCACAAACAACAACTTCATCACTTCGCCACGCTCCTCAAACTCCAACGCATGACAAGCAGCTTCTTCAGCATGTTTGTAGATTGTAATACAACCCAACTTGGTCTTGGCTGAGGTCTATTCCTTGATCCTTGTTCCCATGGACACTGAAGCACAGGCACTGATCCAAATACTCCAAAGCATTTTAGACCACTAGACGTGATCTACAAACATGCCTGTGCAAAACACAGCAAACTGTCCTAAACATGCCGAAAAATTTACAAAACACTCAGAATATTATAAAACCTAGAAAATTATAAAATCTGTAGATTTTACCTAAGTTTTCTTCATATCAAAAAATTTAATCGTACGCACAATCATCGCGATGCGCGGCTGCCATGTGGCATTTTCCGTCCGCGAATTTCGCGGGCCATCTAGCAGCCCATATTATAATGAAAATGCATAATCTACAATAAATTTGGAAACAAAATAGATAAGAGTATCTTCTACATTTGTGGACCAGTTACACTCCCCCACCAAGCTGAAACTCAGGGTCCAGAGCTGAGTTTGTTGCTGAAAAATATGAATAATGGGGGCAAATGGGTAAGATACACCCAAAGCCAATCTGAGCTTTTTCAGCATGAACCTATACTTTACCTGTGACATGGTATTTACTACAACTACTATGTACAAAACAAAAACTTCTGCCACACCCCGGTGCCCTGAAATGGAAACCCACCAGGTGTCAGGGGCTTTTTGTTTTAATGTACAAAAAAAAAACCCTGCTCAGGGGTTGGGGAAAAGCCTGAAGCAAAAGGCTATAAAAACCCCATTCCCTTTCTGGGAGGTGTTGTAACACACTCCCACCAAAACCTGTATATAATGAAAAAAATCCTGCACATCTTTCTGAGCTTACCTGTAACTTGCAGTCATTTCTCATTATATAAAAACCAGCTCCAACAGCCCTAGTCAGTGCAAAAACCCAGCCAGAGTTTCGAAATGATTTTCCAAACCCAACTGCAATTTCTGCCTAGGGAGCCTGGCCCAGAGTACCCTGCCTACGGGAGACCCCAAAAGGACAGAGACACACAGGCACAAGGCACAGAGCATGGGCACAAAAATATCGTACAAACACATTTTGTTGTGCCCACTGGGTTCGCACCATCCTGGTGCCGTGCACAGTACTTTACAGAGTGCAGGTGCAGTGCACAACGTGCAGTGCACAGTACTTGTGCAGCATTGAACAAACGAACAAAAGAGAAAAAAGAAAACGTCAGAGCAAAAAATATTCAATTCCTCACGACTCCTCCAAATGTCATCCAGTATCAACCTCCTTGCAACGACATCTCTTCACCATACCATGCACGCTTACACATACCTCGCACCCACCAAGCAAAGTGCTCACACCCAGACACCAGAACTGAGGAACACCCTGCAAATTCAAATGCCAAACCCTTTCCAAAAATAAAAAATGTAAAGTACAACTCTGCCAGCAGAGCAGAGGTTCCCACTGACCCGCCTGCTCTCTGCCCTACCACTGGGCCTGACGTCTCACGCACTGGCGTACCTGCTGACCTGAAGGGGGGAGGGGGCGTAGTTGGCGTCCCATACCCCAGCCCCACTTATAAAAGTATAATGAAGGCTTGCCATGCACCCCACTACATGTCCTCGGACCACCCAAAAAATCTGCAGCAGGTAAAGAGTATAAAAAAAATATCCCCAGGGGTTGTAGAAGTTTTTCAAGAAAAGGTGTTTTGGCTCTGGATCTCCAAAGGGGGCTGCTGCACTGAAGGGGGGGGGTACCTCAAAGGCGAATTGGCCTCCCCTCAACCCATCTCCATCCCCCAACCCACCTTGTGCATCCCCTTTCGGCAAAAAAAAGCAGAAAAAACCTGGAGAAAAATTACCTGGAAAGACCTGTGAGTGTAAAAGAGGCACGTGCAAAGCCGTGCCACAAACAGAATAAATACAGGCGCCCACACAGGGCCCAAACAAGGCCAACATGCCCACAGCCCATAGCGAAGGGCTCGCAAAGCAAAACAGGGCATATCCAAGCCCACAGACAAAACAAAAACAAACCTGAACCTCCATACACTAGCACAAACAACTTCCCATACTTTTTTCTTATCCTACGGCGTTTGTTGTCCACGTCACTTTTCATATCCAGCTCATTTACCCTGATCTATGGCACCTCCGCCACTTCAGAACCAATCTCTACACTGGTCTCTGCAAAAGTGTACAAAAAGACATCGACCAACCGAAACAAAGGTCTACTGCACAACGCATACGTATAGGCAGTGCCTTTAAGAGCACTGCTGAGAGTCAAAAACACCTCTGCGCAAAGTCGAAATTTCACATACAGTAGATTTAGCCTACATTCAACCATATATACGTCAATCACGAAAACAAAAGGGAACCACTCGCTCTTAACGAAGGCTTACACACCCAGCACAAACTGTCCTCCAGTTAAACGCAGTCAGGACCCGTGAGCGAAGGGCCGCATCCACCAAGACCATCTCCTGCGTAGCAAACTTCAGGAACACGCCTCCAGCGAGCAGCAAAGGCCGCCTCCACCAAGACGCCGTCTGCACTGTCTAGAGCCTTCTCAATCGAGATCACAGTCACCCAGGGCACGCATCGCGCCAGCTTGCTTGCGCTGCTGCTGCCGCCGCGCAGCCGCAGCAGCTGATCTTGTACCCCTTCGCGAACGCCGAACAGGTTTCTCCACAAACAACAACTTCATCACTTCGCCACGCTCCTCAAACTCCAACGCATGACGAGCAGCTTCTTCAGCATGTTTGTAGATTGTAATACAACCCAACTTGGTCTTGGCTGAGGTCTATTCCTTGACCCTTGTTCCCATGGACACTGAAGCACAGGCACTGATCCAAATACTCCAAAGCATTTTAGACCACTAGACGTGATCTACAAACATGCCTGTGCAAAACACAGCAAACTGTCCTAAACATGCCGAAAAATTTACAAAACACTCAGAATATTATAAAACCTAGAAAATTATAAAATCTGTAGATTTTACCTAAGTTTTCTTCATATCAAAAAATTTAATCGTACGCACAATAATCGCGATGCGCGGCTGCCATGTGGCATTTTCCGTCCGCGAATTTCGCGGGCCATCTAGCAGCCCATATTATAATAGAAATGCATCATCTACAATAAATTTGAAAACACAATAGGTAAGAGTATCTTGTACATTTGTGGACCCATTACACTTCTGCACCTAAGGGGACCTGAATGATGATCGGTCTTGCAGCTCGTAATTAGTTTGATCAAGTGAGCGGCTAGGTGGGTAAGGCTCCGTGTGATGAACGGGAAAAATCGGCGTAGATGACCTCCTATGTACATAGAGCGGCTGTCCTTCAATGAACCTCGGCTCGTCACGACCGCTATGCCCCTGATTAGGCTGCTCTTTTTGTTGAATTTGCTGTGTTTCAAAAAGAAAAAGAGGTTTGGCGAAACTGGGCGCGAATGTCGCCGAAGAGGACAACGGGTACGGTCACCCGGGGTATGCAGCTGCACTCCTACCACCAAGCTGCTGCAGCTATGCTCCCGTCAACCGACCACCACTCCCACCACTAATCGATTGTCTCCTTCATCTCCTCCTGCTGCTTCTGCATCTCCTTCATCGCCTCCTCCATTGTCTCCTGCTGTTCACACAGCTCTTTCATCGTCTCCTTGAGCTGTTCGCGATACCTCAATAACGCCTGTCGCTTCTACTGGAGATCGATGCGGTTATGCTATCCTAACTCCCCATCCTCCCAACTTGCTAAGGTGTTGACCCAGATCGCCCTTAAAGGAGCTAGAGTGGTAGTATGTACCCCAGTTTGCAATTTTAATGAGCGCGAGCAGTTTGGGTCACCTAATTCTAAGGGCGTTTCCAAGGGGTGTGCTTGGGGGCTCTTCGGGGGGAAAATAGTCTAAAAGCAGCGCGCCGGGCGCGCGCCGGGCAAACATTCTCCCTGTGCATCTCTTTCATCGTCTGCTCCATTGTCTGCTGCTGCTCACGCAGCTCTTTCATCGTCTCCTTCAGCTCCTCATTCTGCTGGCGCAGCTCGTTCATCTCTCTCTGCAGTTTTATACATACGATACGGCAGTGGCGAGAAACTGTAGGAAAGCCTGCCATCCCATCCATGGGGTTCGGTGCACACAGCTATTAAGGTAGCTGTCCGTTCAATCACATCACGCATGCAGTCGCCCGCCTGCTGCTCTCCGACCACATGGTCATTGTACCTGCCTGCTCCTGCTGCTCCAGCTGCTGCTGCTGCTCCCACAACATCCGCCTCTGTCGGCATCGCCAAGTAGGTGCATACGTGTGTGACTGCAAATTGGCAAAGGCCTTACTGAACCCGGAGACCCGGCAATCACACTCAACGATATGGAAGGAAATGCGCAACCACGACACGGCAGTACCTGGCTGATACCCCCGCTGCTGCCGTTGCTCCTGGTGCTCCTGCCGAAAGAGCACTACTCTTTGCACTGTACTTGTATATTGACAAAGATGCACGGTGTTGCCTGGCCCTTGTGTTGAGGGGAGGGCATTCATGGCAGAACTCCGCTAGCTGCGCCAGATGGACGTGGTGCCACCCCTGCACGACCGCAACAAGTTCACTGTACCTGGCCGATGCCTTTGTTGCTGCCATCGCACCTGCTCACACTGCTGCCGTTGCTGCTCCTGCTGCTCTGCTGCTCTTACTGCTGCCGTTGCTGCCCCTGCCCCTGCTGCTGCTGTCATTGCTTCTGCTCCGGCTGTTCGTGCTGCTCTTGCTGGAGAGCAGTCTCTGCCTCGTAACTGTATACGGTGTAAGTATGTGTTAGTGTGCGATTTTGGAACTAGCAAAAGAGAGCCGGAGAGTAACCCAATCACACCTTCCGCTTCTACGGGCAATTGCTCGTGCTCTCTTCTGGGCGCACTTCTGCTCTGCCGCTGGGCTTGTGCGCTACGCACGCGATTCAGGTCCGTACAAGGGGGAGGGAGGCTCACAAAACACACACACACGAACATGCATACGTAGAAAATTGGCATCAAATATGAAAGCACAGTGGTGTGTGCATCATTACCCGAGAGACAAAGACAAGACATACCATGTGTTCCGACCTGCTCCTGCTGTTGGACCTTTTTGGTCAGTGTCAGGTGCAGGCCGCAGATTTCACATGATGACATCATAGATGTGCAGGTTTATAGGTATATGCACGGGCTTGTTGCTTTCCTTGGCTAGGTTGCACACAGACAACACAGAAAGGGAGTGTCTGCCTGCAACCCTAACCCTAACCCTAACCTGCACGCAGGTGTGAAACACTCACCCCCCCCGCCCCTGAACGCGGCAAAGCTGTCCAGAATTCGTCATGCTAATCCAAGAGACTCGATATTTCATTAATGTTCCTCTATGTTTCCCCTTGTCTCTCCCAAATATGCCTATTCACCGATACACTTATCCTAGCCTGTACATCTCATTGCACATATGCACGCATAGACACGCAGCTTGGATGCACAATGAGTAAGAAAAAGTCACTGCCATGTCTTTCTTGGAGGGCTTGATCCAGGCCAAGCCTCCCTTTAAACCCTTTTGTTGATGCTAAGACAAACTTAAGTGTCTTTATCTCTCTTTTGTTGCCTAAAGTACAAGTTCTCAAAGTAACTAGGGTTGTGACCCTAGCCCCCCATAAAGTTCACCCCTACCACTCAACTGAGCGGAGGTACCTTCCTGCATGGACGATATACCGAAATAAAATAGGCATTTCATGCTTTAGGCCTTGGTGGTTAAGCATAGTGGTCTCCCACCCCAAGACCCCTATACTCAATTGTTTCTACCACTTATTGTGGTCCTACTTTGTAACTGCTTCTGAATTCAGTTGCTTGGCGGAGTCATTTTCTGTGTGGTCCTGACATCTATGCCCCACATCCCTAACCAGCACCATTTCACCCAAAAGAGTGCACATGAAGTGCCTAATGCTATCTCTGAGGCAAGATTCAGACCAATTTTCATATAAAATCTTTTGTATTATCCATTTGTGATTGAATCTTTGTGTATAAACCTGCTTTGTCTATCTGCAGCCCTTCTGTGTTACACTGTATTCCAAAACCAATCATTGATTCGATCCACATCCTGTTCTTGCTCTACTTGCTGCTTTGGTTTGGGTTTTCAACTACAAAACCTGCAGGAATACATCAAAATATCTAGGTAAGCAAAGCAACAGGCAAATCACGGAAGAGAACTCATCAGGTACGATTCTGAAACACGTGAAATCAGTAGAAAGGGTGCTCTGTGACAAACACAAATTCTCCAGCTATGTAAGCAACTGAAATCGTATGCAACAGATAACGAATTTCGTTCTCTCATTCCACCTGTTAATCAATGTAACCAATACTCAAAATCGACACAACCAAAAAATCAAGACTCAACATGACAGCGTGTACATGCGCGCGCATGCCCCACCGCGTAAGGCAGGCGGTTCAATGAGCGAAATAAAATGGAGACTGAGAATGCAAATTGAGGCAAATCACAGCCACTGTCATTGACCCACCCACCCCCCGACAGTGGCCCATGCGTGTCAAAATATAAGAGACAGAAAAAATTATCCCCACCTTAAGAAGTTACCATATTCGTACATCACCATCAAATCAGAAGGGCCAACCGGGATCTGAATTTCCTTGCAGAAGTTCAGGACTCGGGTTCGCCAGTGTCTCCGAGGGACATCCTTATAACCTAACTCAGCCACGATCAGGACAACGTTTTCATAAATATCACCATGGGACCACGACCAATATCCACATTTCACACATAGGCCTGGCACCAGGGAACGCCAAACAGTCGTGTTGGTCGACCAACGGTCAGGCCATCGGACCACTCCTGACACCGCACCAGTGTGGACGTCCAGCGCTCTGGAATTCAGTCGCAGGCCCCTGGATTGACTGTCAAAGTCCACAATCACCTCAAGAACCTGGACCTTCGTTCCAAACTGTTCGACTGTCATGGGCATTGCATAAGTAGATTCCAGTTGGACTTTCATGGTCTGCTGGAGGTCAAATAACACAGATTTCGGGCCAAATATGTAAAAATTGTCACGGTACCTCCCATGGATGAATTTGTGAACAGACAACGCCGATCTTGTAGCACGCATTTCTGCGCTCATAAGATACAGCACAGCAAGTTGGGTACTGATGGGTCCACCCATTGGTAAACCAATAAGCTGACTGAGCACATAACCACCTGCAGTGAAGTCAGCATTAGCCCACAGTTCGAAATTAACAAACGAGGTAATCATTTCAATACTGAGGTTCATGAAATACCTGGAGGTTCCTGTGCCCAACCGGTCGAGGGATTTACAGATAGTAGAAATGGCAAACCAGGTGATGGGATTCCTACTCTTACGGTTATCTCTAAGCACAGACACACAGTACATCACACTGTCGAGCACACGATCCTTCGGGATCTCTGAATACATATCAACCATATCAAGCTCCAAGCCAGCCCATGGGACACAAATCTTTATCAGCGGCTGACAAAGCAGAAACAAATAACCCTTTTGCGTCATACATAGAGAAAATTTCAAAATTGGTGTCCATGTCACCCACGAATCGACACAGAAGGGAGAGTGCCCGTGATGCAAGTTTGCCAATTTTTGAAGCCGGATGACTGAAATGGGAAATGACAATTCTAATCTTCAGGATGCCGTCGGCTTCCTGAGATTTAGACTTGATCAGGATTTTTGCACTGGGTGCCTTTGAATGTTTACTGGGGGGCTTCCATCGGGCACCGAGAATCGGGCGCCACGTTTGGATAAGTCCAGAAGAATACATCCGCTCAATGATAGTATTACGCAGGAGGTTTCGTGCTAAAAAGACAGCGCCAAAAGCATGCAAGACTTGGTACTTCACATTTTGTAATATGTGTGCCTGGAACAACTGGGCCCAGTGGACAGTGCATACAACAAACAGCAACCCCGGATTTTTATCAGCAAGTAAAAAACGGAAGTTATGGTCCTGCTGACGTAGTGCCTGCAGGTGCTCAGGATTCACTCGAGGGTCAACCGATGTTATCTCATCATCATAGGCATGAAAAGCTGCCTCAGCCATTGAGCGAGATGCAGACATAGCCTCGTGTTCAGGAACTCCTGGCAATTGTCGCATAGTGGAATACACGGAGGAAGACAAACCATGGACGCATGACAACAAGGGGGCAACTGTAGAATTTTGGGCATTCTGCCGTAACAATCCAGCTGAATCACCCAGAATCAGTTGTAAGTGCTCACATGTGGATCGGGATACAATATGGCTGATGGGAGGAGGGCAACACAAAGGTGACTCCACACAGGCGCAACCCTGTTTCAGGCAACGCTGCAGTAATCCAGGAGTGAAACGGAACTGCGAGTTCAGAACCCAGTCAGCCACCTTTTTCGTTTTACACCGAACCACCTTGATACGATCCGCATAGAAGGATTTCAGGGGGGTAAAACACTTTGAATCGAGCAAATGCTGGCGCATCCGTTGCTGAACAAAATCAGCAAATGCTGCTGAAGTATTGTTGATTTTTAACAGCAGGAAGCGTCTCAGCACGATGCCACACTCGCGCCCTGTCCGGGCCTTCACCTTTCTGAAAAGACGTTCCCATAGACGGTGTTCAACCGTACCCTGCGATTCGTGGAGGATTGAAAATTGTTGCTCCAGGGATAGGGAGGATCGTAAACACGACACCTCCTTCTCCACTGTAGTGGAATCAGTCATACTCAACACAGTGGGCGGGTATAATTTGCCTCGGCCCAACTTGGCCCAGTCTTTGGAAGAAAACTGGGGTAGGCGGCTATTTAGTAATTTTATAGCATGGCGTTGCCACCACTGTTCACGGGAGAATACCCTAAAAATAGAGCATAGTTCCAGTGGACATATACCCCAGCGGTGTGCTCCAATCCGGGACATATATCTATACATTGCATGGGCGTTGGACTTACCTGAGGCACACTTCAGCATAGCCAGGATATGCTCCCTACCACGATCACTAATGGGTCGCCCGATGGAGGCGGACCCATTACTGTTCCACCGAACACCAAACAAACGGACTGCAGTTTGACCCACCATACCAATGTACACTTCGGCCGTTTCCATGGAAAAAACCATATAACAACCAATAACAGGTTCAAAGACAGATACTCTGGCACAGCAACCACGGGGGTTACAAAACCGTAAAATGTGTCGGATCCACTTCGCATTACACAGGGGCAATAATTGGTTAATTCGGTCAAAGGACTCAAAACTTGCACCCCAATCGCGGGGGGACGCATCAAGGGCACGTTTGCGGGTAATACACTCATCCTCCCAAGCAGATTTCCAAATTGTCGACAGGACCTTTTTTGACAAAGGTTGGAGGTGAAGGGGGGTATGACATAATTTGGTCTTGTACTTGAGCTTAAGTGTCTGACCAAGCATCTTCACAATGTCATGGTTGTCAACAGGGTCTGTATCGAACGCACAACGACTCTGCAAGAGGAAGCCGTGAATATGTGAACACAATTTGGTGGTCATAGCATCTGCATTGTACGTAGGCACACGGGCGTCCGTGATATGGAACAACGGTGCAATGACGGATGGATGTTTTTGGTGGCCACAGAGAAGTAAATCCATGCATCTCCTAGTGGCGTCGGTAACTAAAACAACAAAACGGAGAGGGCGCGCATCGCTCAACACCGCGTCCATGATTCGTTGACATGCCTTAAACATCCAAGCGTGATGGGTGTCAACCCACAACACCCCACCTTGTACAGGGCCACACAGGGGTGAACCATCAAAAGAACACCAAACCTCATCACCATAGTAAGGGGAAGAGAAGTTGTAGAAAGGGGAGAAGGCAGCGGAGGTGGCGATCCCAAAAGGGATACGGAATGTGTCAGCGACCGCAATGGCTAGTGCCGACGGAGGCCCACTTTGTATGGATGCCCCATGCAATTGTCGTCCATAGGACTCGTACAACATCAAAAAATTGTTGCAAAACACCTCGGTCATAAGGCGGGAATCATGGATCTTCTTCGCACGGCAGTACAAAGAAAAAAGCCGTCTACAATGGAGATTAGCGCAACATTTTGCCACCACACTAGCGTATGAAGGCGGGGTCTTGTCAGAGGCGGGGACAAACAATTGCGGAGGAAATAGGTTTCGAGCAGTGAGGTAGGTACTCTCATGCCAAGGACACGGGTCAACAAACACAGCATTTTGTATCTGTTTGGAGAGTTCGTTCAATTTCTTCATGCTAGCACCCAAACGTTCAGAAAATTCTTGGCAATGTCCGGAAAATGCGGAAAGATGTGAAGAGAGCGACTCGTGAACAACATTTGACAAATTCATATCTCACTAGCAAACTTAGATGCCCCAAGGTGGTCACCGGGGAGCAACAAAACTATAATGACCCACAAGGTCAATCTCTTTTGTAAGGTTGGGCACGAAGACGGGCAGTTTGGGATCGACCACGGGTATTTTGCACCTTGCCGCCGGCAGGGCTCTCTTCGATTGTGATGGCATCCACCCCGGCCGGGCCATCGTTTACGGGTTTCGCACCCTTACCTTTTCCACGGCTATGGAGAATGCGATCAACAATATCATCTCCAAACTCCTTCAATTGCGTCGGTTGGTGCGCCACAAATCCATGGAAATCAGTGCTCAATTTTGCAACATGTGTCTTTACTTCCGCAACATCCGTCTCAAGTGCATGGATTTTTGTTTCGTGTTCTTTGAAACGTGAATTAGTGGCATTCCTTGCCTATTGCGCCACACGTTCCGCATACTTTTGGCTAGCCGTAATTGCCCTTGGCACACGTTGAGCAGGAGCGTTGGTATCGGTCTTTTCCGGCGAAGACAACATGTCAATATCTTCGACATCATGATGCGTGTCATCATTCTTTGTATTAGCATTGTCTTTCTTGCGCACTTTTGGCATTTTGACTTCACCATCGGACTCGGACGTAGATGTCTCATTGCCGGCATCATCCACGTGGGTACCATCCACGCTTCGATCTTTTCCACGCCTCTTCATACCCGTTTTTTCTTTCTTCTTCTCTTTCACGTCCGTAGTCTTCTTGGTTTTCACCTTTGCCTCATCCTCCGGGGAAGTAGTGCAAGTGGAGCTTTCACATGAACCTTCCGTTTGAAGTGCCCAATCGGAAAGGGAAAGAGATGATCCACCTTCAACACCACATTTAAACGCCTCAATGGTCACCTTGGATGCCATGTACGCAATACATGGGCCATCCTTAGGAATATCGCCACCGGAGTTGATAGCCTTCACGAGACGTGAACATGGACTCTTAGATGCAAAGATAAAAAGGCATGAGACCAAGCAAAATGACTTGTTCCGTGAAGTGAATGGGAAAATACCCTCAAATTTGTTCGAGAATTTAGAGCCAAATGCATGAATTTCGTCAAAGGTAGCACGCGGGTCCCATCCAGCCGTCACAACCGTCAAGCCAATAGGCATCTTCCCTTTCCAAATAAGAGCATTGTTATCCTTCTTCACCGAAGCACCAAATAATCTCTCATGAAACAATGAATTGTCACGCTCTTTTTCAAGAATCCTCTTCGCCTCAAAGCACAAATCTTTGATTGTTTGGAACACTTCTTTCACATATGGGGCTTTGCAATCCGATGACTTGTGAGATGGATCACTGCATCTCCAACAAAGATTAAACGTCGCATAGGAAGTAAATCGGGAACCACGATCATCCTTTCGAGAATAACGGTAGGAGCGTGGAGGAGTTCGGAAGCGTTCATCATATCCATAATCTCTATCACGGTTAGGTCCATGGCGGCGGTCATGGTCTCTGTCACGATCATAATCTCGATCATGCTCACGCCGGCGGTAGGAATCATCTCCATAGGAGCGGTAATCACGTGAATCTCTGGAACCACGATAAGACATAGCGTTCAAGACTTAGAATAATCCAAACCAACCAAAATTATGAAAGTTGTCGCAAAGTAGTCGCAAAGTAATTGTCAAGTAGGTGCAATCAATGAGGTACACTCGGCCTTTCCTTGTGAGGGCGAGTTTGACGTAGATAAGCAAAGCAACAGGCAAATCACGGAAGAGAACTCATCAGGTACGATTCTGAAACACGTGAAATCAGTAGAAAGCGTGCTCTGTGACAAACACAAATTCTCCAGCTATGTAAGCAACTGAAATCGTATGCAACAGATAACGAATTTCGTTCTCTCATTCCACCTGTTAATCAATGTAACCAATACTCAAAATCGACACAACCAAAAAATCAAGACTCAACATGACAGCGTGTACATGCGCGCGTATGCCCCACCGCGTAAGGCAGGCGGTTCAATGAGCGAAATAAAATGGAGACTGAGAATGCAAATTGAGGCAAATCACAGCCACTGTCATTGGGCATAAATCAAGGACATCTTTCCGGTAGCAGAGACAGTCCCTTGTGACCTTTTGAACCGACCCTGAGAAGAAGTGCAGCACAAAAAGCTCAACAACAAGTTCATCATGTCCACGCCAAGCGTCAGGACCTGGCCCATCAGAACTGTCCAAGTGCAAATTGGCAGCATGGCCCACCCTATGAGTGAACCACCTTACCGAGCTCCACAACATCTCAGTAGCGCATCTGGGTCCCAAGGTGATCCAGAACGCAGAAGGGCGGAAGAAAATAAAGGCCTTACCACCGAGGCCTTAGCAGCACACGGTGGAGACAGCTTCAGTCATCTCCACAGATGCGTAGCTGCCTCAGTATCCAGATCCAACTGTCCGGCTTCATCCTCGACAGCGATTGAAGGCCCTGAGGAGTATGAGGAACTGAGGAAGAAGATGGATGAGTACATCCTACATGAGGAGTACTACAAATCCATTCGTGGGGAAGATGGAGAGGAGCCATTGGCTGTACATGGATCCAGACCACGTACAGACCTAGGGTCCTACGCGCACTCTGGCCTGCCGTCCGACAGAGCCGAGACTGCATCCCTGCCAAGACGACCAAGACCTGAGTATCCAAGAGCATGTTGTCCAACCCCAAGGGCTCCCGAAGTGGGCCCGACTCGAGCTGAAGAACAACATCATCCAAGGCCAACCTACGGTGCCCTGGATCATACGGCCGAGCTGTTGGCCAAACTCCTGTCTGGATCAGAAGATCCAGATGTGACGGCCCTATCGGAGGCCATTAAGGCTAAACTGGGTATTGCTGAACCCTTACCCAAGCCAGAGTTGCCCTCTCTCTCTCCAGGACTGAGTACCCCTGGCCGAAGATCTTAAGAGATCAAGAGTCTCAAGGCTGTTGCCTAAGGTCACCTGCCCCAGCCCCTTTCACCCCCGTGCCAGGACTGTGCCTATGGCTGATCTACAGGACGTGCCTGTCACAGAGATTGAGAGAAGAGGGCTGTCAGCCCTGGCACCTCTTGCCGGCGCGTCGCCTTCAGGCCTAACTCCGGGGGGTGGGAAGACAGGCAGACCTATTGCCCAGGCGAACATCCAGCTGGAACTGCAGGAGTTCGACCCCAAAAATCTGCCCGAATGGGCAGAAGAATTTGCAGAGTTCCTTTTGCTGACTGGCCAATCCCATGTGGATGTGGCCACAAAATGTTCACTGCTGAAACGCTCATGCAAAAAGAAATTTTTGCAAAAACAGGTTAAACAGATTGTGGAAAACTGTTCTACCCGGGCAGAGGTACTCCTGAGGTTGGAGAAAACATTCCCAGTCTATGAGACTGACCTCAGCGTACGCACACAGATCGAGGAACTACCTATGCTCCCTGAGTTTCCATCCGCTGCGCGAATTTCCGAATATGTGTGCGACTTGGAGTACTTGTTTTCAAGGATGAACGTGGGCTCCTACGGAGCCACTGAGCCCCACCTGTGGCTCATGACTAAGATCCCCCAACGTACGTGGGATGATTGCCGCTCCACCTCTGAGAGGAAGAGCAGGACCCACTCGTACGATGAACTGGTGGATCTCTTGATTGAGCTAGCTCTTGAGAGAGAGAATGACTCCCACATGGAAAAATTCCTCAAGAAGCATTTGGGACGAGGTGGTACCCCTACCCCCGAACGCGGCGAAGGGAAAGGGCATAAAAATCCCACTAACGCCAACCAGGGAGGTGGTAAAGGGAGGGGTAACCTACGTGCCATGAATGAGGTTAATCCCGATGCAGGTACACCCCCCCTGTTCTACTTCAAACCTGTCAATGACAAGGGGGGACCTTGTCATGCCTCTGACTGCGATCTCCGCAGTGGCTGTATGCTGCAGATGAAACGTCAGCAGCATACCAAAGATGGGAAACAAGTGACCCATCAGGACCATTTCAGGTGTACCATCACCTGTGGTTACTGTGGCAAACGTCGTCACTACGAGGACGAATGCCACATCAAGAAACGCGAGAGTGACAAACTCAAGCGTCAGGAGGCAGAACGCCAGAAGACCCAAACGCCCGCCAGAAATCCCCCGAATGGGGATAAAGGTGGTAACGGAGGTGGCAAGGGGGGTGGCAAAACTGGACCCCCTAACCCCCAGAGGCGCTCATCAGCGCCCGTTGCTATACCCACTCCTGCTGCTACACCCGCTCCTGCCGCAGGTGACCCCAAAAAGCGCCCCCAAGGGGATAACGCTATCCCTGAGGGGAATGATTCTAAGAAGAGGCGCTTGGCCTGGATGGCCAAGTCTCTCATTGCTGCAGGGGTGGATGTTAAGTTCCCTGATGAGAAGTAGGGGGGCGGCTCCGAAGAGGAGGACTTGGTCTTCTGGATCCTCGTGAAAATCGGGGATCAGGTTTTTCGAGCGGTGCTTGATACCGGTGCAACACTTTCCATAGTGGCCCGGCGCCTGCGAAAGACTTTCAAGAAAACTAAGACCGTAGCCATAAGAGTAGGGGATGGGCGTACCATCCATTCCTTTGGGGGGGTCGATGTGACTATATGTCTGGGCGACGAAACCCTGACCCAACACTGCAGAGTGCTGGACACCGACGCCAGTAAGAAAAAGTGCTTTTCCATTGCTTTGAGGCATACTCTAGTTGTATTAGAGATGCACTGAGCATCCATGCATTTTTATCTTAGTATTGGTCCCACCAAAACTGGTGATAACACATTTTGACCTATGTAACCAAACACCCAATCAGGATATGGAGTGGACCCCTTAATCCCCTTTCAATGTGAAGCTATTCATCTTTTCCTGAGTTGACTGAGCACTGACATACCTAAAGTAGAGCCTATGAATTTATCTATGTTTTTCCATGAATTCTTAGCTATCCTAGTGGTATGCACCCTAGGGGGCTGGGCACCTCTTTTTGAGAGGTCCTGGGTTCAATTCCTGGTCAGCCTAGCTAAGTAGGAAGATCCCATGTGACATGGCAGTGACCTCATCGCCACATACCATGCCACCTCAGCACATATGGGATCCAAAACAAAGAGTGCACATCTCCTGAGATGGCACTATGGAGAGAGAGTGACCATGGGGCAGTTTGCTAACTCTTTTCCAAAAACATTTCAGCTATCTTTGTGAATATGCATTCATTTGTGACCTGAGTTGCAGTTTCTGTGAATATCCAATCATCTTTCACTGTTTACACTGCAGCCCTGCATGCTTTGATCCTGAATTACCTTCTCCTTGCACACTTCTGGCTTGGGCTATCCTGGATGGACTTGGACTTACTGTATTTCAATAAACAAAAGCTTTTCATCTCCCAAAACAAGCAGCAGGACACCCTACAGCAACAGCAAGCAGCAGGAGAAGCAAAAACACAGTGCTGAAAACACTATAAACGTTTCTGGTAGCAAGAGGCAGCCTGTCTCTGCGCACCGGCAGCAACCCCGTGCCGTACATCCAGTGCGCCGAGTACGGGCAAATATAAGCAGAAGGGTGAAAGAAGATGGACCCAAGAAAGGAGGACGCCGACGTGAAGACGGCGCCAGCGCCTGAGGCACCGGCAAGGCCGGCACCTGGCGCTGTACCTTCGGCGGAGCCCTTACATGGGCCAGTGGATACGGCTGAGGACTCCCTGGATGGACTCCAGACGGCCTTCGGGGCCCTGTCCGTCGAAGAGGTGGTCGTGGTCACTCAGCCTGTAAAGAGGAAGAGAAGTGAGAGCGAGAAGGATGCTGGAGAAGGAGCAGACGAAGGAGAGGAGCAAGGGCAAGACCTGACTAATGTCCCAACCTTCGAAGGCGCACCAAGCGCTTCTGGCCTCCACGCATCACCCTCTCCTATGACCACCACACTCCCAGTCGCTGCAACATCCACTTCCTCAACCAACCCGCCTATGGCAGAGGGCACAGGCTTTACTGGCATGCCTCCCTACCCCGCCTATGGTATGGGCCCACCTACCACTGCGCTCCATGAGGCAACTACTGCCAGTGAGCCGGTGGCTTCCAGCTCTGCGCCGCGATGGTATGCGGCTGACTATCCCCATCCACTACACGCTACTGGAACCTATATGGATGTTCCTGGGTATGCTCCTGGGTATGCACCTGGGTATGCACCCTTGAGTGGGTTGAGGAGAGGACCAGAGTCTCTTGGAGGCAGGAGTAGAGGATCGGGAAGATCCTCCAACAGGTCCCTGACGCGGTCGGAGATCAATGAGGTGCTCCGAGGAGCCACTTCAAAAATCGTGGGCGACCTCACACAAGAGATCCGTGAGAAGCTGGAGACCCTGATGATCCCGCCCCAAACGTCACCTATCTCGGTGGGAATGTCACCCCACCGAGTACAGGCTAACCACCTGACGGCAGGGTTGACAAATACCCTGGGGAGCCTGAGGAGCAGACCGATGCCGACGCCTGCAGCTATTCCGAGAAGTCCCTTCGTGCCGAGAACGGCCCAGCCGCCCTACAGGCACGTGACGAACTCGACGAGGGCCGAGCTGGACCGGCTGGGGCTGACAGCCTTAAGGGCTATGGTGGATGTGGAGCCTTATGGCTCCAGTGATCTAAGCGGAGACCCCTCCGATGACGAGCCGCCGTCGATGGATTCTTCTTCGCCCTCAGATGACGATGACCCTGAGGACCCCGAGGACCCCAAGGGTAAGAAGAAGAAGAAGAAGAAGAAGAAGACCCGACGCCCTGAAGGACGCCGAGCTCAGAAGGCGAAGGCTATTGCCACGTCCAAGATAGTGGTGAACCTGCCTGAGTTCACAGGCAAGGACCTCAGCGAGTTCGCTGAGAACTTTGGCCGGTTCCTACGACTGACCGGCCAAACCCACGCGAGTGGGCGAGTGAAGTGCGATCTGCTCCTGCAGTGCTGCAAGACCAAGTACCTGGAGAAGCAGGTCAGGCAGATCGTGACTAACTCCGCCACCTTTGCCGATGTGTTGGTTGCCCTGGAGAGGCAGTACCCAAGCTACGAAACCGACCTCTCCATCAGGGTCGAGATCCAGAACCTACCCGTGCTGCCCAACAACCCCAAGCCTGGCAGGGTATCTGAGCTGTTGGCTGATCTGGATCACTGGGCTGGACGACTGACGCCCGGGTCCTACAGCAGCGACGACCTGCTATTCTGGTTGGTGGCCAAGCTCCCTCGAGAGCTATGGAACGAGTGCCGTTTGACGGCTGAGCGCAAGGCTAGATCCCTCCACTACGAGGATCTATGCGTGCTGCTCCTGGAGATGGCGCTGGAGAAGGAGAGCGACCAGCACCTGAATAACTACCGTCCTGGTGGTGGAGGTTCTGGAGGCAAAGGGTACCAAGGGTCCCGACCTGGGCAGGGGACTACCCCCAAACACGCCCACGCCCGTACCATGGAGAACGTGAAGGAGCTATTCTGGTGTGATGCCAGAGATGAGCAGGGCCACCTGCAGCACGCCTCTGACTGCGAGCAGCGAGACTGCTTCGTCGTCCAGGGGAAGCAGCAGGAGAAGAACACCGGCGCCAAAGCGAAGCTGCCGGATCATTACCGCTGCACCATCACGTGTGCATTCTGCGGTAAGCGGAAGCACTACGAGGATGAGTGCTACCATAAGCAACGCCTATCGGCGAAGCTTAAGGGGGAAGATCCTGGCAAAGGCTCAGGCAAAGGTGGAGGCAAGGCCAAAGGCAACGACTCCGGCAAGGGCAAGTCGAAAGGACGTGGTCAAGGTGGTCAAGACAAGGGTCAAGGTGGACGAGGAGGAGGCGCTAACCGCCAGACCGACAACAAGAACAAGGACAAGAACGGAGGCAACCCCAACCCTAATCCAGGGGGGAACTCCGAGCCCTCTGGAGGGCAGTCTGGACCTACCACACGCTCACAAACGCAGGCCCAGCAAGAACAAGGAGCCAAGCGTGAGCATGCAGGTGGTGATGACGGCAACGCTAAGAAGAGGAGCCGTTTCATGAGGATGGCCCGCAAATTGCGGAACAAGGGGTTCGAGGTGACCTGTCCCGCTGAGTTCTGACGGGGACGCTCTGGTGGCACCCAAGACCTGGTGTTTTGGGTACGTATCCGACTAGGGGGACGCGAATACCTGGGGGTATTGGATACTGGCGCCACAATATCTATAGTGGCCAAGAAAATTTTACCTTGTGGGAGCCTGAAGAACACCATGACCACCGCCGCTATACGCATGGGGGATGGACATGTGGTGCACAGCTGCGGGGACTGTGAAGTGGAGGTACCTATGGGCTCCCGGACTATCGCCCATCGGTTCTATGTGATGGACACTGAGGCCTTCGACTTTGTACTGGGTACTGACTTCTTCGTACAGCACTCCAAGATACAATCCCTGACGCTGCAAGCGCCCTACCTCCTCTACGTGGACCACGGCAGTGGCAGAGAGTCTGTGCCACTGGAGCAGTCGGAACATACCTCGAGTTACCTGAGACTATCGAAGGAGGAGCCCTCGAACATGATGGCGGCCTCCAAAACTGAGGACTATCAACTACTGGGGGAAGTCCTAGACCAAGGTCTGAAGGAGTTGGGTTACTCTCGAGAAGACCTAAGTGTGGAGTTGTTCGCCAGCGACAAGCAACATGTACTGGGCCTTTACTGCAGCAAGGGGAAGAACTGCAGCTACAAATTTTACTGGCCCTCTTTCGGGATGGCCTACGGGAACCCCAGGTTCAGTGAACTGGGGAAGGTGCTGACCAAGGTGGCCTTGGAACGCTCCTGTATGGTCCTGTGGTCCCCCGATTGGGGAGCCCATGGGGGCAACGAGTACTGGCGAAACCTCCTGGACAGGCTGACTATCAGCTCTGTTCGTTTGCCTGATGAGGCCATCTACGTGCCTCTGGGACGCAAGACGCCTATTGGGAAGCCCGGATGGGGGAGTATGCTCAGCGTGGTGGACGGAAGTCTTACCACCATCCCCTGGGAGGACCTGGACCCTACTCTGGTCCAGGCTATACAACGAGAAAGCGATGGACTCGCCTTGGGTGACTTGAAGGATCGCCTACGACCTCAAGATGCTGTTGAGACTACACCCGGAAGAGATGAGTACGTCGTGACCTACACCAACGCCCCCAACTCTCCCTGTCATGTACCTGTTACTGATGGAGTCTCTGAGTGTGGACTATCTGAGCTACCTAGCTCTATCCACTCAGACGACGAAACTGAGCACGACGCCTTCTTCGTGCAGACCTGTGTGGAGGAAGTGGAGAACGCCGAGTACGTCGCCCCACTAAAACTCGTACTCTCCATGAGGGTGGAAGACCCCGTGGACGAGGAGCTGGACCCTCGATCCAGGCTCAGGGAGTATGTGGATTCCAAGAGGAAGTTGGTGGCGAAAAAGCTATGCTACGCGAAGCCTACCCGCAGCTCATGGCCACTGAAGCAAGGACGTATGGGAGACCTATCCCAATTGAAGGAGGACCTCGAACAGGAGATCACCACCTGGCAAAGGGGGGTGGATCTTACGCTCATGAAGAGCGTGTGGGGCGCCCATGTGAGGACCCCAGAGGAGGACGACCTCTCGGAGGAATGTGTATGCGAACCCCCTCGAGCGTGCCTATGTTGCCATCGTCCACCGGAGATGGTTGAATAAGACCTTCTATATGCCTACCAAGGACTGAAGGATACTACCACCGGCGAAGAGTCGGTGGAGGACCACCTCCCGACGTCTATTACCCAGGGGGCAAGCAACTTACACTCTGACGAGGACATGGAGGACAAGATCAAGATATTGGACCCGCGGGTACAGAAGCTTATAAGGACCTATCTGGAGGTGTTCGGAGAACTACCCCCTCCAGCCTCATGTGACAAGCTGGTACAGATGGACCTCAAGCTGAAACCCGAGTTCGTGGGTCACAAGATCCGGAGGAGACCCTATCCAGCTCCTAAAGAGCAGGCCGACGAGATTGAGCGACGGATACAAGAGTGTATCGACGCTGGCCTAGTCCTGGAATACAAGGACGGGGACTACCCCCTACACTGCAGCCCCTGTTTCCTGGTGGCTAAACCTGGGTCTACAGCCAAACGGCTGGTAGTGGACTACGGAGAGCTGAACAAAAAGACGCTGAACCACTCAGGGTCCATTCCCAATATGGAGTCTACCCTGGAGAAGATAGCCTCCTGCCGCTACAAGACCAAGATGGACAAGCGAAGCGGATTCTGGCAAGTGGCCCTGACGCCCAACGCACAGGAACTACTGGCCTTCATCACCCCTCAGGGGAGGGTGTTCACGTGGAAGGTCATGCCGTTTGGCGTGGCTAGCGCACCCGCTCTATTCCAAGAGCTGATGAACAAGATCTTGTCCATCCTACGAAGGAGACCTAAGGTGCAGGAGCTCATATCCCGTGGTGCCCAGATGGAGGCTCATATCGACGATGTATGCCTCGGTACCAATACCCAGGAGGATCACCTAATCCTCTTGGGTGAGTTCTTTGCGGTCTGCCAGGAGAACCACACTCGACTCAAGCTGGAGAAGTGTGAGTTCATGCAGGAGACCATGCAGTACTTGGGGTTTGACGTTGGCTATGGGTGGTGGACCCCAGCGGCCTCTAAGGCCAAACCCCTGATGGATGCCAAGGTATGACACGAAGACCCCATGAAAGGACTTCATGATGTACGCAGTTTCATTGGGGCGTGCAACTTCTATCGCCGCCACATCAAGAACTTCACCTACACCAGCGCCGTTCTGACGGACTTGATCAAGAAGAGTACTACTTGGCGCTGGGGCCCACAAGAGCAACAAGCGTTTGACGAGCTCAAAGACAAGGTAGCCAACGCTAAGTGCTTGGGCGTGCCCAGGGCACAAGGGGAGATTATCCTGGTGACCGACGCCAGCAATGTGGGTGGTGGTGGAACGTTGTTCCAATGGCAAGCACTAGAGAAGGAGGAGTTCCACTCGGCCATTTCCCAATGGGGGACGGAAGGTCTCAACCGTGAGCCATCCGTCACAGAGCTCAGGTTTTTTCAGCCTTACAGACCACTGAATTTTGCCCTATCCCGTTTAATTTCATCACGCCTTTCAAACTGCTTCATCTCCTGTTGGTAGCCCAGCAATATTTGATTGCCATTTGTCACTCTCTCTTGGCTATTGGTGCCTCTCTTGGCAGTGCTTTGCACCCAGGGAAATTTACAGTGGCATGATCTTTTTGTACGGGTTCCATTCCCGCGGCTGTCCTTCGAGGAACCTCGCATTGTGAGCAGTTTGTGATGATGTTTTGGGCGGGAAACCGCCATGTCTCAAAAAGGTCTCAACCGAGATGGAACCCTCAAGCACAGCTACCCTGACGACAAGTGGGTCCTAGTACCTCTAGGCCACTGGAACTGGAAGTGGAACCAGGCCAGGGGGAACTACTCCACCTATGAGCAGGAATTGCTCGCGGGTATGCTGGTGCTATCCTCACAAGCACGACTGTTGGGGAGTAACCCTGTGGTCTGGCTGTGCGACCAAGAACCGGTCCGCAGTTTCCAGAAGGGCCCCCCACCTGAGAAGGCCAAGCTACGTCGCTGGTGGACCTACCTCAGTCAACTACGGCTGACGGTACACCATATCCAGGGAGTGAAGAACGAGTGCGCCGACTACATCAGCCGCAACAACTTCGACGCCCTGATTGGTGCCCGGTCTGAAGCGCTGGCTAAGGAGGCGTTCAGCCGTATGGACGTACACCTGGACCTGAACATGACCATGATACGCCCCCTGGATGGACTCCAACAATCGGAGTACCTGAAGGAGTTTGGGGATATCTACAAGCGCCTGGAGAAACGCCTTGAACCCCTCCTGGTCAACCAGGACCAGTGGAAGAGGGACAAGAGCTACCTCTGGCACGAGGACCGCATCGTGGTGCCTAGTGACCGAGTCCCAGCGCTGCTGAAGTGGACCCATGAGTCCAGTGGTCATGTGGGTGCTGACCGTACCCTGAGGCTGTTCAAGCAGTGGTTCCAACCTACGTGGACTGACGACCAACTGCGGAAAACCCTCCAGCCTATCGTGGACAAGTGCCCGTGCAGGTCCTGTAAACCAGGGGATATCAGGGACAGAGGTCTCTACTCGACCCTGCCCATCCCTCACTGTGCTAACAGTGTTCTATACGTGGACTACACGGAGATGCCGAAGTTCGGGGGCTATGACTTCGCCCTCGTGGTAACCTGTGGGTTGACCAGGTTTACCAGGGTGTTCCCATGTACCAAGCACATTACCGGAGAGGAGACTATCAAGATACTCCTGGAGGAGTGGTTTTGTGTCTATGGGGCGCCCAAGGAGATCAACTCCGATGAGGACGTACGAGTACGCTCAGATACTGGCTGGTATAAGAGGGTCCTGAGATCCCTCAATGTCCAGGTGTCTACGGGGATTCCCTACTCGCACACGAGTAACCCCCTATGTGAGCGACAGATTCGTGTCCTGAAGGAGAACGTCAGGATATGGTGCAAAACTGAACGCACCAGAGACTGGGTGAGACTACTCCCCGTCATATCCTTGATGATGAACTCCCAAGAGAGTTCAGCTACTGGCTACTCGCCACATGAGCTATTCATGGGGCGCCCGGCATGGTTCCTACATGCCCCCTATCCAGAGGACACCCATTCTTCTGTGGGTGAATGGGTTCAAGAGCAACAGGCGAAGTGTAATAAGTCAGGGCATTGGGGCCTGTCAGAAGCTTTCTGGAGGATCTATACTAGACCTCTCCAAGCTTCAAGATCCTAGAACACTAGGATATTTGCTCATATTTGGCTTATATTCCAAGCCTATAGCTTACTGCTAGACTCTACTGCTCTTAGGTACACTACAGAGAGCGGAGATCTAGGATACATTAGTAGCCATACATGAATAATCACATCCCATATGCTTATAATGTGATTTAATCATGTTTTATAGCATTTTAGAAGGTTCTAATGTATTAGAAGCTATTTTGAAGCTGTTTCGAAGCTTCAGATGGCCTGTCGCGACTGTCGCCGTCTTTCGCCGCCGACAGCAATTTACGTAATGTTGACAAGGCCTGTGATAAGATAGACTACTCAGAAAGTTGATAAAATATAGGTTTTATTGCCTTTTTAATGAGAATTTATTGTTATATCAATTTTCTTGTTATTTAGGCATGTGAACCCGTATTACTGGACCAGCCAGTTGGTCCAGCTCAATGTTCGTTCACGACTTCGTCTTCTTGCTGTTGCCTGTGTCCTGTACTTGCCAACAAGATCAATTGTAATGGAGAACATTGGAAACAATTTGTTTTTTAAGTGCAAGACAAGGAAAATGGGTTTTCTATATGCACCCAAGCACAAGCATATGACAGTCCAGTAATCTGAAGTTCCAGCAGGTCGACGACGACGAGGACGACGAGCAGCAGCTGGGCCAGCGTACGCTGTTCAAGTAAAGTGAGTTCCTTGCTTGAATTTATCAAAAAGTTCAAGAAACTTTCAAGTTTTGAAGGTATACTTCCTCCTATGGTCAAAGAACCTTCAAATAAATTCGAAGACTCCAAGAGCGTAGCGTGAAGCGACCTTTACGCAAGTACGACGACGCCAGAGGCCCCCGAAGAGTTCGAAAAGCCGTCCAGTGGGTTTATTTCATTGAGTTTGGTGAAGATTGTGAAGGATTTTAGGTTAACAAGAAGTTTCAAATATGTGGTGAACTTCTACAACGCAAGGCGACTTCCCAGCGCTTCAGCGACGACGACGACGACTTCTACGACGACGACGTGCTGCAGAAGAGCTGCGAGCGAGCTTCCAGAGGCTCTCTTGAGGCTCTTTGAGGCCTAGAGCCATTCATTGTGTTGCTTTTGTTTGCTACATGTTGCATACTTCTTGTGGTGCATTTTCAAGGCTTATCTTCTCCTTGCTTACGGTCCTTCAAGAGACCCTATGTCAAGGGAAGGGACTAAAGGGACGGTCCGTGACTATAAATCCCCACCCCAGTCACTGTTGACCCTCTTGGGAGTCGAAAAGCTTTGAATTCTTTCACATTTCTTTCAACTCATTGATGTACCAAAAGGCCAAAAATGTCGAAAATGGCCTAACTCATTTCACGCGTATCTTCGCGCCAGTGCGTCGAATCGCGTCAACCAAAGCGTTATCGTAAACTAGAGAGCGTCAGCTTTAAAATACGCCTTTCACTTTGTTTCAACTCCTGAAGGGCTATTGTCTGTGATTTTTTCAAGATGACCCATGAATCACTTGTTGCCCAACCCTCTAAAACACCCCAAAATGACATTTGGTGTTTTACGCATTTCTTCGCGCCACTGCGCTGAAAAAATCTGAACTAAGCATTTTTCGAAAGTAGACAGCAGTACGCTTCTACCCCTCACGTCACTTTCTTGGAATCAGCTTTTTTTCTATTTTTTCTATCTCCAACAATGTCACCCATGAACCACACCCCAAAACCCCTCAAAAGTGCCTTTTGTGCTTCCTTCATATCTCCCTGAGAAAAAAGGTTTGAGGTTCGACATTATTTTTCTAAACAACACTGAAGTACGTGCTTTCTAACCCTGAGTCGTTTTTATTTCCAAAAAATAAGAATGGCTATGGTAAAATTGCAACAACTTACCACACAAACCACTTGGTGAAAAATCATGAAAAATGATTTTGGAGGTTTAATCATTTCTCTGAGACCCTGGTGAGTTCGAACCTGAACAAAGGTGTTTTACAAACACTGGAGCATGAAGTTTACGACAAATGTTTACTTTGAATTTCTGTGGTCAAGAATGGATTTTTCCCATGGTGGTCAACTTAGTGCATGAAAGCATGTTTTCAACTTTTATGTTCCTGATGCTGCAAGAAAAAGACATTTCTCAGAGCTTATGGTGTGTTGATCAGTCATCAAAGCTGTGTTGGAAAGGTAATGGTGTCTAGTTTGCAGATATCTAATCATTGGATTTTATTGAAAATGGGATGACAGTGAAAAAGTTTGATTTCCTTATGCTTTTTTGATGGTTTTTCAGCATGTGTTGCATGTGAGATTCATGTGTCTCCCCCCAACTTCTATTTCTCTGAACCTACGATGAGTTGGGGCAACATCAAATACGTTTCGAAAACCTGAGGACATGCCCTACACAGTGCAGATATTCTTTTTCTGACATCTCAGCAACATAGTACAGAAAAAGGGTGCAGAAGTTGGGCATTTTCAAGGAAAAACATGGTTTTCGGTCATTGTTTTGCAAAACCATTCGCGATTTCTTGGTATTCTAACCTTGAATCATTGTATGATATTGCAGTTTGTGATTGTTTGCATCAGTTTTGATTCATTCCTACTAGGCTTAGCCTAGGTAGAAAGGTAGATACCTTAGCATTACTTAGACACACAGTAAATAGTGAAACATTTTGTTGTCTTTTTCGGCCACAAAACAAACTTTGGCCACAACCATTAACAGACCGTTTGCATCCGCCACATTCACCGTCCAAGCCTTTCCCTTCGACTCCCCAGGCTGAGTGGCTCAGTTCGGCTGGCCCGTTGTCATGGGGACAAAGAAGGCGTGGGGCTTGTTGCCACCAGGGAGTAGGGAGGCGAAAGACGGGTGTGAGCGGAAGGCGGAAGAGAAGACTCAATGCAGGAGCACCCAAGTGAAACATTAAAAGACCGCATTCGACCAAACCATTGGCATTGACCTCTCTTGGGGTCCTTGTGACCATCCTCCGATGAGAGAGGTTAGTGGTGGTAACTGGTCGCGGGAGAAGCTTGCAAAACTTACTTGCTCTTACTTACTTAATCTAGCTAGCTAGCTAGCTAACTAGCTAGTGTAGGAAGTAAGAAAAAGTGCTTTTCCTTTGCTTTAGGACATACTCTAGTTGTATTAGAGATGCACTGAGCCTCCATGCATTTTTATCTTAGTATTGGTCCAGCCAAAAGTGGTGAGAACACATTTTGACCTATGGAACCAAACACCCAATCAGGATATGGAGTGGACCCCTTAATCCCCTTTCAATCAGAAGTAAAACATCTTTTCCTGAGTTGACTGAGCACTGACATACCTAAGGTAGAGCCTATGAATTTATCTATGTTTTTCCATGAATACTTATCTGCCCTAGTGGTATGCACCATAGGGGGTTAGGCACCTCTTTTTGAGAGGTCCTGGGTTCAATTCCTGGTCAGCCTAACTAAGTAGGAAGATCCCATCTAAGTAGGAAGATCCCATGTGACATGGCAGTGACCTCATCGCCACATACCATGCCACCTCAGCACATATGGGACCCAAAACAAAGAGTGCACATCTCCTAAGATGGCACTATGGAGAGAGAGTGATCCTGAGGCAGTTTTCTAACTCTTTTCCCAAAACATTTCAGCTATCTCTGTGAATATGCATTCATTTGTATCCTGAGTTGCAGTTTCTGTGAATATCTAATCACCTTTCACTGTTTACACTGCAGCCCTTCATGCTTTGATCCTGAATTACCTTCTCCTTGCATACTATTGGCTTGGGCTATCCTGGATTGAGTTGGCTTTACTGTATTTCAACAAACAAAAGCTTTTCATCATCCAAAACCAGCAGCAGGACACCCTACAGCAACAACAAGCAGCAGGAGAAGCAAAAACACAGTGCTGAAAACACTATGAAAATTTTCTGGTAGCAAGAGGCAGCCTGTCTCTGTGCACCGGCAGCGACCCCGCGCCGTACAACCAGTGCTCCGAGCAGGCAAACATAAGCAGAAGGGTGGATTAAGATGGATCCAGGAAGAGTGGACGCCGAGGTGAACACAGCGCCAGCGCCAGAGACACCGGCAAGGCCGGCGCCTGACGCTGTACCTTCGGTGGAGCCCTTACATGGGCCAATGGATACGGCGGAGGACTCCTTGGATGGCCTCCAGACGGCCTTTGGGGCCCTGTCGGTGAAGGAAATGGTCTCTCAGCCTCAGCCTGTGAAGAGGAAGAGAGGAAACGAGAGCGAGAAGGATGCTGGAGAAGGAGGAGACGAAGGAGAGGAGCAAGGGCAAGACCCGACGGATGTCCCTACCTTCGAAGGCGCACCAAGCGCTTCTGGCCTCCATGCATCACCCTCTCCCATAACCACCACACTCCCAGCTGGCGCTACATCCACTTCCACAACCAACCAGCCTATGGCAGAGGGCACAGGCTTTACTGGCATGCCTCACTACCCCGCCTATGGCATGGGCCCACCTACCACTGCGCTCCTTGAGGCAACTACTGCCAGTGAGCCGGTGGCTTCCAGCTCTGCGCCGCGTTGGTATGCGGCTGACCATCCCCATCCACTCCACGCCACGGGAACCTACATGGAAGTTCCTGGGTATGCTCCTGGGTGTACACCTCGGTATGCACCCCTGAGTGGGTTGAGGAGAGGACCAGAGTCTCTGGGAGGCAGGAGTAGAGGATCGGGAAGATCCTCCAACAGGTCCCTGACGCGGTCGGAGATCAACGAGGTGCTCCAAGGAGCCACTTCGAAAATCGTGCGCGACCTCACACAAGAGATCAGGGAGAAACTGCAGCCCCTGATGATCCCGTCCCATGCGTCACCTACGACAGTGGGGATGTCACCCCACCGAGTACAGGCTAACCACCTGGCGGCAGGGTTGACGAATACCCTGGGGAGCCTGAGGAGCCGACCGATGCCGACTCCTGCAGCAGTACCAAGAAGCCCATTCGTCCCGAGGACAGCCCAGCCGCCCTACAGTCACGTGACGAACTCGACGAGGGCCGAGCTGGACCAGCTGGGGCTGACAGCCCTAAGGGCTATGGTGGACGTGGAGCCTTATGGCTCCAGTGATCTAGGCGGAGACCCCTCCGATGATGGGCCGCCTTCGATGACTGCTTCTTCGCCATCGGATGACGAAGACCCTGAGGACCCCGAGGACTCCAAGGGTAAGAAGAAGAAGAAGAAGAAGAAGAAGACCCGACGCCCTGAAGGACGCCGAGCTCAGGAGGCGAAGGCTATTGCCACCTCCAAGATAGTGGTGAACCTGCCTGAATTCACAGGCAAGGACCTCAGCGAGTTCGCTGAGAACTTTGGCCGGTTCCTACGACTGACCGGCCAAACCCACGCGAGTGGGCGAGTGAAGTGCGACCTGCTCCTGCAGTGCTGCAAGACGAAGTACCTGGAGAAGCAGGTCAGGCAGATCGTCACCAACTCCGCCACCTTTGCCGACGTGTTGGTTGCCCTGGAGAGGCAGTACCCAACCTACGAGACCGACCTCTCCATCAGGGCCGAGATCCAGAACCTGCCCGTCCTGCCCAACAACCCCAAACCCGGCAGGGTCTCCGAGCTGTTGGCGGACCTGGACCACTGGGCTGGACGACTGACGCCCGGTTCCTACAGCAGCGACGACCTGCTGTTTTGGTTGTGCTCCAAGCTCCCCCGTGAGCTATGGGACGAGTGCCGTCTGACGGCTGAGCGCAAGGCTAGATCCCTCCGCTACGAGGATCTATGCGTGCTGCTCCTGGAGATGGCGCTGGAGAAGGAGAGCGACCAACACCTGAACCACTACCGTCCTGGTGGTGGAGGTTCTGGAGGCAAAGGGTACCAAGGGTCCCGACCTGGGCAGGGGACTACCCCCAAACACGCCCACGCCCGCCTAATGGAGAACGTGAAGGAGCTATTCTGGTGTGATGCCAGAGATGAACAGGGCCACCTGCAGCATGCCTCCGACTGCGGGCAGCGAGACTGCTTTGTTGTCCAGGGGAAGCAGCAGGAAAAGAACACCGGCGCCAAGGTGAAGATGCCGGATCATTACCGCTGCACCATCACGTGTGCATTCTGCGGTAAGCGGAAGCACTATGAGGACGAGTGCTACCATAAGCAACGCCTATCGGCGAAGCTTAAGGGGGAAGATCCTGGCAAAAGCTCAGGCAAAGGTGGAGGCAAGGCCAAAGGCAACGACTCCGGCAAGGGCAAGTCGAAAGGACGTGGTCAAGGTGGTCAAGACAAGGGTCAAGGCGGACGAGGAGGAGGCGCTAATCGCCAGAACGACAACAAGAACAAAGACAAGAACGGAGGTAACCCCAACCCTAATCCAGGGGGGAACTCCGAGCCCTCTGGAGGGCAGTCTGGACCTACCACACGCTCACAGACGCAGGCCCAGCAAGAACAAGGAGCCAAGCGTGAGCATGAAGGTGGTGACGACGGCAACGCCAAGAAGAGAAGCCGTTTCATGAGGATGGCCCGCAAATTGCGGAACAAGGGGTTCGAGGTGACCTGTCCCGCGGAGTTCTGACGCGGACGCTCTGGTGGCACCCAAGACCTGGTGTTTTGGGTACGTATCCGACTAGGGGGACGTGAATACCTGGGGGTACTAGATACTGGAGCCACAATATCGATAGTGGCCAAGAAAATTTTACCTTGTGGGAGCCTGAAGAACACCATGACCACCGCCGCTATACGGATGGGGGATGGACATGTGGTGCACAGCTGCGGGGACTGCGAAGTGGAGGTACCTATGGGCTCCAAGACTATCGCCCATCGGTTCTATGTGATGGACACTGATGCCTTCGACTTTGTACTGGGTACTGACTTCTTCGTGCAGCACTCCCAGATACAATCCCTGACGCTGCAAGCGCCCTACCTCCTGTACGTGGACCACGGCAGTGGCAGAGAGTCTGTGCCAGTGGAGCAGTCGGAACATACCTCGAGTTACCTGAAACTATCGAAGGAGGAGCCCTCGAACATGATGGCGGCCTCCAAAACTGAGGACTATCAACTATTGGGGGAAGTCCTAGACCAAGGTCTGAAGGAGTTGGGTTACTCTCGAGAAGACCTAAGTGTGGAACTGTTCGCCAGCGACAAGCAGCATGTACTGGACCTATACTGCAGCAAGGGGAAGAACTGCAGCTACAAATTTTACTGGCCCTCTTTCGGGATGGCCTACGGGAACCCCAGATTCAGTGAACTGGGGAAGGTGCTGACCAAGGTGGCCTTGGAACGCTCCCGTATGGTCCTGTGTTCCCCCGATTGGGGAGCCCATGGGGGCAACGAGTACTGGCGAACCCTCCTTGACAAGCTGACTATCAGCTCTGTGCGGTTACCTGATGAGGCCATCTACGTGCCTCTGGGACGCAAGACGCCCATTGGGAAGCCCGGATGGGGGAGTATGCTCAGCGTGGTGGACGGAAGTCTTACCACCATCCCCTGGGAAGACCTGGACCCTACTCTGGTCCAGGCTATACAACGAGAAAGCGATGGACTCGCCTTGGGTGACTTGAAGGATCGTCTACGACCTCAAGATGCTGTTGAAACTACACCCGGAGGAGATGAGTACGTCGTGACTGACACGAACGCCCCCAACTCTCCCTGTCATGTACCTGTTCCTGATGGAGTCTCTGAGTGTGGACTATCTGAGCTACCTAGCTCTATCCACTCAGACGACGAAACTGAGCACGACGCCTTCTTCGTGCAGACTGCGGTGGAAGAAGTGGAGAACGCCGAGTACGTCGCCCCACTAAAACCCCTACTCTCCATGAGGGTGGAAGACCCCGTGGAAGAAGAGCTGGACCCTCGATCCAGGCTCAGGGAGTATGTGGATTCCAAGAGGAAGTTGGTGGCGAAAAAGCTATGCTACGCGAAGCCTACCCGCAGCTCGTGGCCACTGAAGCAAGGACGTATGGGAGACCTATCCCAACTGAAGGAGGACCTCGAACAGAAGATCACCACCTGGCAAAGGGAGGTAGATCTCAAGCTCATGAAGAGCGTATGGGGTGCCCATGTGAGGACCCCAGATGAGGACGACCTCTCGGAGGAATGTGTATGTGAACCCCCTAAAGCGTGCCTATGTTGCCATCGTCCACCGGAGATGGTTGAGCAAGACCTTCTGTATGCCTACCAAGGGCTGAAGGATGCTACCGCGGGCGCAGAGTCGGTGGAGGACCACCTCCCGACGTCTATTCAAGGGGCAAGCAACTTACACTCCGACGAGGACATGGAGGACAAGATCAAGGTACTGGACCCGCGGGTGCAAAAGCTGATAAGGACCTATCTGGAGGTGTTCGGGGAACTACCCCCTCCAGCCTCATGCGACAAGCTGGTACAGATGGACCTCATGCTGAAACCCGAGTTCGTGGGTCACAAGATCCGGAGGAGACCCTATCCAGCTCCTAAAGAGCAGGCCGACGAGATTGAGCGACAGATACAAGAATGTATCGACGCTGGCCTAGTCCTGGAGTACAAGGATGGGGACTACCCCCTACACTGCAGCCCCTGTTTCCTGGTGGCTAAACCTGGGTCTACAGCCAAACGGCTGGTAGTGGACTATGGAGAGCTGAACAAGAAGACGCTGAACCACTCAGGTTCCATTCCCAATATGGAGTCTACCCTGGAGAAGATAGCCTCCTGTCGCTACAAGACCAAGATGGACAAGCGAAGTGGATTCTGGCAAGTGGACCTGACGCCCAACGCGCAGGAACTACTGGCCTTCATCACCCCTCAGGGGAGGGTATTCAAGTGGAAGGTCATGCCATTCGGCGTGGCTAACGCCCCCGCTCTGTTCCAAGAGCTGATGAACAAGATCTTGTCCATCCTACGAAGGAGACCTAAGGTGCAGGAGCTCATATCCCGTGGGGCCCAGATGGAGGCTCACATCGACGATGTATGCCTCGGGACCAATACCCAGGAGGATCACCTAATCCTCTTGGGTGAGTTCTTTGCGGTCTGCCAGGAGAACCACACACGACTCAAGCTGGAGAAGTGTGAGTTCATGCAGGAGACCATGCAGTACCTGGGGTTTGACGTTGGCTATGGGTGGTGGACCCCAGCGGCCTCTAAGGCCAAACCCCTGATGGATGCCAAAGTACGACACGAAGACCCCAAGAAAGGACTTCATGATGTACGCAGTTTCATTGGGGCGTGCAACTTCTATCGCCGCCACATCAAGAACTTCACCTACACCAGCGCGGTACTGACTGACTTGATCAAGAAGAGTACTACTTGGCGCTGGGGCCCACAAGAGCAACAAGCGTTTGACGAGCTCAAAGACAAGGTAGCCAACGCTAAGTGCTTGGGCGTGCCTAGGGCACAAGGGGAGATTATCCTGGTGACCGACGCCAGCAATGTGGGCGGTGGTGGAACGTTGTTCCAATGGCAAGCACTAGAGAAGGAGGAGTTCGACTCGGCCATTTCCCAATGGGGGACGGAAGGTCTCAACCGAGATGGAACCCTCAAGCACAGCTACCCTGACGACAAGTGGGTCCTAGTACCTCTGGGCCACTGGAACTGGAAGTGGAACCAGGCCAGAGGGAACTACTCCACCTATGAGCAGGAACTGCTCGCGGGTATGCTGGTGCTATCCTCACAAGCACGACTGTTGGGGAGTAACCCTGTGGTCTGGCTATGCGACCAAGAACCGGTCCGCAGTTTCCAGAAGGGCCCCCCACCTGAGAAGGCCAAGCTACGTCGCTGCTGGACCTACCTCAGTCAACTACGGCTGACGGTACACCATATCCAGGGAGTGAAGAACGAGTGTGCCGACTACATCAGCCGCAACAACTTCGACGCCCTGATTGGTGCCCGGTCTGAAGCGCTGGCTAAGGAAGCGTTCAGCCGTATGGACGTACACCTGGACCTGAACATGACCATGATACGCCCCCTGGATGGACTCCAACAATCGGAGTACCTACAGGAGTTTGGGGATATCTACCGGCGCCTGGAGAAACGCCTTGAACCCCTCCTGGTCAACCAAGACCAGTGGAAGCGGGACAAGAGCTACCTCTGGCACGAGGACCGCATCGTGGTGCCTAGTGACCGAGTCCCAGCGCTGCTGAAGTGGACCCATGAGTCCAGTGGTCATGTGGGTGCTGACCGTACCCCGAGGCTGTTCAAGCAGTGGTTCCACACTACGTGGACTGACGACCAGCTGCGGAAGACGCTCCTGCCTGTCGTGGACAAGTGCCCGTGCAGGTCCTGTAAACCAGGGGATATCAGGGACAGAGGTCTCTACTCGACCCTGCCCATCCCTCACTGTGCTAACAGTGTTCTATACGTGGACTACACGGAGATGCCGAAGTTCGGGGGCTATGACTTCGCCCTCGTGGTAACCTGTGGGTTGACCAGGTTTACCAGGGTGTTCCCATGTACCAAGCACATTACCGGAGAGGAGACTATCAAGATACTCCTGGAGGAGTGGTTTTGTGTCTATGGGGCGCCCAAGGAGATCCACTCCGATGAGGACGTACGAGTACGCTCAGATACTGGCTGGTACAAGAGGGTCCTGAGGTCCCTCAATGTCCAGGTGTCTACGGGGATTCCCTACTCTCACACGAGCAACCCCCTATGTGAGCGACAGATTCGTGTCCTGAAGGAGAACGTCGGGATATGGTGCAAAACTGAACGCACCAGAGACTGGGTGAGACTACTCCCCGTCATATCCTTGATGATGAACTCCCAAGAGAGTTCAGCTACTGGCTACTCGCCACAAGAGCTATTCATGGGGCGCCCGGCATGGTTCCTACATGCCCCCTATCCAGAGGACACCCATTCTTCTGTGGGTGAATGGGTCCAAGAGCAACAAGCGAAGGTGGACAAGGCCAAGGCAATGCTCCAGAGAGTGAGGGAGCGTCAGTGGAACAAGAAGAACAAGCACCGTGTACCGGCCACCTACCAAGAAGGGGACTGGGTGCTGGTGCACCACAGTCGACTACCCGCCTGGCCACGCTCTACCAGCGATGACCCATACTTCGGGCCGTACAAGATCCTATCTGTGGATGGGCACCGTATCACCGTGCGGTGTTCTCCCCGTCTAGGGGGGACCCTGGTGTGCGCCGCTCAACACCTGAAGCGCTACCATGATCCCGAAGACCTCTGTGGGGAGGAGTGGGAGCTGAACGACGAGGAAATCGCCGCTCTGGACCTACAAGGGGCTGACAGCCCTATGGAAGTTGAAGGTGAACTCCCCGACATGAACGCCGAGGAGATGGCTAAGGAGGGCTTCTACCTGGTGAAGTCTGTCCTACGCCACCGCTATCGCCAGGGTTGGCGCTTCCTCACCCTCTGGGAAGGGTTTGGAGTCGAAGAGGCCACCTGGGAGCCCTTCTCTGCATTTGTTCTACCTGAGGGACGCCTAAACTCAGTTCTGGTTGACTACTTGTCCCAGAACAACCTTGGTGAGTTGCTGAGGCTCGCTGAGACGCTTGCCTCCAAGACTAAAGGTAGGGACTGAACCTTACCCTTACCTGCGGAAGCGTATGTGTGAGTGTGCTATTCCTAAGGTCCTGAGAGCAAGCCGCAGAAGTGGTGTCCTAATTATACCCAAGTCTGCGCCCTTGCTAAACCTGGAGGGTTGGCTTATTGATGCCACGGGGTACGCCCCGGGTCTCCCCTCCCCTATGCGCCCAATTTCTGTGCTGGCGCAAAAACTTGGGGGAATACCCAGAGTGTTAATCCAGGTATTGTTTTCCCTACCTACCTGTCTACTAAAGGGAGGGGTGGCCAAAAGCTATGAAGGCATGCAAAACCCCTGTTTGCTATGTGGCCAAAAACACTAACCTAACCCACTGTCACAGCCCACCAACCCGGCTAAAATTGCAGGAAAAGGGTGGGACAGTGACACGCCCCCTACAGGTCCTACACACCCTACAGTGGCACCATCCTGGTGAGCGAGCGCTGGGCAACTGGCTCTAGCCCCCACGCAGGACTACCACTCCTACACGCACACTCTACTTGGCGTTGCGAAGAGGAAGTTCTCGAGGGTCCTAGCGACCCACCTGTGAAATGACAAGAGAACACAGCGTTGCTAAGCAACTGTGGCCTCACAGGGGACGCCACAACGCGTTTCCCCTGCAAGGGCTTGGAGGGAAGGAGTGCTCGCGTGTGCAAGGCGCAGATGTCGATGAAGTCGGACTCCCTGCTCTGCCACAGGCGGAGCGGAGTTACTTGTTTGTGTGATCTGCGCCCCTGTTTAGCAGGGCATAAAAAAATGCTGCTGCACCACTCACCCTACCTGCCCACCTGTAAAACAAAGGCAAATGAAAGGGCGTTTGCGGCGGAGGAACCAAGGCACACTCCAGGTATTATACCCTTCTCAGTGTGCCCTATAATACGCTGTCCGCAAACACGCTGCATGGAGCAGCTACCCTTATCAAGCAAGCAAGCGTTAAGGGACTCCTCAGGTTCTCTTAAAGAACGTACCGAGGAGCCCCTGGGTAGCCTAAACAAGGTTTACCGTGCGCACTTCGCGTGGCCTACCCTTTAATGCGTGTGTGCATGCACGACTATGCACAATCACGTTGGGCAAACCTGCCCATCTCCACAACAATCTTGACTCCACCAGGGGGTGGCCCCGCCTGGGCGTACCTACCTTACCTACCGCTGGGGAGTGAAGCAAGGAGAGAAAACAAAAGGGGCGCACGCGAAGAACGTTGCTATGCACTTGTGTGTATGACTAATCACCCTGATCTGACCGCTAATCATCTGCAATCTTTCTAATCAATCCCTCTACCGCGTCCTATCGTGGTTATCGTTGTTAACGCTGCTACACGACTCGTTCACGGGGACACGAGACGAGCAATGTGTATGCGGCATGCAAGACGAGCATACCTGTAGTTTATACCTGATTCATTGAAGTCTTTTCAATTGATTTTCGAATTCTTGAGTTTTTGAAGCTTCTATTAGTGTGGGTGGAATCTGTATGTTTGTTTATTAATGTGTGTCTCGTCATTTTCAAGACTACGTGATACATACGTTTATAATTCCATTATTTTTCCATTTTCCGGCGCTTCGCTAGGAGCCGCTCCTGCGCGCCGCCATTTTATGCGTATCAATTTCTGGATTTAAAAAATCCAGAGATGACTATAATTTCTATAAAAATGTGCCTTTGATGCACAATTGGATTCTACTCAGGTGTGTCGTTTCAGAAAAATTCTACGCCGTCATTTGACGGATTTTGGTGTCGTCGCTTCGTTTTTGCGTGGATTCGTCCATAATTCTCCCATTCCTGCCTCTGCAGATACCCACGCGCAGCCTCGCTGAGTAGGCCGTGTTCGGGCCGAAACGCAGGTGCCTGGAGAGACTGAGCAGAACCAAGACCCCACCAAGGGGCAAATTAATTTCTTTTCGACTCCCTTCGCCCTAAGACAGGTCACAGGTCGCCAGCAGGTTTACGAGAACCCATGCGAGTGTGTATAATGTGTCTTGCGTTTGGGTTGTGTCGACGCTGCGTCTTGGAGGAAGGGATGCATATGCACATGTTTGGCATGCTCCCAATCTAACCCAACCAAGCCACAGGAGCCCCGGCAGCGCCAAGAGCGCTGAGTCTTCTGTAGGAAACTGTACAATCAGAGCAGCAAAAGGACGCCAGCCATGGTGAGCGCCCATTTTTCAGTGTGAGGGAGACTGTAGGTATTTTAAAGTAGATGTGGAAACCAAGGAAAGGCCAAGAAAAATTCCCTTTTTTCCTAAAATGCGACAGTGGTGGCCACCACAGCACAAGGGGGGAGTAAGAAAAAGTGCTTTTCCTTTGCTTTAGGACATACTCTAGTTGTATTAGAGATGCACTGAGCCTCCATGCATTTTTATCTTAGTATTGGTCCAGCCAAAAGTGGTGAGAACACATTTTGACCTATGGAACCAAACACCCAATCAGGATATGGAGTGGACCCCTTAATCCCCTTTCAATCAGAAGTAAAACATCTTTTCCTGAGTTGACTGAGCACTGACATACCTAAGGTAGAGCCTATGAATTTATCTATGTTTTTCCATGAATACTTATCTGCCCTAGTGGTATGCACCATAGGGGGTTAGGCACCTCTTTTTGAGAGGTCCTGGGTTCAATTCCTGGTCAGCCTAACTAAGTAGGAAGATCCCATCTAAGTAGGAAGATCCCATGTGACATGGCAGTGACCTCATCGCCACATACCATGCCACCTCAGCACATATGGGACCCAAAACAAAGAGTGCACATCTCCTAAGATGGCACTATGGAGAGAGAGTGATCCTGAGGCAGTTTTCTAACTCTTTTCCCAAAACATTTCAGCTATCTCTGTGAATATGCATTCATTTGTATCCTGAGTTGCAGTTTCTGTGAATATCTAATCACCTTTCACTGTTTACACTGCAGCCCTTCATGCTTTGATCCTGAATTACCTTCTCCTTGCATACTATTGGCTTGGGCTATCCTGGATTGAGTTGGCTTTACTGTATTTCAACAAACAAAAGCTTTTCATCATCCAAAACCAGCAGCAGGACACCCTACAGCAACAACAAGCAGCAGGAGAAGCAAAAACACAGTGCTGAAAACACTATAAACTTTTCTTAGGAGGTGCATTGATTTTATGGTATTACCCTAATGCTAACGGTTGCATATGCAACTTAATGTCTCTGGTCCTGGTAGGGCAGGGTGGTGAGGAGAAGTGCCGCAAGGCGCTGGTACTGTAATAGAGGTAACCATTCCAGTAGGTGCAGGTCGGAATGTTAGTGTGCAATGCCATATAACTCATTTTCATCTCCTTACCGTACCGCCCGACATAGTTCAATGTAGTTCTGAGCACGGTCCGTGCCCTCTCATGGGTTGCCGAGACTCTGCATAGACTACATGACTTCTGGTCACGGTCCGCCACTCATGCGTGTGCTGAGACCCTTTCCGGAAGCCTGAATTTGTCAAGCTATTTCATTTGAGCACAATTGCATTTGAGCTAGGAAGTGATTTGTCCTCATTTCACTCTACCATGCATCTCATCCTTCACTGCATGGCCGTCAAGGCAAGTGTTTGACTAGTGACGTATTCTACTCTCCATTCGGATTGCATTTCATTCATTTCGTTCAAAAAGGTCACTCATTCATTGCATTTCACTTTGCAAATCTCACATTTCATACAGATTGCATTACTTCCTTATTGCAAGGGTTTGCCCATACCGCTCGACATGCAATATGGTCCGTAATTGAGCTGCCCTACGTAGTTCTATGAGCACCTTTTGCTCAATAGACCCCGAGTTTTGGATCGCAGCGACGAACAATCAATTCGTATCCACTCAACCTTTGTTGATTAACTGCAAGTTGTGAGGAATGAATCTCTTTTCCAATCCTCGCGATCATTGACCTAGGTCATTTGGTCTAAAGAGCCAGTTTATCCTCAAATTTGCTACCAAACCACTACGGGTACGTTCCGCTTCGTTAACTTTAGCTAGATCGCCTGGTACAGCCTCAATTACCGGGTTTGAGAGTGCTCAATTGAGTGTCTGTAGTCTACAACATTACATTCTCTATCCCCCCGACCAGACCATCAGCATGACAGACTTACTTGGATTTTTCACACATTCCCTCCCTCATCACACCACACATACAACCCACACACAAACACATACCATGAACCGTTTGATTATTCCATTTGTTCTCTTTGGATATCACACTCTGAGGAATTGCTGTAGTACCACATTCATCAAATTTTTGCCTATGAGCCAATTTCTAAGTCATTTCCTTCGTGTAGATAGTCAGTGTCCGCTTACAAGAGCCGGCAGTGGTCTCACCCCGCCACGTCTTTGTTGTGTAACACAAGTGAACAGGTTTAAGCTTGGTCACTTAGCCTGTGACTTGGCTAATGCATTCCGCGATGTGTTAGTGAAGAGCCCTACGCCGGTGGCCACCGAGGCCAGCGGTGCACTACGGTAGGCTCATTGAAAAGGATTATCGAAAGGTATCGAAAGCCTACAGTAATGGGCTTCTACCCTCGCGCGGGTAGATAAGTACTTTCCCTGCAGTGGGATAGACCCCTTCTCTTGCGGTAGAGATAGATGACGGAGTTAAGCTCCAAGAGGATAGCCTGAATCCTGCAATTCAGTTGAGCGGAATTCACTCGTCATGTAGGAAGACAGGCCCCCGCACGGATGGCTTTGTACAACCATCTGCTGGGCAAGGGGCTCGCCGTAATTGGTCTTCCGGTAAGGTACAGAACACACTTTAACTACAATAGCATTTTTCGGAGATTTACTACTTCTACTTGTCTAAGACAACCTGACAATGATACATTTCGCGTATGAGGTAGTGGCGACCCTCCAGTCGTGTAGGATATCCGTTGGCGCGCACTAGAGCTGAACGGCGTTCCATGAAAGATCCGACCTTTCAACTTTTTTTCACTTATCACTTACCTACTTCATTTCCAACCAACCCCAGGGGACCAACCCACCCCTACCCGTGAACCCAACCCCTACATGCACACGTACAATTCATTGGTTTTGTCATCTTTAGCACTTGCCACAACCCATACATCTTGTTTCTCTGAATTTACATGATGAACACACCTCTACATTTTCACTTCTTCGTGCAAATTATTTGCTTTGGTAATTTAAGTCATTTGGGACATGTCTACACAAATCAGTATTCCCGCTAGCTTCATATCTCATTAGATTTCTGTTGGCTATGTCCTATTGAGGAACATGGTTCATATGCTCTGCGGCCCAGAGCATTTTTCCGTGATGGGATATTGATTCTTTTGTACATGATTGCTAAGCTTGTTAGGTAACTGACGTTTCAGCTTTGTTTTTAGAGATAGCCCGAAAGTATGAGTAAAAGGTTGGTAATGACGGACTATATCTTTCAACGTTTTTTTGGTTGAAGTATTAGTATAAATCCCCATACCCCCAGACGGATCAATCCCCATGGCCGGGATAAGAAAGAGCAGATCCGGGTCAGATGATGTCTACTCATCGTGACTGCCACCCCCCCCCACACACTATGAGTTATCCCTACCCGCTAAACTAATCAACAGTTGGTCATTACTGATGCTGCCTCGCTTTCTCTGTCCATGTAATGCAGGCCAAGAAACCCATTCCATCAAATAGGTACTAATGCATCCATTGCATTAGGTAGCCACATGTAACGCGTCCGTTGAGTAAGGTGGTATATCCTCTCTTTGGATGACGAAGACAAGCCTGTCAATAGACAGCTTGGGCAGAGCTTGAATTTCCAGTTTAACCCCACATGTTGCATTTCATTCTCAATTGTGATTGATTTTCCGTATAGCTCATTGTAATTTATACGTCTACATCCAGGTGTATTACCCTTACCCTCATTGTTTGCCTGAAGATTTAGGTTATCATTGTTCATACTTTGTATGCTAGCTTTTTGCTTAGTGTTTCTCATGTTTCATTTTGAGCCCTACCATACCCAAGACTTAGGAACTTTACCCTCTTAGGTGGAGATACATCTTTTCCTCTAGGAAGGGGGTACTAAAACACTACATTAGACACTCAGAACATTCAATATGAGCGTTCCTTATGCCCATACCCCTCCTTATGTTAGATTATCAGCTTGTCATGAACATTCTTAGCGTATGTGCATGAAGCTTAGGAAGGGGGTGTAATAAGTCAGGGCATTGGGGCCTGTCAGAAGCTTTCTGGAGGATCTATACTAGACCTCTCCAAGCTTCAAGATCCTAGAACACTAGGATATTTGCTCATATTTGGCTTATATTCCAAGCCTATAGCTTACTGCTAGACTCTACTGCTCTTAGGTACACTACAGAGAGCGGAGATCTAGGATACATTAGTAGCCATACATGAATAATCACATCCCATATGCTTATAATGTGATTTAATCATGTTTTATAGCATTTTAGAAGGTTCTAATGTATTAGAAGCTATTTTGAAGCTGTTTCGAAGCTTCAGATGGCCTGTCGCGACTGTCGCCGTCTTTCGCCGCCGACAGCAATTTACGTAATGTTGACAAGGCCTGTGATAAGATAGACTACTCAGAAAGTTGATAAAATATAGGTTTTATTGCCTTTTTAATGAGAATTTATTGTTATATCAATTTTCTTGTTATTTAGGCATGTGAACCCGTATTACTGGACCAGCCAGTTGGTCCAGCTCAATGTTTGTTCACGACTTCGTCTTCTTGCTGTTGCCTGTGTCCTGTACTTGCCAACAAGATCAATTGTAATGGAGAACATTGGAAACAATTTGATTTTTAAGTGCAAGACAAGGAAAATGGGTTTTCTATATGCACCCAAGCACAAGCATATGACACGAAGGTGGACAAGGCCAAGGCTATGCTCCAGAGAGTGAGGGAGCGTCAGTGGAACAAGAAGAACAAGCACCGTGTACCGGCCACCTACCAAGAGGGGGACTGGGTGCTGGTGCACCACAGTCGACTACCCGCCTGGCCACGCTCTACCAGCGATGACCCATACTTCGGGCCGTACAAGATTCTATCTGTGGATGGTCACCGTATCACCGTGCCGTGTTCTCCCCGACTAGGGGGGACTCTGGTGTGCGCTGCTCAACACCTGAAGCGCTACCATGATCCTGAAGACCTCTGTGGGGAGGAGTGGGAGCTGAACGACGAGGAAATCGCCGCTCTGGACCTACAAGGGGCTGCCAGCCCTATGGAAGTTGAAGGTGAACTCCCCGACATGAACGCCGAGGAGATGGCTAAGGAGGGCTTCTACCTGGTGAAGTCTGTCCTACGCCACCGCTATCGCCAGGGTTGGCGCTTCCTCACCCTCTGGGAAGGGTTTGGAGTCGAAGAGGCCACCTGGGAGCCCTTCTCTGCATTTGTTCTACCGGAGGGACGCCTAAACTCAGTTCTGGTTGACTACTTGTCCCAGAACAACCTTGGTGAGTTGCTGAGGCTCGCTGAGACGCTTGCCTCCAAGACTAAAGGTAGGGACTGAACCTTACCCTTACCTGCGGAAGCGTATGTGTGAGTGTGCTATTCCTAAGGTCCTGAGAGCAAGCCGCAGAATTGGTGTCCTAATTATACCCAAGTCTGCGCCCCTGCTAAACCTGGAGGGTTGGCTTATTGATGCCACGGGGTACGCCCCGGGTCTCCCCTCCCCTATGCGCCCAATTTCTGTGCTGGCGCAAAACCTTGGGGGAATACCCAGCGTGCTAATCCAGGTATTGTTTTCCCTACCTATCTGTCCACTACAGGGAGGGGTGGCCAAAAGCTATGAAGGCATGAAAACGCCGTTTTGCTATGTGGCCAAAACACTGACCTAACCACTGCCACAGCCCACCAACCCTGCTAAAATTGCAGGAAACGGGTGGGACAGTGACACACGCACTACAGGTCCTACACACCCTACAGTGGCACCATCCTGGTGGGCGAGCACTGGGCAACTGGCTTTAGCCCCCACACAAGACTACCACTCCTATACGCACACTCTACTGGGCGTTGCGAAGGCAAAGGTGTCGTGGGTCCTAGCGACCCTCCTGTGAAATGACAAGAGAACACAGCGCTGCTAAGCAACTGTGGCCTAACAGGGGACGCCACAACGCGTTTCCCCTGCTAGGGCTTGGAGGGAAGGAGTGCTCTCGCGTGCAAGGCGCAGATGTCGATGAAGTCGGACTCCCTGCTCTGCCACAGGCGGAGCGGAGTTACTTGTTTGTGTGATCTGCGCCCTTGTTTAGCAGGGCATAAAAAAATGCTGCTGCACCAATCACCCTACCTGCCCACCTGTAAAACAAAGGCAAATGAAAGGGCGTTTGCGGCGGAGGAACCAAGCCACACTCCAGGTATTATACCCTTCTCAGTGTGACCTATAATACACTGTCCGCAAACACGCTGGAGGACCAGCTACCCTTGTCAAGCAAGCAAGCTTTAAGGGACTCCTCAGGTTCTCTTAAAGAACGTACCGAGGAGCCCCTGGGTAGCCTAAACAAGGTTTACCGTGCGCACTTCGCGTGGCCTACCCTTTAATGCGTGTGTGCATGCGCGAGTATGCACAGACATCGCGGGCAAACCTGCCCATCTGAACGTCAATCACAACTCCACCAGGGGGTGGCCCCGCCTGGGCTTACTCACCTTACCTACCGCTGGAGAGCGAGAGCAAGTGAGGGGCGCACGCGAAGAACGTTGCTATGCACGTGTGTGTATGTCTAATCACCCTGATCTGACCGCTAATCATCTGCAATCTTTCTAATCAATCCCTCTATCGCGTCCTATCGTTGTTAGCGCTGCTACAAGGCTCGTTCACGGAGACACGAGACGAGCAATGTGTATGCGGCATACGAGACGAGCATACCTGTAGTTTATACCTGATTCTTTGAAGTCTTTTCGATTGGTTCTCGAATTCTTGAATTTTCGAATCTTCTATTAGTGTGGGTGGAATCTGTATGTTTGTTTATTAATGTGTGTCTCGTCATTTTCAAGACTACGTGATACATACCTTTATAATTCCATTATTTCTCCATTTTCCGGCGTTTCGCTAGGATCCGCTCCTGCGCGCCGCCATTTTATGCGTATCAATTTCTGGATTTAAAAAATCCAGAGATGACTATAATTTCTATAAAAATGTGCTTCTGATGCACAATTGGATTCTGCTCAGGTGTGTCGTTTCAGAAAAATTCTACGCCGTCATTTGACGGATTTTGGTGTCGTCGCTTCGTTTTTGCGTGGATTCGTCCATAATTCTCCCATTCCTGCCTCTGCAGATACCCACGCGCAGCCTCGCTGAGTAGGCCGTGTTCGGGCCGAAACGCAGGTGCCTGGAGAGACTGAGCAGAACCAAGACCCCACCAAGGGGCAAATTAATTTTTTTTGAGACTCCCTTCGCCCTAAGACAGGTCACAGGTCGCCAGCAGGTTTACGAGAACCCATGCGAGTGTGTATATTGTGTCTTGCGTTGGGTTTGTGTCGACGCTGCGTCTTGCAGGGAGGGATGCATATGCACATGTTTTGGCATGCTCCCATACTAACCCAACCAAGCCACAGGAGCCCCGGCAGCGCCATGAGCGCTGAGTCTTCTGTAGGACATGTTACATACAGAGCAGCAAAAGAGCGCCAGCCATGGTGAGCGCCCATTTTTCATTGTGAGGGAAACTATAGGTATTTTAAAGTAGATGTGGAAACCAAGGAAAGGCCAAGAAAAAGTCCCTTTTTCCTAAAATGCGACAGTGGTGGCCACCACAGCACAAGGGGGGAGTAAGAAAAAGTGCTTTTCCATTGCTTTGAGGCATACTCTAGTTGTATTAGAGATGCACTGAGCATCCATGCATTTTTATCTTAGTATTGGTCCCACCAAAACTGGTGATAACACATTTTGACCTATGGAACCAAACACCCAATCAGGATATGGAGTGGACCCCTTAATCCCCTTTCAATGTGAAGCTATTCATCTTTTCTTGAGTTGACTGAGCACTGACATACCTAAAGTAGAGCCTATGAATTTATCTATGTTTTTCCATGAATTCTTAGCTATCCTAGTGGTATGCACCCTAGGGGGCTGGGCACCTCTTTTTGAGAGGTCCTGGGTTCAATTCCTGGTCAGCCTAGCTAAGTAGGAAGATCCCATGTGACATGGCAGTGACCTCATCGCCACATACCATGCCACCTCAGCACATATGGGATCCAAAACAAAGAGTGCACATCTCCTGAGATGGCACTATGGAGAGAGAGTGACCATGGGGCAGTTTTCTAACTCTTTTCCAAAACCATTTCAGCTATCTTTGTGAATATGCATTCATTTGTGACCTGAGTTGCAGTTTCTGTGAATATCCAATCATCTTTCACTGTTTACACTGCAGCCCTTCATGCTTTGATCCTGAATTACCTTCTCCTTGCACACTTCTGGCTTGGGCTATCCTGGATTGACTTGGACTTACTGTATTTCAATAAACAAAAGCTTTTCATCTCCCAAAACAAGCAGCAGGACACCCTACAGCAACAGCAAGCAGCAGGAGAAGCAAAAACACAGTGCTGAAAACACTATAAACTTTTCTACGCCTTTGACATTGTCATTGGCACTGACGTTCTAAGAAGAAACCCCCAGGTAAAAATGCTGTCCCTCCAGCGCCCCTATTCTTTGCACTGCGACTTTGGCAGTGGGCTATTCTCCGTACCTTTGGAGCTGTCAGGACGAAAAGAGTCTGGGCTGCGCTACGCATCCAGGACTAACTATCGTACTGAAAACTACCAATTGGCCTGTCACGTTCTTGAAAATGGACTGGCGGCCCTTCAGGTAAACCTGGATGAGATCCAGGTGGAATTGTTTGCGAGCCAACAACAGCACATCATGCAGTTGTACTGCTCGAAACAACTGAACAATGCTTTCTGTTTCTTCTGGAAAGCAATGGGCCTAGCGTATGCTAACCCTCCTTTCTCCCTGCTCGCGAAGGTTCTAACCAAAATCGCTTATGAGGGAAGAAGGGTTGTTATGTGCACCCCTGACTGGGGTTGCTCTGGTGAACATGCTTACTGGCGCCGTATGTTAGATCGAATGACCGTGGGAAGAGTGCAACTCCCCGACGGCCCCATCTATGTGCCTGAGGACTCAGACACAGCTATGCAGGCCCCTGAGTGGGCCAGTTTCCTGTCCATCGTCGATGGATCTCTCAATCCTGTACCCCTGTGTGACCTAGACCAGGTGCTACTGAAAGAGGTCATGGCCGAAAATCGTGGCCTGACCCTTTATGATCTCAAAAATCGATCTCCTGAGCACCTATCTGCCACACTTACAGGGTGTGAGTCTCCCGATGACTATCTGGAACCTGCAGCTGTAAAAGAGGATGCTGACGACCAACTGTCTGAGATCGCCAGCACTATTCCCTCTGTTGATCCCAGCTGTGTTGACCTAAAACATAGTGTTTTCCTAGGCCAGCTGTTGCTAGAGGAGGTAGATCTAGAGTCAACCTCTGAACCCGCTTCCCCTGTTGGGAAGCCAGTGCTACACATGCAGCCTATGCACACAGGTGAACCCGTGGCCCGGAGTGCTGATGCTCTGGCGCGGCCTGCTGCTAATAACATGCCATTGTCTGAGCATGACACTCAGGAACTCCGGCGGCTGTTGTACCTGAAGGCCGAAGGTATTGAGCGCCAAGAGCGGCTGCAATACCTCAGACAGACCTGGAAATCCTCCATCTGGTCTGAGGAGGACGATGAGTCCTATACGCTGCCTGATCCTGAGATACCTCTAGTGTATTCTCTGCACTATGGGCAGCAATGTCCCCCTGAGTGGGACGATGGTTCAGTGCCTGCCGAAACTGCTGATCGGCAGAAAAAGAAAGAACATGGAAAAAGCAACCTCCATGCTGAGGAGGATTTCCTTCAAAAACTCGAGAGTCTTAACCTTGACCCCCGCCTGAAGAAACTGCTTATAACCTATGAGGAGGTGTTCGGCGCCTTGCCGCCTCCCCTTTCTTGTAAAAAACTGGTCCAGATGGACCTGAAATTGAAACCAGAATTCGAAAAGACGCGAGTGAGGCGTCGTCCCTATCCCGCTCCACAGGAACAGGTTGAAGAAATCGAGCGCCAGATCCAGGAATGCATTGATGCTGGCCTCGTTGAAGAGTATAAGCACGGGGACTATCCCCATCACTGCAGTCCCTGTTTCCTTGTTGCCAAACCAGGGTCGACTGCCCTACGTCTGGTTGTAGACTATGGTGAGGTCAACAAGAAAACCCAGAACCACTCAGGGAGTATTCCTAACATGGAAAACACCCTGGAGCGTATTGCCAAATGCAGGTACACGACCAAAATGGACAAACGCTCTGGTTTCTGGCAGGTGGACCCAACCGCCGCAGCTCAGGAGCTGCTGGCCTTTATAACCCCTAAGGGTCGTGTCTTCAAGTGGAAGGTTATGCCTTTCGGGGTGGCTAATGCCCCAGCGCTCTTCCAGGAGCTTATGAACAAAATTTTGTACATACTGAGGCGCAGGCCTCTAGTACAAGAGTTGATTTCTCGGGGTGCAGAAATGGAGGCTCACATCGACGACGTGAGTTTGGGTACTAATACCAAAGAGGACCATGTCCTTCTCCTCCGTGAATTTTTCATTGTCTGTCAAGAAAACCATCTCCGAATCAAACTCGAAAAATGTGAGTTTATGAGAGAGGAGATGGAGTATTTGGGTTTCGACGTGGGGTATGGCTGGTGGAAACCAGCCGCGTCTAAGATGCAGCCCCTACAGGACATGCAGATTCGCGATGTCCCTAAGAAGGGTCTACACGATGTGAGGAGTTTTGTGGGCGCCTGTAATTTCTATCGGCGTCACATCCACAATTTTACTTACTCCTCTGCACCCCTCACTGACCTAATCAAGAAAACTACTCCCTGGAGGTGGACCTCCAGAGAGGAAGAGTGTTTCCAGGAGTTGAAGAAGAAGATTGCCTCCTCCAACTGCCTGGGAGTGCCCTGCCCTGAGGGCGAGATAGTCCTGATCACTGATGCCAGTGATGTAGGGGGGGGAGGTACGATCTATCAATGGCAGGAGCTTAACCCCGCTGAACTAACCCACTGCCATTATCGTACTACTGGACTGAACCGTGATGGTTCGTTGAAACATGACTATCCTACCAGTGAGTGGCGACTGGTGCCACTGGGACACTGGAATTGGAAATGGAACCAAGCGCGTTCCAATTACAGCACCTATGACCAGGAACTCCTGGCCGGTATGTTGGTGCTATCGTCACAATCCCGACTCCTGGGATCTAACCCTATTGTCTGGCTGTGTGACCAGGAGCCTGTGAAGTCTTTTCAGAAGGGCCCACCACCAGAGAAAGCAAAGCTAAAACGGTGGTGGACTTACCTGAGCCAGTTCAGGCTGACAGTGCATCATATCCCTGGGATAAAGAATGAACTGTCTGACTATATATCGCGCAACAACTTCGATGCGCTTATTGGTGAGAGCTCTGAGGCGCTCGCCGAGAGGCTTTCCAGCGTATGGATGTCCAGCTTGACCTGTCCATGCGCACTGCTGGGATCCTGGAGGGTTGGAGTCCAACCGACTATCAATCAGAGTATGAAGAAAAGTAAGAAAAAGTCACTGCCATGTCTTTCTTGGAGGGCTTGATCCAGGCTAAGCCCCCCTCAAAACCCTTTGTTGATGCTGAGACTAACTTAAGTGTTTTAATCTCTCTTTTGTTGCCTAAAGTACACTTTCTCAAAGTAACTAGGGTTGTGACCCTAGCCCCCCCCATGAAGTTCACCCCTACCACTCAACTGAGCGGAGGTACCTTCCTTCATGGAGGTCATACCAAAATAAATCAGGCATTACATGCTTGTAGGCCTTGGAGGTTAAGCCTAAGTGGTCTCCCACCCCAAGACCCCTATACTCAATTGTTTCTACCACTTATTGTGGTCCTGTTTTGTAACTGTTTCTGAATTCAGTTGCTTGGCCAAGTCATTTTCTGTGTGGTCCTGACATCTATGCTCCTCAGTCCTAACCAGCACCATTTCACCCAAAAGAGTGCACATGAAGTGCCTATTGCAACCTCTGAGACTAGAGTCTGACCAATTTTCATATAAAACCTTTTGCATTATCCATTTGAGATTGAATCTATGTACATAAACCTGCTTTGTCTATCTGCAGCCCTTCTGTGTTACACTGGATTCCAAAACCAATCATTGATTTCATTGATTCGATCCATATTCAGTCCTTGCTCTACTTGCTGCTTTGGTTTGGGGTTTTCAACTACAAAACCAACTTGCAGGAATACATCAAAAGACCTAGGGCATAATTCAAGGACATCTTTCCGGTAGCAGAGACAGTCCCTTGAGACCTTTTGAACCGACCCTGAGAAGTGCAGAACAAAAGCTCAACAACAAGTCCATAATGTCCACACCAAGTGTAAGGACCTGGCCCATCCGAACTGTCCAAGTACAAATGGGCAGTGTGGTTCACCCAATGAGTGAACCACCACAACGAGCACCACATCACCTCAGTGGCGCATCTGGGTCCCAAGGAGATCCAGAACGCAGAAGGGCGGAGAAGAATAAAGGCCTTACCACCGAGGCCTTAGCAGCACACGGTGGGGACAGCTTCAGTCACCTCCACAGACGTGTGGCTGCTTCAGTATCAAGATCCAATTGCCCAGCTTCATCCTCAACTGCCATTGAAGGACCTGAGGAATATGAGAAGCTGAAGATGAAGATGGATGAGTACATCATGCATGAAGAGTACTATAAATCCATCCGTGGGGAAGATGGAGAGGAGCCCCTGGCTGTACATGGATCAAGACCACGTACAGATCTAGGGTCCTACGCACACTCAGGTCCTCCGTCCACAGCATCCCTGCCAAGACGACTACGACCTGAGTACCCAACCCCAAGGGCTCCCGAAGTGGGCCCAACACGAGTCGAAGAACACCATCCAAGGCCGACCTACGGTGCCCTGGATCAAACGGCCGAGCTACTGGCCAAATTTCTGTCTGGATCAGAAGAGCCAGATGTGACGGCCTTATCAGAGGCCATTAAGGCTAAACTGGGTATTGCAGAACCCTTACCCAAGCCTGAGTGCCTCTCTCTCTCTCCAGGGCTGAGTACCCTGGCCGAAGATCTCAAGAGATCGAGGGTCTCAAGGCTGTTGCCTAAGGTTACCTGCCCCAGCCCCTTTCACCCCCGTGCCAGGACTGTGCCTATGGCGGACCTACAGGACGTGCCTGTCACAGAGAGTGAGAGAAGAGGGCTGTCAGCCCTGGCCCCCCTTGCCGGCGTGTCGCCTTCAGGCCTAACTCCGGGGGGTGGGAAGACGGGCAGACCAATTGCCCAGGCGAACATCCAGCTGGAACTGCCGGAGTTCGACCCTAAAAATCTGCCTGAATGGGCAGAAGAATTTGCGTAGTTCCTTTTGTTGACTGGCCAATCCCATGTGGATGTGGCCACCAAATGTTCTCTGCTAAAACGCTCATGCAAAAAGAAATTTTTGCAAAAACAGGTCAAACAGATTGTGAAAACCCGTTCTACTTGGGCGGAGGTACTCCTGAGGTTAGAGAAAACATTCCCAGTCTATGAGACTGACCTCAGCGTACGCACACAAATCGAGGAGCTACCTATGCTCCCGGAGTTTCCATCCGCTGCGCGAATTTCTGAGTATGTGTGCGACATGGAGTACTTATTTTCGAGGATGAATGTGGGCTCCTACGGAGCCACTGAGCCCCACCTGTGGCTCATGAGTAAGATCCCCCAGCGTACGTGGGATGACTGCCGCTCAACCTCTGAGAGGAAGAGCAGGACCCACTCGTATGATACACTGGTGGATCTCTTGATTGAGCTAGCTCTTGAGAGAGAGAACGACTCCCACATGGAGAAGTTCCTCAAGAAGCATTTGGGACGAGGTGGTACCCCTACCCCCGAATGTGGCGAAGGGAAGGGGCATAAAAATCCCACTAACACCAACCAGGGAGGCGGTAAAGGGAGGGGCAACCTACGTGCCATGAACGAGGTTCCAACTGATGCAGGCACACCCCCCCTGTTTTACTGCCGACCTGTCAATGACAAGGGGGGACCTTGTCATGCCTCTGACTGCGATCTCCGCAGTGGCTGTATGCTGCAGATGAAACGTCAGCAGCATACTAAAGATGGGAAGACTGTGACCCATCAGGACCACTTCAGGTGTACCATCACCTGTGGTTACTGTGGCAGGCGTCGTCACTATGAGGACGAATGCCACATCAAGAAACGCGAGAGTGACAAACTCAAGCGTCAGGAGGCGGAGCGCCAGAAGACCCCGACGCCCGCCAGAAATCCCCCGAATGGGGATAAAGGTAAAGGAGGTGGCAAGGGGGGTGGCAAAACTGGACCCCCTAACCCCCAGAGGCGCTCATCAGCGCCTGTTGCTACGCCTACTCCTGCTGCCACACCCGCTCCTGCCGCAGGTGTCCCCCAGAAGCGACCCCAAGGGGATAACGCTACCCCTGAGGGGAATAATTCGAAGAAGAGGCGCTTGGCCTGGATGGCCAAGTCCCTCATGGCTGCAGGAGTGGATGTGAAATTCCCTGATGAGGAATAGGGGGGCGGCTCCGAAGAGGAGGACTTGGTTTTCTGGATCCTCGTGAAAATCGGGGATCAGGTTTTTCGAGCAGTGCTTGATACCGGTGCAACACTTTCCATAGTGGCCCGGCGCCTGCTTAAAACTTTCAGGAAGACTAAGACTGTGGCCATAAGAGTAGGGGATGGGCGTACCATCCATTCCTTGGGGGGGGTCGATGTGACCATATGTCTGGGCGACGAAACCGTGACCCAACACTGCAGAGTGTTGGACACTGACGCCTTTGACATTGTCATTGGCACTGACTTTCTAAGAAGAAACCCCCAGGTTAAAATGCTGTCCCTACAGCGTCCTTACTCTTTGCACTGCGACTTTGGCAGTGGGCTATTCTCCGTTCCTTTGGAGCTGTCAGGACGAAAAGAGTCTGGGCTGCGCTACGCAGCCAAGACGAACTATCGTACTGAAAACTACCAACTGGCCCGTCATGTTCTCGAAAATGGACTGGCGGCCCTACAGGTAAACCTGGATGACATCCAGGTGGAATTGTTTGCGAGCCAACAACAGCACATCATGCAGTTGTACTGCTCGAAACAAATGAACAATGCTTTCCGTTTCTTCTGGAAAGCAATGGGCCTAGCGTATGCTAACCCTCCCTTCTCCCTGCTCGCGAAGGTTCTAACCAAGATCGCTTATGAGGGAGGAAGGGTGGTTATGTGCACCCCTGACTGGGGTTGCTCTGGTGAACATGCTTACTGGCGCCGTATGCTTGACCGAATGACCGTGGGAAGAGTGCAACTCCCCGACGGCCCCATCTATGTGCCTGAGGACTCAGACACAGCTATGCAGGCCCCTGAGTGGGCCAGTTTCCTGTCCATCATCGATGGATCTCTCAATCCTGTACCCCTGTGTGACCTGGACCAGGTGCTACTAAAAGAGGTCATGGCCGAAAATCGTGGCCTGACTCTTTATGATCTCAAAAATCGATCTCCTAAGCACCTATCTGCCACACTTACAGGGTGTGAATCTCCTGATGACTATCTGGAACCTGCAGCTGTAAAAGAGGATGCTGACGACCAACTATCTGAGATCGCCAGCACTATTCCCTCTGTTGATCCCAGCTGTGTTGACCTGAAACATAGTGTTTTCCTGGCCCAGCTGTTGCTAGAGGAGGTAGATCTAGAGTCAACCTCTGAACCCGCTTCCTCTGTTGGTAAACCAGTACTACACATGCAGCCTGTGCACACAGATGAACCCGTGGCCCGGAGTACTGATGCTCTGGCACAGCCTGCTGCTAATAACGTGCCCTTGTCTGAGCATGACACGCAAGAACTCCGACGGCTGTTGTACCTGAAGGCCGAAGGTATTGAGCGCCAAGAGCGGCTGCAATACCTCAGACAGACCTGGAAATACTCCATCTGGTCTGAGGAGGACGATGAGTCCTATACGCTGCCTGATCCTGAGATACCTCTAGTGTACTCTCTACACTATGGGCAGCAATGTCCCCCTGAGTGGGACGATGGTACTGCACCTGCCAAAACTGCTGATCAGCATAAAAAGAAAGAACATGGAAAAAGCAACCTCCATGCTGAGGAGGATTTCCTTCAGAAAGTCGAGAGTCTTAACCTTGACCCCCGCTTGAAGAAACTGCTTATAACCTATGAGGAGGTGTTCGGCGCCTTGCCGCCTCCCCTATCTTGCAAAAAACTGGTCCAGATGGACCTGAAATTGAAACCAGAATTTGAAAAGACGAGAGTGAGGCGTCGTCCCTATCCCGCTCCACAGGAACAGGTTGAAGAAATCGAGCGCCAGATCCAAGAATGCATTGATGCTGGCCTCGTTGAAGAGTACAAACATGGGGACTATCCCCATCATGCACTGCAGCCCCTGTTTCCTTGTTGCTAAACCAGGGTCGACTGCACTACGTCTTGTTGTAGACTATGGTGAGGTCAACAAGAAAACCCAGAACCACTCAGGGAGTATTCCTAACATGGAAAACACCCTGGAGCGTATTGCCAAATGCAGGTATAAGACCAAAATGGACAAACGCTCTGGTTTCTGGCAGGTTGACCTAACCGCCGCAGCTCAGGAGCTGCTTGCCTTTATAACCCCTAAGGGTCGTGTCTTCAAGTGGAAGGTTATGCCTTTCGGGGTGGCTAATGCCCCAGCGCTCTTCCAGGAGCTTATGAACAAAATTTTGTACATACTGAGGCGCAGGCCTCTAGTACAAGAGTTGATTTCTCGGGGGGAGAAATGGAGGCTCACATCGACGACGTGAGTTTGGGTACTAATACCAAAGAGGACCATGTCCTTCTCCTCCGTGAATTCTTCACTGTCTGTCAAGAAAACCATCTCCGAATCAAACTCGAAAAATGCGAGTTTATGAAAGAGGAGATGGAGTATTTGGGTTTCGACATGGGGTATGGCTGGTGGAAACCAGCCGCGTCTAAGATGCAGCCCCTACAGGACATGCAGATTCGCGATGACCCTAAGAAGGGTCTACACGATGTGAGGAGTTTTGTGGGCGCCTGTAATTTCTATCGGCGTCACATCCACAATTTTACTTACTCCTCTGCACCCCTCACTGACCTAATCAAGAAAACTACTCCCTGGAGGTGGACCTCCAGGGAGGAAGAGTGTTTCCAGGAGTTGAAGAAGAAGATTGCCTCCTCCAACTGCCTGGGAGTTCCCCGCCCTGAGGGCGAGATAGTCCTAATCACTGATGCCAGTGATGTAGGGGGGGGAGGTACGATCTATCAATGGCAGGAGCTTAACCCCGCTGAGCTAACCCACTGCCATTATCGTACTACTGGACTGAACCGTGATGGTTCGTTGAAACATGACTATCCTACCAGTGAGTGGCGACTGGTGCCACTGGGACACTGGAACTGGAAATGGAACCAAGCGCGTTCCAACTACAGCACCTATGACCAGGAACTCCTGGCCGGTATGTTGGTGCTATCGTCACAATCCCGACTCCTGGGGTCTAACCCCATTGTCTGGCTGTGTGACCAGGAGCCTGTGAAGTCTTTTCAGAAGGGCCCACCACCAGAAAAAGCGAAGCTAAAACGGTGGTGGACTTACCTGAGCCAGTTCAGGCTGACAGTGCATCATATCCCCGGGATTAAGAATGAACTGTCGGACTATATATCGCGCAACAACTTCGATGCGCTTATTGGTGAGAGCTCTGAGGCGCTCGCCAAAGAGGCTTTCCAGCGAATGGATGTCCAGCTTGACCTGTCCATGCGCACTGCTGGAATCCTGGAGGGTTGGAGTCTAACCGACTATCAGTCAGAGTATGAAGAAATTCTCCAAACCCTCAGCACTGGTCTCGAACCCCGTGTCATTGACGGGCACCAGTGGTATAAAAACAATCAGTACCTCTTCTACGAGGACCGAATTGTTGTGTCTGAGGCACGACTAGATGGGTGCCTACAGTGGTCCCATCTCAGTTCTGGTCACACTGGCGCTAATCGCTCAGTGGACTTCTTCCGTGAGTGTTTCTACTCTAGTCTAACCCTGACTGAACTGAGGTCGCGTATGCAGACCATTGTGGATGCTTGTGGCTGTCATGCCAGCAAGCAGAGCGACAGTAGGGATAGGGGTCTGATCTCCAGCTTACCCATACCCTATTGTGCTAACTCTCTTCTCTACGTGGATTACATCCACGGCTTACCACGCTTTGGCGGCTATGATAGTTGCCTCGTGGTCACCTGTGGTCTATCACGCTTCACCCGTGTGTTCCCTTGCAATAAGAAAATCACAGGTGAGCAGACTGTAAAAATGTTGGTCGAACAATGGTTCGAACCCTATGGAGCACCTAAACAGGTGCACTCTGATGAAGATGTACGCATCCGCAGTGACACTGGGTGGTACAAACGAGTGCTAAATGCCCTCAACGTGGAGGTAACCACAGGTGTGCCCTACACTCACACGTCTAACCCTCTCTGTGAGAGACAGAACCGTGTGGTGCAGCAAAACTTAAGAATCCTGATGAAACAGGAGCGCACCAAGGACTGGGTACGCCTAGTGCCCTGGGCAGTTCTGTCCATGAACTCACAGCGGAGCTCTTCTACGGGTTTCACCCCCCACGAACTGTTCCATGGAGGACGACCTGCTTGGTTCTTCAAAACCCCCTTTCCTGAGGACTTCAAGAGCCCTGTGGGAGATTGGCTAGAACACAAGCAGTCTCTGGCTAACCAGGCTGGTACTAACCTGAGGCACATTCGTGACCGAGAACAGAGCCGACGGAACCGCCTACGGCGACCTGCCAGCTTCAAGGTTGGTGACCTTGTTTTGGTACACCATTCCCGCCTACCCTCCTGGCCACGTAACTGCCTACAGGACCCTTACTTTGGACCCTATTGTATCATCAGGATAGATGGATCCAGGATCCATGTCAGGTGCAGTCCACGTCTAGGTGGTGAACTGCTATGTGCTCCTAAGCAGTTGAGGCACTATCACTCCCCTGACGACTTGTCCTGGGATGAGTGGCGCCTCAGCGACAGTGAGATTGAACGTATAGACCTAGAGAACGCTGCCAGTCCAGAGGAGGCAGACGAACTCGAAGAGATGACTGCCGATGAGATGGCAGTCGATGGTTACTACGTGGTTGCAGGTATTGCTCGCCACGAGTATAAACAGGGCTGGAAATTCCTTACCCTGTGGGATGGCTATGGGTTGTCCGAGGCGACCTGGGAACCTATGTCAGCCTTCATACAACCAGATGGGAGTATCAACCCCATCTTCCGCACTTACCTCGTTGAGAACAACGAGGGGCAGCTCCTAACCCGTGCTGAGACTATGTCCCAGCGTAAGAAGCGAAACTAATAACCCTGTGTCAGTCTACTGACCCTGTCTGTGCCCTGCAGACCCACGCCTATGGTTTCCAGCGTGAGCCAGGTGGCCGCTTATCAAGATTGCAGCGGCCCAGCGAGTGTTTGCCTTGTTGACCATGTGTTGCATGGGCACTGCCCTAATGTAATGACCTTGGTGAGCCAACGAAGAACGGTGGCTTTCTACACCAGGGGGGAATGACAAGCAAGGTGTTATGAGGCAAGGTGTGTCTTCCCTCCTTGGGGACAAGCGAGCCCACAGTTAGGACCCCTGACTGGTCCAGACCCATGGGGTTCTACCCTTCCTTACGGGGTTTACCATACCCTTCTGTATGTGTAAGTGTGCTATTCCTAAGGTCCTGAGAGCAAGCCGCAGAAGTGGTGTCCTAATTATACCCAAGTCTGCGCCCTTGCTAAACCTGGAGGGTTGGCTTATTGATGCCACGGGGTACGCCCCGGGTCTCCCCTCCCCTATGCGCCCAATTTCTGTGCTGGCGCAAAACCTTGGGGGAATACCCAGCGTGCTAATCCAGGTATTGTTTTCCCTACCTATCTGTCTACTACAGGGAGGGGTGGCCAAAAGCTATGAAGGCATGCAAAACGCCTGTTTGCTATGTGGCCAAAACACTAACCTAACCACTGCCACAGCCGACCAACCCCGCTAAAATTGCAGGAAAAGGGTGGGACAGTGACACGCCCCCTACAGGTCCTACACACCCTACAGTGGCACCATCCTGGTGGGCGAGCACTGGGCAACTGGCTCTAGCCCCCACTCAGGACTACCACTCCTACACGCACACTCTACTGGGCGTTGCGAAGATAAAGGACTCGTGGGTCCTAACGACCCTCCTGTGAAATGACAAGAGAACACAGCGCTGCTAAGCAGCTGTGGCCTAACAGGGGACGCCACAACGCGTTTCCCCTGCTAGGGCTTGGAGGGAAGGGGTGCTCTCGTTGCGTGCACAGCGCAGATGTCGTTGAGGTCGAACTGTCCTCGCCAGTACTGGCTGAGGCACAGTGATTTGATTTGTGATCTGCGCCCCTGTTTTGCTGGGGCAGAAAAATGGTAGCCGCCGAAGGCAGCTGCTGCGTGCACCAATCACCCTAAACCTCTCCCACCTGTACAAAAGAGGCAGATGAAGGGGCGTTTGCGACTGTGGAACCAAGCCACACTCCAGGTATTATACCCTTCTCAGTGTGACCTATAATACGCTGTTCGCAAACACGCTGCAGATGCAGCTACCCCTGTCAAGCAAGCAAGCTTTAAGAAACTCCTCGGGTTCTCTTAAAGAACGTACCGAGGAGCCTCTGGGTAACCTAAACAAGGTTTACCGTGCGCAATTCGCGTGGCCTACCCTTTAATGCATCATGTGCACGCAGGGAAGGGAGGCTTAACCACGGACTCAACCAGGAGGTGAGCTCCTCCTGGGCTAACCTACCTTACTCACCATGCATCGTGTGAATGCCGCATTGAAACGAACACAAAACAAACCTAAGCGTTTTAAGCAACTCAACTTCAACGCCACGGCCGCACACGAACAAACGCTAACCTGTGAAGAAGGAAACAAGGGTGGATTAGGGATACAGGTGAAGCGATACAACGTGTGGATGCCTAGATTAGGCACATGCATCGCGAGCACAGCGCATATACTAACCCTACGTGCGCGCTGCGCGCTCCATTCGCATCACATACCTTTCACTCCTGCTTTCACCTGTGCAGAGCACGAGAGATGAACACCCGACCCCCCAACGAGCACAGCGTTAACAACCCTAACGTTTTGACGGAACAACCAACACGAACGCAATGCGTGAGTGTGAAGTGACACAGACATACCTGAGAGACGGGTTGTTGAACTGCTCTGTGGTGTGGGCTGATTTTGAATTCTTTACTCTGAAGTTTATAAAAATTTTGATGCAACTGTGCAAAAATTTTCTTAAAAACTTTAAAAACTACGGCTCATACCTTCTTTTCCAAAAGCCGTTTTCGCTTGCGCAACCCTTTTCTTGGCGTCCGCATCGTTTGCGCTTGTCTGCGACTTTAAGTTATGTGTAAAAATGACGATTTTCCGCGTGGTTTCGTCGATTTTCAACGATTTCACTTGCTAAATCGCAACCCCTTCCGCAAAACCGCAGGAATCACTCCCTGCTGGTTCCGTTTTCTATTTTTTCCAGCTCCTGGGGGTTTGTGTCCTCCATTGGGAGTATTGCTCCGCCCTGGCCCTTGGTCAGGACGTTTACTAAAACGCTGTTTATACGACGATAACCGTCCGCATTAGAGCGTTCGACTGTACCCTAGTGGACAGACACATGTGCTCTGGACAGGGAGTCCTGGGTTCAATTCCCACTGCCCCCACACTTTTTCCAAAAGTTTTCGCCTCACGCCGGCGACTTTTGAGGAATGCCCCTTCGAAGGGACATCAATCACGGTACATTACACTGTTTTTCAAGGGTCCCTACAGTGTGATAGGCTTCTATGAAGTGATGAGAATGTTTTTGGTAAGTTTAATGCATTTTTTGAGGTAATTTTGGGAATATTTCAGCCTTTTTCCTTGGTCCTACTAGCTTGATCAACTAGTACTCCAGGGGGGAGTAAGAAAAAGTCACTGCCATGTCTTTCTTGGAGGGCTTGATCCAGGCTAAGCCCCCCTTAAAACCCTTTGTTGATGCTGAGACTAACTTAAGTGTTTTAATCTCTCTTTTGTTGCCTAAAGTACACTTTCTCAAAGTAACTAGGGTTGTGACCCTAGCCCCCCCCCATGAAGTTCACCCCTACCACTCAACTGAGCGGAGGTACCTTCCTTCATGGAGGTCATACCAAAAAAAATCAGGCATTACATGCTTGTAGGCCTTGGAGGTTAAGCCTAAGTGGTCTCCCACCCCAAGACCCCTATACTCAATTGTTTCTACCACTTATTGTGGTCCTGTTTTGTAACTGTTTCTGAATTCAGTTGCTTGGCCAAGTCATTTTCTGTGTGGTCCTGACATCTATGCTCCTCAGTCCTAACCAGCACCATTTCACCCAAAAGAGTGCACATGAAGTGCCTATTGCAACCTCTGAGACTAGAGTCTGACCAATTTTCATATAAAACCTTTTGCATTATCCATTTGAGATTGAATCTATGTACATAAACCTGCTTTGTCTATCTGCAGCCCTTCTGTGTTACACTGGATTCCAAAACCAATCATTGATTTCATTGATTCGATCCATATTCAGTCCTTGCTCTACTTGCTGCTTTGGTTTGGGGTTTTCAACTACAAAACCAACTTGCAGGAATACATCAAAAGACCTAGGGCATAATTCAAGGACATCTTTCTAGAAATTCTCCAAACCCTCAGCACTGGTCTCGAACCCCGTGTCATTGACGGGCACCAGTGGTATAAAAACAATCAGTACCTCTTCTACGAGGACCGAATTGTTGTGTCTGAGGCACGACTGGATGGGTGCCTACAGTGGTCCCATCTCAGTTCTGGTCACACTGGCGCTAATCGCTCAGTGGACTTCTTCCGTGAGTGTTTCTACTCTGGTCTAACCCTGACTGAACTGAGGTCGCGTATGCAGACCATTGTGGATGCTTGTGGCTGTCATGCCAGCAAGCAGAGCGACAGTAGGGATAGGGGCCTGATCTCCAGCTTACCCATACCCTATTGTGCTAACTCACTTCTCTACGTGGATTACATCCACGGCTTACCACGCTTTGGCGGCTATGATAGTTGCCTCGTGGTCACCTGTGGTCTATCTCGCTTCACCCGTGTGTTCCCTTGCAATAAGAAAATCACAGGTGAGCAAACTGTGAAAATGTTGGTCGAACAATGGTTCGAACCCTATGGAGCACCTAAGCAGGTGCACTCTGATGAGGATGTACGCATCCGCAGTGACACTGGGTGGTACAAACGAGTGCTAAATGCCCTCAACGTGGAGGTAACCACAGGTGTGCCCTATACCCACACGTCTAACCCTCTCTGTGAGAGACAGAACCGTGTGGTGGAGCAAAACTTAAGAATCCTGATGAATCAGGAGCGCACCAAGGACTAGGTACGCCTAGTGCCCTGGGCAGTGCTGACCATGAACTCACAGCGTAGCTCTTCTACGGGTTTCACCCCCCACGAACTGTTCCATGGAGGACGACCTGCTTGGTTCTTCAAAACCCCCTTTCCTGAGGACTTCAAGAGCCCTGTGGGAGATTGGCTGGAACACAAGCAGTCTCTGGCTAACCAGGCTGGTACTAACCTGAGACACATTGGTGACCGTGAGCAGAGCCGACGGAACCGCCTACGGCGGCCTGCCAGCTTCAAGGTTGGTGACCTTGTTTTGGTACACCATTCACGCCTACCCTCCTGGCCACGTAACTGCCTACAGGACCCTTACTTTGGACCCTATCGTATCATCAGGATAGATGGATCCAGGATCCATGTCAGGTGCAGTCCACGTCTAGGTGGTGAACTGCTGTGTGCACCTAAGCAGTTGAGGCACTATCACTCCCCTGACGACTTGTCTTGGGATGAGTGGCGCCTCAGCGACAGTGAGGTTGAACGTATAGACCTAGAGAAAGCTGCCAGTCCAGAGGAGGCAGACGAACTCGAAGAGATGACTGCCGATGAGATGGCAGTCGATGGTTACTACGTGGTTGCAGGTATTGCTCGCCACGAGTATAAACAGGGCTGGAAATTCCTAACTCTGTGGGATGGCTATGGGTTATCCGAGGCGACCTGAGAACCTATGTCAGCCTTCATACAGCCAGATGGGAGTATCAACCCCATCTTCCGCACTTACCTCGTTGAGAACAACGAGGGACAGCTCCTAACCCGTGCTGAGACTATGTCCCAGCGTAAAAAGCGTAACTAATTTCCCTGTGTCAGTCTACTGACAGGTGCAGTGAGCACTCTTCTGCAGACGTGCCTGTGTATGGGTGTAAGAGCAGTTGTCACAGTTGCCCCGCATTGCATCGCAGGACAGGACCGTTAGCCCCCCGTGACAACCACTACCTGGCCGAAGGCCATTGGTTTTTTCACAGACTACTGCTTACTGAGCACTGCACTGACCCTGTCTGTGCCCTGCAGACCCATGCCTATGGTTTCCAGCGTGAGCCAGGTGGCCGCTTATCAGGATTGCAGCCACCCAGCGAGTGTATGCCTTGTTGACCATGTGTTGCATGGGTACTGCCCTAATGTAATGACCTTGGAGAGCCAACGAAGAACGGTGGCTTACTACACCAGGGGGGAATGACAAGCAAGGTGTTATGAGGCAAGGTGTGTCTTCCCTCCTTGGGGACAAGCGAGCCCACAGTTAGGACCCCTAACTGGCCCAGACCCATGGGGTTCTACCCTTACTTACAGGGTTTACCATACCCCTATGTGTGCTACGTATGTCTGTGTGTGTCTCACTTCTCTCCCCGGCGTGGCTCCCGGAGACCGGGCTTCGCTGACGTCGGACCGAAGGTCCTAATCAGGTACTATTACCACTCCTATGGCGCCCAATTTCTGTGCTGGCGCCTATCCTTGGGGGAAGACGGCAAAAGCCCTACCTACTAGAGGGGAGGGGTGGCCAAGTGTGCTAAGGGCATACAAAACGCCCATTTTTGCTACAGGCCAAAAGCTAACTCACTCCCCTGCCCACGAGGAAAAGCACGCGGGACAGGAGACACCACTACACTACACTCACTAACGCCAGCACCGGCCTTCGAAGGCAGGGTGAGCACTCATCACTTGCACTCAACTCCTGCCACGCCTGCTGACGCTAACCCCTACACACGCTACTGGGTGCTGCTGTCGAGGATCACTCAGGTCCTAATGACCCTCCTGTGAAGAAGACAAGAGAACACAGCGCTGCTAAGCAACTGTGGCCTAACAGGGGACGCCACAACGCGTTTCCCCTGCTAGGGCTTGGAGGGAAGGGGTGCTCTCGTTGCGTGCACAGCGCAGATGTCGTTGAAGTCGAACTGCCCTCGCCAGTCCTGGCTGAGGCACAGTGATTTGATTTGTGATCTGCGCCCCTGTTTTGCTGGGGCAGAAAAATGGATAGCCGCCGAAGGCAGCTGCTGCGTGCACCAATCACCCTGAACCTCTCCCACCTGTACAACAGAGGCAAATGAAGGGGTGTTTGCGGCGGAGGAACCAAGCCACACTCCACGTGTTATACGCTTCTCAGTGTGACCTATAATACACTGTCCGCAAACACGCTGAAGGATCAGCTCCCCTGTCAAGCAAGCAAGCGTTAAGAGACTCCTCAGGTTCTCTTAAAGAATTTACCGAGGAGCCTCTGGGTAACCTAAACAAGGTTTACCGTGCGCAATTCGCATGGCCTACCCTTTAATGCATCATGTGCAGGCAGGGAAGGGAGGCAGAACCGTTTTCACACTGACTCAACCAGGAGGTGAGCTCCTCCTGGGCTAACCTACCTTACTCACCATGCATCGTGTGAATGCCGAATGAAGCGAACACAAAACAAGCCTAAGCGTTTTAAGCAACCCTACTTTAACGCCACGACCACACACGAACAAACGCTTTCTTTACTTACCTGTGAAGAACAAAACAAGGGTGAATTTGGAGTACAGGTAAAGCGTCACAGCGTGTGAATGCCTCGATTAGGCACATGCATCGCGAGCACGGCGCATATTCTAACCCTACGTGCGCGCTGCGCGCTCCATTCGCATCGCATACCTTTCATTCCTGTTTTGACCTGTGCAGAGCACGAGTGAGGAACACCTGACCCCCCAACGAACACAGCGTTGACAACCCTAACGTTTTGACGGAGAACCAACACGAACGCAATGCGTGAGTGTGGGATGACACTGACACACCTGAGAGGTGGGTTGTTGACCTGCTCTGTGGTGTGGGTTGAATTTGAATACTTTTCTCTGAAGTTTATTAAAATTTTGATGCAACTGTGCAAAAATTTCCTTTAGAACTTAAAAAAACTACGGCTCATACCTTCTTTTTCAAAAGCCGTTTACGCTTGCGCAACCCTTTTCTTGGAGTCCGCTTCCTTTGCGCTTGTCTGCGACTTTGAGTTATGTGTAAAAATGACGATTTCCCGCGTGGTTTCGTCGTTTTTTAACGATTTCACTTGCTAAATCGCAACCCCTTCCGCTAAACCGCAGGAATCAATCCCTGTCGGTTACATTTTCTATTTTTTCCAGCTCCTGGAGGTTTGTGTCCTCCATTGGGAGTATTGCTCCGCCCTGGCCCTTGGTCAGGACGTTTACCAAAACGCTGTTTATACAGCAACAGCCGTCCGCATTAGAGCGTTCGACTGTACCCTAGTAGGCAAGCATATGTGCTCTAGGGAGGGAGTCCTGGGTTCAAACCCCACTACCCCCAAATTTTTTCCAAAAGTTTTCGCCGCACGCCGGCGACTTTTGAGGAATGCCCCATCGAAGGGACATCATTCACGGTACATTACACTGTTTTTCAAGGGTACCTACAGTGTGATAGGCTTCTTTGAAGTGATGAGGATGTTTTTGGTAAGTTTAATGCATTTTTTGAGGTAATTTTGGGAAAATTTGAGCCTTTTTCCTTGGTCCTACTAGCTTAGCTAACTAGTACTCCAAGGGGGAGTAAGAAAAAGTCACTGCCATGTCTTTCTTGGAGGGCTTGATCAAGGCCAAGCCCCCCTTTAAACCCTTTTGTTGATGCTAAGACAAACTTAAGTGTTTTAATCTCTCTTTTGTTGCCCAAAGTACAAGTTCTCAAAGTAACTAGGGTTGTGACCCTAGCCCCCCATGAAGTTCACCCCTACCACTCAACTGAGCGGAGGTACCTTCCTGCATGGAGGATATACCGAAATAAAATAGGCATTTCATGCTTTAGGCCTTGGTGGTTAAGCCTAGTGGTCTCCCACCCCAAGACCCCTATACTCAATTGTTTCTACCACTTATTGTGGTCCTACTTTGTAACTGCTTCTGAATTCAGTTGCTTGGCCAAGTCATTTTCTGTGTGGTCCTGACATCTATGCCCCACATTCCTAACCAGCACCATTTCACCCAAAAGAGTGCACATGAAGTGCCTAATGCTATCTCTGAGGCAAGAGTCAGACCAATTTTCATATAAAATCTTTTGTATTATCCATTTGAGATTGAATCTTTGTGTATAAACCTGCTTTGTCTATCTGCAGCCCTTCTGTGTTACACTGGATTCCAAAACCAATCATTGATTCGATCCACATCCTGTTCTTGCTCTACTTGCTGCTTTGGTTTGGGTTTTCAACTACAAAACCTGCAGGAATACATCAAAATATCTAGGGCATAAATCAAGGACATCTTTCTCAATGACAACATTAGCGTAGTGTATTGCCTGGTTGTGTCGGCCGTAACTAACCACCAGGGCATGGGCACAGGTGCGAGATACATAGACATCCAAATAGTGTAGGTTTACTCATTTCAGCAGCATTGTGTTGGCAGATTGTGAAACCTATCAACTTGTTGAACTTGAAAAAAAGAATAAAAGAAAATGTTTTCCATTATCAGATTGAACAGTAGCACCAAGCAGTATGAGGTCACACCATTGGCAAAACGGACCTTAGCGTTGCTTATCTGCCTCATCTACAGCATCCTAAGTATCACAAATGCCAACCAGTAAGACCTAACTTTATTTCGATTCATCAAATAATTGATTTATTAACTTCGGATGCGACAAATGCATTACATAATTCAACAGAGCATTTCTGATCGTCTTTTTTTCATCATTTTTTGTCCGTTACCGCAGCCCTTATTGCGACCTTATGGCAACCTTTTTGCGATCGTATTCGGTGGCAATAAGGTCGCAAAACCCCCACCTAGTGGCGTCAGTGCCTGCATCTTTTGACATCCGTGTTACTGCCGCGAGGTCGTACAAACACCATATACGTACCGGGGTTAGCGCGCGGACAAGTTGCCATAGCTTTGACCAGGGCCTAATCACAATGGCACTGGTTCCTCAGGTATGTGTGCTACCTGATGGCAATATTTCATTTTCAGCAAATAACTGTAATACCCCTTTTGCTGCTGTGTAGGAAATGGGGCGTAAGAGGGCCACAGAACCTGGATTTCATGCCGAAGAACGTAGATCAGCAAAAGCCGTGAATGCTGAGGCAAGGTGTGGTGCATTTTGGCAAAGCATTTTCCAACATGGATAGACACTTTGAGTTACCACTAGGGTTGTCCGTGCCGGCGCAAGCCGTTCTTGGTGTTATTGCATGCTTGCTTAATCTTTGCCTACTGAGCAGAGCGTCGCAAACATTCGTTGGAGTACATCAAGCAATATCATCGTGAAAAGGAACACGCTCTCCCTCCAACCCCTTGTCCCTCCAAAGGAGTCCATTGTGGCCCCTATGTGTGAGGCTTGTTGTTCAAGCCCGCATTGGAAGGGAGACCATGTGGAGGGATGCCAAGAAGATTTTTGAGTGAGGTAGGGTCGATACGGCTTTGGGCATGGGAAAGAACGTGAAACGGCCGTCTACATTGCAAAGCACACGGCCATCTCGAGTGTCGATTTTTGGGCACCGGGTTATTTACATTCTTTCCGTTGTCGTCACCCACCGTTACCATACTCAAATGCCCCATGATTTAATTCAATGTCCTACGACATGGATGACGTGGCGGCTTAATTAATTTGCTACGAAAGAGAGTTCTTGCTTCCCTCAACATCACCGGTGGACAAAATTGTGTACGCAGAATCGGTGCATGGAGAAAGTTTTCTTCGTGCCCTAGTTTGCCTCGCGCAACAACACCCCTTGACATCCTTGTCAAAAGTATTCATTGCACTCGGACAACTCCACGAAGGGAGAGTTTTTTGTGTCATCACTCAAAAGAAGACGGTATGCGCACAACATTTGCCACAAGACTCACTTTACAACAAGTGAAGGTCGTGTGGTACTTTGGACGTTCCCACGCCATCTAACCATCAATATCCGGTTCTGACGGGATATTTTCGCGTGCACCGGTTCTCCTCAGGTACCGGAACCATGGGGATTTGATCAACCCGCGTCATTCTTTTGTAGTATGTTAAGCATTTGTAAGAGCACTTCTTCCTCGGTGCTTGCTACCTCTGTCTTATTACATGCAGGCCGTTGTCCATTTGAGTCCATTGGACGGTACATTAGAATTCGCAAACCAAAAACCGGACGGGCAAGGGTCGTCATTAGGTTGCGCCGATGTCGCGTGATCGTTGGGCTTTTGACCTTTCGTGGACACATCAATCACGTCCGTGCCTTGAAGCCTATTTCCCATGTGCTTATTGCTCACTTTGCCTTGTGCAGCCGCTCCCCACGGATAGACCACCGGCGGGCCAAAGGTCGAAGGCGTACAATGAGTCTACCATCCAAGCCATGGTATCGTTGACCGCGAGAGGGGACAAAGGGGGAGGCGAGTTGGGGTATTTGTAGTCTTGTGGAACCACAATGCGTATGACAAATCGAGGGCGATGGTCTCCCTTTGTTCAGGGAAAGCCTCGGCTCCAATTTCAAGGAACCAAAGGGAAGCTTCGCCACTGAATGTTCTTTTCGAATCGGCGCTGGGGTTTTCTCACTGCATGGCTCTCACGCCATCCTCCACGCACATCCCGGAAAGTACCCCCCCGGAGTTGGTGGACGATAATCATAGGTATACAAGTCTTGTTCGACCGTTAAAAATGCGACGTAGCCGAACTTGGCCAACCTCAACGTTCGCCAATCAACATACCTCCGAGACCAATTGTATAGTGATATTGACCGTACATGTAAGTGTGCAATCTTTGGGATCCTGTGTAGCCACCTTGAGCAGAAGTTTGCCTTCGTCCACACCGCTTGCACAAAAACTATTTTGTCGTACGAAACAACTTGGACAAAAATCCACCTTGTCTTCAACATCTTTGTTGTATGCCATTTTCCCTGCATCAACCCGGTTATGGTGACTGGTGGTTGGCGGGAAAGTAGCCACCTGCCACCCTTCTTTGCTTGGAAATATGGCTCACTTCAGCTTAGATAAACTTGCACTTATTTGGATGACGCAACCCGGTGGAGCACACAAATTAACGGAATTGAGTCCCGTTTTTGTTCGTGCGTAACATGGCTTTGAATTGGTCTATGAGGAGTTCATTTCGGAATGCAAGTCTTTTGAAGATGCGCCATTGGATCAAGATGAAGTCATCGCGAACTCCGCGAGCGGCATTCGGCTGTCATGGTGCTCATTGCATATTTCATCAGTCGGGGGGGGGGGGGCGGGCAATGCGTGAGATGCATCGTTGGAAGATGATATACACCTTTCGAAACGCATGGGTTTGTGCTCGGGCAACGAACGCTCTCTGATTGTCGCAGCACGTCAATACCAATAGTTGCGAGGTTTTCGATACCAGAAGGGTCCGCAAGGGAGTCACACAAGCCCTAGTGGACAAGCAGGTGCTTCCCATGTTTGCGTCATTCTACAAGGTGGTTGTGATTTAAGTGGCAACGCGGCGAGATCGGTGATTCGGGCATGCATTCGTGGCTCATTGTGCATGTACATGGATATTCGAGTGCGTGCACGGGAAAATACGTTTGTCAGTTCAGTGGGTGCATATCGTTGGATTACCTGTGTGCAGGAAAAGCAACCAAGAACCCTTGTTGCACACCTGCACAAGAATGATAGCAACATCCAACTGGTATTGTGTTGTGCTTCTTTACGCAACGATTTGCATTCACTTGCCGTGCCAAGAGGTCATACCTACTTCGTCCTACAACGCCCAACACTTTGGGAGTGCCGACCCAATGGTAAAGCGCCCAGTGGTCCCAACTCCAGCATCCGCCCTCCTTCCGTGCGTGTGGCAAGAAATCCGAATGACAAAAGTTTTTTGGACCTGTGCACATCCTTACCCCCCCCCCCCCGTGACAGTAGACCCACAAACAAAAGACGTTTTAAGAGACCCAATCCAATCTCAGACTTGTCCCCGACCAAAACGACAAGAGACCCACTTGGAAAAGTACCGTATAAGAGACCCACTTGCAACAGGTGAGACACGGGAACCTGAACCAAAGCCCAAGCCCTAATGTGACAAGACAATTTTAATCAAATGCTCCCAAATTGAATGTTGAGGGTATTGTCACACACAATTCCAACAAATGGATCTCGGATTGACATTAGTGCCGAAGCCCAAGGCGAACACTTTGCGCCAAGGCACAATCTCGCTCACTTGCTTCAAAAGCATCAACCAACTCCTGACAACCTGTTAAGTGTGCAATAAGGAAGAGCCCCAACAAAATGGTTTTTTTCAATTGAAAAATGAAAACGAATCTCGGTGGGCTCGTTGGATGCGGCTTGTTTTCGTGAGTTAGAACATAGGTCACACCAGGGCCTGGAACTACAAAACAAGAGACCCACTTGGAAAAGTACACTCTAAGAGACCCAGGGTTTTGGCTCCGGGTCAAAAAATTAAGAGACCCGGGTCTACTGTCACGGGGGGGGGGAGTAGTTGGGTTGAAAGGCCTCCCCACAAGTCGAAATGTCTGCGTAATCCCATGAGTCGGAACCACCCTCTTTTTTTACAAGAAGTTTGTTGCAATTTGTAATGGCCACTTTGTTTTGTGCATGAGAAACGTTGCATCTTTTTTTGCATCAAGTTTGTTGCAAATTTGCAATGCGCGCTGTATGGTAACAAAGAATAGATCAGTGAGGAGTTGTTGCTTTTGTAGTCTATGAACAAGATGGGGGTGGGGGAAACAATCTAATGGACGTGTGCTTTCACGCACAAAGAAAAAACATCGACAGTGGGTTGCTGGGTATAGTGGGTTACGCACCACAAAAGTGCCAATTACCTATCGTGGCACATATTCCCTCATTGTTCACTAGCAAGTCCAAATGCAACAAGCCACAATCACAGCTCTACTTTGTCGCTAGAAATGTACACACGGCTTCTGGCAAAAAGGAAAAGGACTGTCATCACATACATTTCCAACTCACCACATTGGGACATGGGTTGGCGCAAAACAATAGATCGCAATAGATCGGGGCAATGTCACCCCACCGCCCCACCCAAGTGGATTGGGTCATGGATCGGTTGAACCCCCCCCTCGATCATCTCTGCATTGGATGCGGGTAGGGGTGGATTTTGCACAATTCTCTTCTTTCAATCCAAGACTAATTCTGCAATTTGGCGCATGCTGGCGCATGAAAAGCCGAAACAAACATGCACAGTGTTTGTACAGAGACCAGTGTTTTCCCCATGCAACGCACAGCATTTGTGGGGGTTAGGGTTTACCATTTGTGCAGAGTCTCCACCGGACCCAATGATCGCGCCTAGTAGTAGACCCAATGGAAGGGAGGCGTATCGTGGCGAACCCCGCCTCAATGCCTCTGCCGCTAAAGTTTCTCGGGTGTTTGAATCGTGATTTTTGGGTGAAAAATCTTGCTGCTGTTGGTGGTGGGGGTGGAGATAGGGGCCCACAGGAGAACTGGCGATCTGATCGCAAACCCCACTGCCCCTTCCCAACCCCCTGAAATGGATTGGGTCGTGGATTGGGTATGGTGCCCCCCCCCCCCTGTTGACTCATCGAAATGGATCAGTGCCCACAAATCCACCAGAAAGTGTGCGGCGTGTTCGCACTCCCCACAACAAGTCTTACAAACCTTGCACTGTAGAGCCAGCCACAATGGGTATGCATGAATACGAGCCTTCAGCCGCTCGCAGTACAACTGCCGCTCCGCAGCAGCAGCACTACTAGGATGAAGACCACTGCCAGCATGCTGTCTACAACCCGACTAGCATCTTTCCTATCAGCATCCTGTTTCAAGTCTAGTTCCCTTCCAGACGTCCACCAGCATCCTGGCAGCATATCAAGTAACCCGCGCATTTTATTGATGTCCTGCAATTCTCTTCGTCACATATCGATTTGTGCTAACAGCCCGTGATCATGCAGGGCAGTAGGATTGAGGAACACCCAAGGCCGCGTTGCATGGGGAGAAGGGTGCATGGTTGGCTGGAGGTTGCTGGAGGTTGGCTGGAGGTTACGGGAGTGTGCTTGATGGGGTGGGTGCGGCGTACTTTTTCATTCCACAGGGTGGGGACACCCACAGCGAAGATCCCCGCAAAGAGAGGTGTGCCTGTGGCTTCACAACATCTGATGCACACCCGGTTCGGCTGCAAGGGTCTCCTCAGAAGGGGTCCGTCCACGTATTTCGACCTTTCTGTCTTGGGAAGGGGCATTGCTTGTGTGACACAGCGGTCGCGATGTTTATGATGCGCTTCACGCAGCTCGCAGGCTTTGCAGGCTTCTGGTTGTGTGGTGCACAGTGCGACCTGACGCGCGTTCCCAGAGGTTACGGTTCTGCATCACCCAGCTGCCGGATCCCCCCCTTCCCCGCTCTTTTTGTGTCGAAGGATGTGATGCAGCAAAATTAGTTCTCGTGTCGTCATGTTTTGTGATGTAACGTGTGTGGGTTCACATCAGCTTCAGCTTCGGGTTCCGGGGCCAGGGGCCATTTTTGATTTGCCTCTGAGTTCCCATGTTCTTTTCGCTGCCATTGCCGGGGCTGCATGAGACTGGCAATTTGTTCAGGAGGTACCCCCCCTATCCAACCCCGCTCCTTTTTTTTCCAACGTCGCTCGGCTGTGACAAGAGGTTTTGTGCTGTGAGGCTTGCCGAGGAGGTCGTTGAACCGAGATCGCGTTGCATTTTGCATTCCTGCAGTCCTCCAGCAGTGAGAAAATGTTGTCAGTATGTGAGGTTTCTGTACAGTGCTTTTGTCCCTTCTGCCTACCACACTGCATGTCCGCGCCTGCTCACACACACACACATACGCCTACAAACACGCGCGCGCGCGTGCGCCCACAAACACACAAAGACATGCGCGCGCGCGCACACACACACAACAGCACACAAAAACGGTAACCCGACACCGACTTCTCGTCCGGTAGCTGTGGGGTCATTGGCACCGCATCAATTTCCCTCAATTTAGGGTGAAGGTACACAGAATCTCAGCAACAACAAGCATCCAGAAGCCTCCAGGAATTTGACAACCCCAAACTACTTTTTCGGCAGCTTTGGTGGGCTGCTTGGCCAGGAGGAGGGTCGACCCCAACCCCCTTTCAACCGCCCCCCCCTCCCCCCTCGATTCCTTCCCATGCAGCCCTGGTGGTCGCAGTCACGTGGCTCAAACCAACCAGTTGGCTTCCAGGCAGATATGCTTCGTGCACGCCCGTGAACCTCCCAAATTGGCACCAATTTTCAATAATTGCGACGAGGCCTCGCCGGTTTGTCGGAAGACCTTCCATCCCCTCACCCAGTACGCTCGTGTCGCCTCAGCCCAGACCAGGGATGTGCGTTCCGAAGGGCTTTGATTCAACTCAGCAATCGCGGCGGACAGGCTCGGACTGGCTGCACGGAGGTTGCACTGGGGGTTGCACTGGGGGTTTGTACTGGGGGTTGTACTGGGGGTTGTACTGGGGGTTGTACTGGGGGTTTGTACTGGGGGTTGTACTGGGGGTTGTACTGGGGGTTTGCACTGGGGGTTGTACTGGGGATTGTACTGGGGGTTGCACTGGGGGTTGTACTGGGGGTTGTACTGGGGGTTTGCACTGGGGGTTGTACTGGGGGTTGCACTGGGGGTTGTACTGGGGGTTGTACTGGGGGTTGTACTGGGGGTTTGCACTGGGGGTTGTACTGGGGGTTGTACTGGGGGTTGCACTGGGGGTTTGTACTGGGGGTTGTACTGGGGGTTGCACTGGGGGTTGTACTGGGGGTTGCACTGGGGGGTTGTACTGGGGGTTGTACTGGGGGTTGTACTGGGGGTTGCACTGGGGGTTGTACTGGGGGTTGCACTGGGGGTTGTACTGGGGGTTTGTACTGGGGGTTGTACTGGGGGTTTGTACTGGGGGTTGTACTCGGGGTTGTACTGGGGGTTGTACTGGGGGTTGTACTGGGGGTTTGTACTGGGGGTTGTACTGGGGGGGGGTTGTACTCGGGGTTGTACTGGGGGTTGTACTGGGGGTTGTACTGGGGGTTGTACTGGGGGTTTGTACTGGGGGTTGTACTGGGGGTTGTACTGGGGGTTGTAATGGGGGTTGCACTGGGGGTTGCACTGGGGGTTGCACTCGGGGTTTGCACTGGGGGTTGCACTGGGGGTTGTACTGGGGGTTTGTACTGGGGGTTGTACTGGGGGTTGTACTGGGGGTTGTACTGGGGGTTTGTACTGGGGGTTGTACTGGGGGTTGCACGGAGGTTGTACTGGGGGTTGCACTGGGGGTTGTACTGGGGGTTTGTACTGGGGGTTGTACTGGGGGTTTGTACTGGGGGTTGTACTGGGGGTTTGTACTGGGGGTTGTACTGGGGGTTGTACTGGGGGTTGCACTGGGGGTTGCACTGGGGGTTGCACTCGGGGTTTGCACTGGGGGTTGCACTGGGGGTTGTACTGGGGGTTGTACTCGAGAAATCTGGAAGTTGGTGCAGGTTGCTGCGGGTTGCTGGGGTTGCCCTGGAACCAACAACCGGATCCACATGTGGGAAGCGAGCAGGAACAGCATCGGTTCTTCGTGCGCCGCAAATTTTTCCGCTCTCAGGCTGGAGAACACGTACCACGAACGAGTGGTTGCTGAGGGGTTTCCTGCCAAAAACCCGAATCCCTCGAAGTGTAAGCGCCAATATGCTGCCCACGGGGCATCCACGCCCAGCAATAAGGAGAACGGCTCGCCCGCGTCGTCACGGCGCACTCGGCACTACGTGGCTGAACCTCAGCGCGAGGAGGTATGAGAGGCTGTGGCATTTTCTTCTTGCATCTCCGTCGACATCTGTAGCCATCGCCCCCCATTTTTGCATCCTGTTGCACATGTGATGTGTGCGTTGGTTCAAGTTGTGCGAGGCAGAGGGCCTCAACGAGCACAACCGTGCACGCTGCGCAGTCCGCAAATGCACACATAGCACGGGGCACGTACACTGTCAACCGCAGGACATTGTGTCGTGCAAAAGTACCGGGTCGTTTACTTGTGCATCATCCCTCAGTGGGTGCATCCAGGGTGTTCCTTCCAACATGGAGCTCTCCTCCAAAGCTCATGTCAAGTTGAAAACCCCAGACCCTTAATTTCCTTTGTCATGCACCATTCTGTTGCTCCAGAAGAAGAAATACGATCAGCTATCTGCCCAGCAGCAACAGCAGCTGCTGACGTCTGTCAGAAATCCCCCCCCCCGGAAAAAAAAACATGAGTGCACCATCATACCGCGACGCGCACCATAGGAAATGCTCACAGTTGGGTCAGCGGATCGAGTCCCGGAGTAGTTCCAGTTGGAATAAGCCCGTACACCACGGCTCAATTTTTGCACACCGCTTACGTTGATTCCTGACGATCCACTCGCTGAATTGGCACTCAGGGCTTGCGGGTCCCTGGTGCGGTGCAACGGAGTGACCAACAAGTAGAATCTCAGCACATCCAGGCAGTGGAATGCGAAAGAGGGGAACACGGGTGCCTTGTCCAAAATTGACGGGATTGGAATGTAAAGAAATACAGTAAAGAGCAATCGCACAACCACACACAAGAGCTCTGGAAAGGCGCATATGGAGAAGAGTGCAAGGTTTGAACAAGCGGGGGTGGGAGGAAGAGTGCGCTGTGGGTGAAGGCGGAATGTGAGCCCACTGTTCACCATGGCAGCCTACTGCGGCCTTCACATGCACATGCCCAGGACCGTGAAGTTCGGAGGGTGCTGTCCGGGAAATTGATGGTGTTGCATCAACCCCGTGGTGAGGGACCACGTCGTGCTGTTGGGGGGGCATATTGCTTCGGAGGTGCCGCTGTTTCTTTGGGATTTGAGACCTGTTTTTCTTTCTTGATTAGCTCCTTCAAAATGGGGTGTTCCCAAGTTTTGGGCCGAAAACCGCTGATGGGAAGCGTGGCAGAGTTCATCGACTGTAACCATACTACCGAAGGTGCCCTGGAATGGTGCCGAATGACTGAACCTGTTGCGCAAGCAACCTCCTGCGCCAGGAGGGCGCATGCCAAAGGCTGGCACTACCACTACTGAAAGCGGAAGCGATGTCACAAATGGCTTTTTCACCACACCTCCCCCTGCCTCCCCTCAGCATGCCAAAGCCTTCCTTCACGGTTTCCGTCTACCCGAACTAGAGGGAGACATGTGGGCGCCAGCAAGGCAGGCCGCCAGAGGGTCAGGGCCCTGCTGCTACTTGGGCTTTTGAAGTTGCAGGCTCTTCGGAGTCGGTGCTCAAGGAGAAGGGGTGGGCAAGCTATTCCAGGGGTGTTGCGTGCCAAGGCCTCGGGGCTGCGCACTCGTTCCCGTCGCGCGCTTCCGTCGCTTTCTCAGGAAACCCCGCGAAGGCATCTGCGCATCACCCCGCGCTCGGTGCAGGTCATCTTTCCGTCTCTTGCTGCTTTGTCTGTGGTTTGTGCCCTCGCCACCCCCCCCCCTGACCGAAGAAGGTCGCGTAGTTCAGCGGTCATGCACGTGACGCCTGAACTAGAGGTGCTGGGTTCGAATGCCGGTGGGGTCGGAACGCAGTGTCCTAGGCGCTAGGGTGTCTGTGACCCCGCGAGCCGGAAGGGATGCTACGAGGGACAGGTAGGGATCACGGTTACGCTGGAGTTCGGAGTACGCCCGAGCACTTTATCTTTACCTTTACCCCCCCCTGACCGTGATTGTCTGGCTCATTGTAGTCAGATATGATGTTCTGTTTTCTGTTGCAGACGCAGGGTGTGTCTTGAGGTTTACCCGGGTTTGGCATCGAGAATACAGATGCACTTATGCCTGACTGTAGAGTGCAGCACCTCTGGTTTGCATTGGTGTGTTTTGTAATTAGGTCTCACCCCCCCCCCCCCCGCCACCCCCCCATCACTGTACACCACCCCCCACCCTGGGCGCCCCCCATGCCACGCGAGGGACTGGCTACACAATACACACCCCACGGACGCAAGTCGGGGGTCGGGGGGGCACATGCTGCGCTCGCCACAAGGAGGACTCAGCGGGCACGGGCAGACGGAAGGTTGTTACGTGCCCCCCGTTGGGGAAGCGACCCCGCAAGTGGACGTCCTGGGGCCCCAAAGCCGCCGTTGGGGAGGGGTCCCCCTTGGACGCCCCAGGCCAACGGTGAGGGCCGTTGCCCTCCTCCGCGTGGACCCGACACGGGGCAGTGAAGCAGGGACAGTCCAGGGGCTCTGTTGTCACACCCTCTCAAGGGAAAGGAAGGGGGTGTGGGGAGGTCAGGATAGGCCGGGCGGGGAGAGGGAGGGCACGAGGGGGGGAGAGGCCGCTGGGCGCCGCCGCCTACGGAAGGAAAGGGCTCGAGGGAGGGGCAGCGGTAAGTGGCGAGAGCGCCAGCTGCACACAGCAACAAAACCAGGTGTCATGCCAAACCCCCCTGCCCCCCCCCCCCCAAATTGCTTTGTTGTTGCCGAAGACTTGAATGATTTCATGCTGAATTTTTCAGTACTCCTCTGTATTTCTCTGTCTCCATTTGTCTCTCAATATTTGCACTATTTCATTGAATTTATAGGTCAGCTGTCGTGATGACCAGGGACGCCTGGTCTGATGTCTGTACTGCCTGTTTTTCTGAGGTTCAACCAGGCATGGCATAGAGAATAAAGATGCATTTATGCCATGCGGAGGAGTGCATTACCTCATTCTGCTTTTGCTGCTCTGTTTCTGATTCTCTCTTTAGTACAATATCTCTCTCATAATCTAGGTCTCACCCCCCCCCCAAAGGTTCCACCCACACCTTCGCTCACCTTAATTAGGCATCCCCCCCCCCCCCCATGGCAACACCACTCCACAGGATCGGCGATGGGGCTGCACTCATGTAATGCCAGACACACAACCGGACCCGAAGCCGCGCCGCAAGTACGCCAACGCCGTGGGCACGCATCGGAACTTGCAGCAGTCAGAGGCCTCTTGTATGTCTGGGCAGCGTCAGTGAGGGCGGACCGCCGGAGAGTCACACCACGCGATTTCCTTTTGTGGACGTGGTGGCGTCTTGGCGTGTCTCCGTGTGCGTTGCGTTTGTCCTGGTCGTTGTCCGTTGTGTCTGTGCCTGGTGCGGTGCGCGCGTGCGTGTGCATCGGGTGTAGCGCGTGTGCACGTTTGGCCTCGTGTCTGTTCCCGCGTCGTTTCTGAGGCTGCATGTCTGTGCGCATGGTTCGGTGTGACGGTGCCGGCGGCCGTGCCAGTGATGTCGATGGACCCGATTGCGCATCTCGCGGTCGGCCGGACTGCAATCGCCGATGCCGGAAACCGGAACCGCCTCTTTGAACAAAGGCGGACTGAAGCAGCGCTTGAGAGGCATCGACGGCAATCGGAAGCAGCGTTTGGGGGTGCGGGCAGCCGACAGGAACAAGGGGCAGGGGATTGCGAAAGCAGAGTCGATCCACAGCGCACGGAAGTGCTCGGCAACGTCACGTCTGCCTCGGGGTAGCGCACTGCCGTTGTGCGCAGTCACGTGTCATCATGCGCCGTACTGCGGCACGATTGTGGAGGGTCACAAGTATTGGGGACAGGCGCGACGGTTCCTGCGGGACCACGCGCCTGTCCGTGGAAGCCCCGCGGCGCATGTCCGCATCTGCGGCGGATGCGCAGGGGTCCAAGGTCCCACACGTCGCGCGTGCGTCGTGGGTGGCCCCCGCGGGTCGATCCGGATGTCCCACACGTCGCGCGTGCGTCGTGGGTGGCCCCCGCGGGTCGATCCGGATGGCCTCCCCCTTCTTGTCCTTCAGCGGTGCGCAGCGTCAAGGGCAGACATGACCCCAACCAGACCCTCCACCCGGACGTCCCCACGATTCTGCCCAACGAGAATCTCAGCGACCCGGCCAATGGGGACGCCGCTTCTGAGCAGGTCAGCGCTTGCGTGAGATGACGTGAGGCGACATGAGATGACAGGGCACGACACCACACGACATGACACGAAGGACGCTTTGGAAATTGGAAATTGACAACTGGGGTCTGTGCAATAACACTTTTTGTTCCAAAAAAAGGCCAAAAGACGGTCATTTTGCCCTAAAGACAGAGAACGATCGAAAAGTGGCGTTTTGAAGGCAAGAAAGTCTGAAATCGCGAATGCAAAATTACACAATGCAAATTGCTCGTCTTTTGGCCAGAATTGCGGAGGACTATTTGGAAGTGGACAACTGGGGTCTGTGCCCGACACGACGTGCGGCCAAAGATGTGCCAAGCCGGGAGAGTGGTGGAAGAATGAGAGGGAGGGGGGTCCCAGGGTTTTCGCCCGCACACCCAAGCTGAACCCCCCCAGGCAAAACCCCACGAGTCCGAAGACGCGGCCAGTGCAGCCACACAACGCTTCACGGCGACACGGCAGCGCAGGTAGAAAGACTCTATCTATACCCGTACCCATACCCATACCCATACCCCCTGACCCCTTTCCCCCTCCCTCCTCACCGCAATACCTTGCAAAGGACGCATCGTAAAGCAAACAAAATTCCCCGTACAGTTTTTCTTATACCGCTGGGTGCTGGGTCTGGCCTCCTACTTGTTGCTGGTGCATCACAATTTCGGGTGGGTGGATGTCCCAAAAGATGATTTATGAGATGCAGGTCAGCCATAGGCAGGAAGACGTTGCTGGCCGTCACGCCGACAAACGCGGCCGTGGAACGCCCCTTCTCACGGTGCGCGGCACGCTAACGCATGCCCGTACGGCCGAGGAGGAGCTAGAGTTGATGTCGGATGCTGCCGATCGGGAGGGGTACGACGAAGATGCTGACGTGGTCCGTGAACCCTGGGGAACAAACACAGAACGAACAGCAGCGGAGTGCAGATGCGAGGTAGCTGGGTGTGAACCGAGTTCGAACGGTACCGGCATCTGTCCGTCAATACCCCCCCCCCCCCCTTGTATAAGCTACGCCCTTGTCCAAGCTACAGCAGGTGTAGGGACCGTATTAATTTGGTACCTAATTTGATTTGGTACAAATGTAGTGCGGCCACATAAGACACGGGTTTGGTGACAAATTTGCCAGTTACAGAGGGTCATGGACACATCTGTTGTGAGTGTTTGCCCACTTGAACCCACATAGCTCTGATTTTGGGGATATTTATGCATTGTATTCCCCTTTCTTGCACCAGCTCACCATGCAATCTTCTCTTTTTGAACCTCGGGCTCTACGGCCTTGTCCAAGCTACAGTAGGCGTAGGGACCATATTAATTTGGGACTTTTGCGTAGCTTATACAAGAGGGGGGGGGTACCTGTCAATTCCTCTTCAATGCCGTGCAAGTCACGGTATCCCCCCCCCCCACACCCCCTCCCACTTCGATTTTCACTGTTATGGAAATGACTGACTGCGAAGCATTGCCGGCGCGGGCCTGGGAGGCCACGGCTCGGTGGCGACGGTGACCTGTAGCTGTACCTGAGGTGGCTACCCCTAGTGCTGGCCCCCTGCATTGCTGGGGGTTGGGCGACCCTTCTCCGGACCTCCTCCGCGTGTCATTCAGTGGGGAGACACCCCCTTACTCTGTTCTTTGCAGTTGGGGGAGTGGGTCATGATGGTGTCACACGGCTGCCCCAACTGACCGACCCACAGACTCAAGGCTGACGTCAGGCCACAGAGTTGGAAAGGGGTTAGGAGATGGAAGACAGGCAGCCTGCCCAAGAGGCCCAACACTATCCCCGAAATAGGCCAAATTAGGGGAAATGGGTCACAGTGCGTTCCAGCCCCGCACTTTCAAAAGGCAAGACTATCCGTGGGCCAGCCCAAGCCTTTTTAGAGTGGCCCGGATACCCGAACCCCGGGGCAGGGGGCATGCCTGCCTGCTTCTGGGTGCCCTCACGGGACGGCGGCAGACAAAAATTGGTACACGCCAAGAGTGGAACTGGTGACCTCCCTCTCTACAATCCACCGGACACTCTGCGATCCACCAACTGAGCCACTGCAAACGTCTGTCGATCGCACGTAACGGACCACTGAGAGCGTGCTCATCATGTTCAGAAACAAGTCCCAACGGCCTACCCCTGCGGGGGAGGGGGGGTGTTCTGCTGCTTTCCATGTTTCCACACAGCCCATCATGAAAGTTCTTTGCAAATGTGGTATGGCGATCGATGCCCAAGGCCATGCGGGAGCATTGTGCGTTGTTGGATGTTGGGTAGGTACCGTGGACAAGGCGTTGAGTGGGTGCGTCTTCCTCCCCGGCTAGACCCCCGCCCCTCCCGTTGTGGAAAAAACTTCCTGCCTCCTCCAAGATTTCACCCCCCAAGCCCCCCCCCCCCCGTATCAGATACCGAGGCCTTGTGCCAACCCCCCCCCCGTATCACACAAGAGGCCTGGTCCAGCCAAGATGTCTGGTCATTGCGGACGACACTTCGGATGGCCTCTTCGATGCGTACGCTCGGAGAGAGTGGCCATATGCAACGTGAACTATGGGGATCAGGCCTTTGCTTAGTGGCTGGTTGATACTATACCGGGGGGGGGGGGGGGTGGGTCAGAGGCCAAAAAAAAGTTTGTGTACCTAAAATCGACCTCCAAGTTCGGGCCCCTTTGATAAATTTCATTTTTTTCCTGAGGAAAAATTTGCTGATGTGGGTGGGTGGGTGGGTCATCCAAAATCCCGGGGGGCCAATTTGACCCCCCCCCCCCCACTCCAGTATCACTAAGCAAAGGCCTGATGGGGATGGCAGGGGGCTTCCGACCCCCAGCGCTGGTGCGCACGCCTGTTTTGTCTTCCTCGGGGGCGGCGGCAGAGCCCCTGCCCCTGCCCCCGGGCGTGCACACGGTTGTGGAAGCGCTCCGGAGGAGGGAATCGCGGTGCGCATGCCCGGGCACCGACCTGCTCGCAACGCACAGGAGCTGCACCGCGTCCGCAGCGGCACGTTCTCTCCGAGGGGCCGCGCCACGTCCCCCATCACCGGCATGGCGGTCACCCCCGAGACCGCCTGGCAGCACTCGCCGTTCGAGCAAGGCAGCTACGCCACGGAAGGTGTGCGGGTCCAAACCGGAAGCGACGCGGGGCTGGGTCGCGTCTGCCTATTCTGTCCGCCGCCAACGGCCCACCAACTGCCGTCTGGCCGCCAGTGCTTGCCCCCCAACCGCTTGTCCAACCACCAGCACCGGCTTTAGAGACCCTCGTTGAACCTTCCTCGGAGTGCGTCAGCTCCCCAGTGCGCCGCGTGCGCGCCGGAGGGCTCCCCGCGACCGCGGACCGCGCGGAGGCCGTCCCTGCCCGAGGCACCACTTCTTGAACATGACGTCATTGTCCGCGATGGCGCCCGGGAACGACTCGGTGTCGGCCGGGACCGTGACGGGCTCCGGCCCTGTAAAGCGCACCCCTGCACACCCCCCCCCCCCCCCACACCCCCCCCCATTACCAGCTCTTGGCACGTCCGTAGGTAATTCAAAGGTTCCACCTGCACCTGCCCTCACCTTAACCGCACTTTACCCCCCCCCCCCCCCCATCGCAGCCCAAAGTATGCGCTTCCGCTTGTCCTCAGCGATGGTCCCAGAAGGAGTGCCTGTGCGACGACTCTCAGCGCCCGTTGGCGTGTCCTCACGGCACTCGGGGTACAGCCCTCGCAACGCGTATGACGGGGAATGGGTCGAGGCAGTGGAGGGGTGTGGGGGAGGGAGATGGGTAGAGCCAGGGATCGAGGGAGGGCGAGAGGGTGAGAGGGTTTGCCTTTCCGGCGCTGCTGAGGGCTCATCCGGGGGAACCAACATTAGTGGGCGTCTCCGATGTGGGGGGGGGGGGCATCCCATGCCGGCCCCCTTGCAGGAGGGGGAGTGGTTTTACAGAGGTGTGCGGGGGGGGGGGGGGGTGCGGGATGGGTTTGTGTTGGGGGGGCGGTTGGCGCCGGCGAAAATGGTTTTGAAGAGAGGTTGTCAGAGCAAGTACGGCTGCTAGTTTGCCTTTTGCCCCCCCTTTTGGAGGGTGGGCGAGGGGTTCGTTGCGCGGTTTCTCCCAGTGTATACAATTGCACGTTTAATCCCTGGCAAACCCATCACTTTTGGTAACATGATCCGCGGGTGACTTTTTTTATTTTGACCCCGCAACCCCCCCTCCCCCGCGGCCGCCCCGGGTGCCACTTCTGGGGGACAGGGTGGGGGTTGGGGGGCGGTGGGGGCGGGGCGGCGAAACTTGGCCATTGCGGCCATTAGGCGTCAGTCAATCCAGACCCAGGTCCGGTGGCACTTTTTTCTCCACTATGGCCCGGGTTTTCGATTTTGAGCTCAAAAAAGCATTTTCGGGACCCAACTGCACAGGGCTTGGTGAGGCAGAGTGGGCTGAGGGGGTTTTCATGCATTTTTCAGCCATTCTTGTGATGGCACTATTTTTGGAGACCTTGGCGACCCTGTGCCACATTCTTCGAGGGGTGGAAGTGACGATGCTGTGACGGTATAATTGTGGGAGGATGCAAACAGACATGTGTTGCAGTCTGTAGCCTTGCCTAGGGCCAGTCATGGCTCATCTGAAAGCTGTGAAATGGCTGCTTTCACCAAAAATGGCCGGTGGCCGAAAAATCGATTTCTCTGGCCACCCCTGACGACCCTCGGGGACCCTTGGGCCAGTGTTGGGCGATCATTTGGTGACAACGGAAGCACGTATTAGAACGGCTGTACACCGTAGGAGGAGGGGGTGCACCCCCCACCTGGACCCCCCCTCCCCCCTCCTCCCGTTCCAATGTTTGAGGCTGACAGCCAAAATTTTGCTTCGATGCCTTCGGTGCCAAGAGGATTTAAGCGTAAAAAAATTCGGCCCACCTTCAGCGGGGACCATGGGGAGGGCCTGGGAGGAGGGACGTCCCAGCCAAACCCCCCTTCCCCCCACCCTTTCAGACCCCCCCTCCCCCCCTTCTAATATATATCTGTATACAGCTGTATATAGATAAGCTCTCACCCGCTAACCCCCTGATCCCCTCAATCGCACTAGCGTCCAGGACTTGAAAAGGCAAATGCCCCCCCCCCCCCCGTTCTAATACATCCCTGCCAAAGACCCCCCAGTGTTTGTAATCTGCCCCTAAAAGGCGTTTGGGCTTGTTTGCGCCATGGAGGGCGCAACTAGGTTGGCCCATTGTGGCCGCTCTGGATGCAGATGGGGGTCCTATCCGCTTTTTTTTTTTAGATAGAGCCCCTCACCAATGGTGGGGTCCCAGGGTTCATCCCCGGGTGTACCTGACCCGCCCCCCTCCAGGGCCCGTGATGCCTAGGCTGTTGGCATGGGTTGGCTGAGAATTCATTGTTTTGGGGTGACCCCCAAGCACTGCTGGGAAAGAATTCTGTTGTTTTCGGCAGGTCCACCAGGGTGCATCAGCCCATTTGTATCAACGCTAGGGCCACAAAGTGGTGTGTTGTTCGGGGCAACTCTCTGTCAACCTTTTCGCAGGCCCGGGGCACCCAATAGGTGGGCTTTATTGATGCTACACGGCTCCTCATGGGTTTGTCTGCACTTCCATTGCCCCCAAATGATGACCCAGGCCTTGCCCAATGCCCAGCCCCAAGAGAGAAACCTCAAATCGATCAGTGTGTTGCGCTGATCAATTTGAGGCATGTGTTGTGGGTGTGGGAAAATTCTTGTCCAGTTGCCGACCCTCAACACACCCCCATCCCACTCCGCCCAGGGCGAGGGGGTTTGGGGCGGGGCGGGATGCCCCCTCTGGCCCCCCATAGTCAAGTTGGAGCTTTTGGTCTGTCCGGTTCCTTTGCTTCAAAGCGCTGCTATGCCCTGCTTTGTTTTGCTTGTGGTCTTTGGCTCATGGGGCATGGGTCATGCCCTGCTTTTGTCAGGCTCAAGCGTGGCGACAAAATGGATGTGCACAGCTGGATGTCCCTCTCAACACAAAAAACTGGTGTGTGTGTGTGTGTGTGTGTGTGTGTGTGTGTGTGTGTGTGTGTGTGTGTGTGTGTCGAGTGAATCGATTCCAGTCAGCACCTGGTGGACAGCTCTGTTAAACAGGGTCAGCCTGCCGGAGGCTCCGTCCACACCGTTCTGTTTCTGCTTCTGTTTCTGCTGTTCTCTGTCCTCTATCTTTTGCAGCACAGTCTGCGTATCTGGTCTGCATCCAGCTGAATTCACAACGTGCGCTCACTGTTCGCCACGCCTGTTTGTCGTGTGTCAATCGTGTGTGTGTGTGTGTGTGTGTGTGTGTGTGTGTGTGTGTGTGTGACGTCGTCGTAACCTCAGGTCGGTTCTGCCAAAGGGCAGCACTGTCCTTCTTCTTTCGTAGGCTGAGGAACCTGCTGCGCGCCTGTCCCCGCAGAAAGGCGCCTACTGGCGTTGAACATGCTCTGTCTTGTTTGACGACCAGCTGATGAGGAATTGACATTCGGACCCGGCGTTGTGCTGCTCGTCTGTTTGTTTGCAAATCGTGTGTGTGTGTGTGTGTGTGTGTGTGTGTGTTGTTGCAACGCAGTCAACAGGGGTGATTTGCTTCGTTTGGTTCCTACACGAGTGTGTGTTGTCCATGTGACCCTTCTCAGTTTGTGTGTGTGCGGTGGAGTGGTTGCACCTGGGCTGTCATGAACACGAGCTCCTCCACAGGGGTTTTTCTTGGTCTGTTGATTAGTGCAACCCAGGGCGTGGAACAGGTGAGGGCACAGGGTGAGATCTGTATCTAAACTGTCCAGGACTGCACTTTGCCTTTTTCTACCAACAGACCGAAAGACGTCTCGGGCTGCCTGGCAGCTCCCGAGGAGCTTTCTTTCACCCCTTTTCTTGCTCTGTTCTTGTTTGCGGTTCTCATCGTGTGTGTGTGTCTCCAATTGCTCTTCCCCGTCAACGACTGTGACTGGTCGGAGCCACAAACCTCCGCGAGCCTGAAGCAGGACAGGGCTGGAGGGAGGGAGGGGCCTGATATTTGAGTCTTATCCGGGTCACAAGCTGATTTTCAATGCTTCTGTTTACTGTGGAGGCCTCTGGGCCAGCGATGCTGCCAGGGTTTGTGGAGGTCACGCAGGGTCAGGACGTCCCCTTCATTGCCCTTGTGCCTGCACTGCAGAAAGGCGCCCGTCGGCGTCGAACATACTTTGTCTTGTTTGGCGATCCAACGGACGAGGGTTGTGACACTCGGAAACCGCGTTGTGCCCGTTTGTCTTGCACTCGTGTGTGTGTGTGTGTGTGTCTGTGTCTGTGTGTGTGTGTGTGTGTGCGTGCGTGCGTGCGTGCGTGCGTGCGTGCGCGTGTGTGTGCGTGCGCGTGTGTGTGCCAAAAACGCTTTGTGCTGTGCATTCGCAAATTGTGTGTGCCCCCACTGTCACAGAAAGGTGCCCAGTCGCCCGATTTGCTGACTGCGGCCCGACGAGACAGACCACGTTCAGACCGCTGTTGCTCTGTGCGCCCCGCTCTGTGCGCGCGGGGGGGGGGGGGGGGGCTCTGGCCGGTGCAGGCCTGTGGTCCATGGCCACAGGGCGGCAACAGGTCAGCTCCATTATGGACATGCGCATGCCCATCCCCATGTCCCTCACCGGTGCTGCAGAAAGGCGCCCATCGTCTTCCATGCCTCCCGGATGCCTTTCTGACTGGACCCGTGGGTGCGGCCCAGAGTGTCTCGCCTCCGTCACCCGGGGGGAGGGGGGGGGGGGCGTGTTACAAAATGGTGGGGGCTGGGGCAAGAGTGGGCTGGTGGCTTTGAGGGGAAGGGCTGCATGCCGAAGGCGCCGGGAAATTGTTTCCCTCATATTTTGGTTTGTGTCGGGCAGTCGGTGAGTGGGTGGGTGCCTATTGAGCTGAGCCCCCCCCCCCCCCCCCGTGTGGGGGTGGGTCAAGTGCTGTGGGTGCCTGCCCTTCTCGTTCTGCCCCCATCCCCCCCTCTGCCCCCCGTTGCTAAAAAAAAAAGGCCTTGGTGCGGCCTGACGAGACATCGAGGGCCTGGGTCGGGCTACGTCGGAGCCTGCGTCTCCGCCAGCTCGTCCACCCCCCTGCGTCGCAGTCATGAGCGCCATGCCATCCGTCCCCGGCGCGCTCGTAGCCCCCTGCGTCGTGGGGGCACCCCCTCCTCTGCTGTGCACTCGCACAGGGAAACGGATCGTCAACACGCCGGAACGGGAGCGCCCGAGCGACAACTTGACGCATCACGAGGACATCTTGAAAGGTATGCCGCCCAGTCCCTCCGAAGGTCTGGGTGCGTGCACCGAAGGGCCGCATGGGCCCCAGGGTGGCGCCCTGGTCCCCCCCGTCGGACAGTGGCGGGGTCCTGCAGAAGGTGAGGGGGTCTGGCAATGATGCATTCGAATGGCGGACAGGCGTAGGAGGAGGGACCCCTCCTCGCCCTGGACCCCCCTGATTTTGTAGTGGGAAAAAATGAAATATACAAAAGGAAGTACTCATTTTGGGCCTGTTCTGGTACCAGACAATGATGACAGGAATCTGGCAGCAAAGCGTTCATTCGTATGATGCAGCAACCCAGACTGGCTGTGCTGCTAGACTCCCTGCACACATGCAGAATTGTTTCCATATTAGGGACTTTAAAGCAAAGAGGAGTAACGTGGCCTCTTAGCCCTGCCTCATTGGCAACTCCAAAGCAAAGAGCATTGGGCTACCGTCATGCGCAAAAAAAAAACATGCGCACTGCAGCCGCATCTGCTGAAATTCTAACATTTGGTGCTTGCCCATGTGTTTGACTGTGGGGAAAGAAAGGGCAAATAAACGCCGGCACAGCATATCAAAAAGTGTTTGTTATGGTTTTGTCCAGTACAACTATCATGGGTTCGAAGGTACGGGGGTCGGGTCACACCAACTTCTGAGCACTAGGTGTGGGGGGGGGGGGGAGCATGCACACACACTTTTGGGTTCTGGACCCCCTCCCCCACCCCCCCTTCTTTTGGGGGTCTGGGGTTACACAAGCAGTTCAAAGCTTTCCGCGCCCTCGGCAGGTGAGGTGGCATTGCCTGTACATGCCTCATGTCCGGGCGCCAACGGTTGAAGCATGCCGCAGTGTGCCGCAGCACCTGTTTTGGGGGCCTGTTGGTGGGGGGCATGCCGCAGCACACTGAAGATTGGGTTGCGACTTGTGGGGGAAAAACATCGGACCAAAATATCAATCCCATCCCTGAGTGGTCATGTGTCAGAGATCGCCAGGTCTCTGGTGGTTCAACAGTGCATCTGTGATTGACAGATCTCAGGATCAATTCCTGTGATTGGCAATCTACAGCACCTCAGACAGGGCCAGGGGCAAACAGATCAACCTGTTTTTTTTCCTTTTTTTTTTTTGCTGTGCTGTGCTGTGCTGTGTGCTTTGAGAGATCATTGTTTTCTTCACTTGGGCTTCTGATCTCTACTGCTGAACCCATTGAGGAGGGGACAACACAACCCAAGAGGAACATGGAGACAACCAGGAGTACTACCGACTGTTTGCAGTGGGCAATTGGAGAAGGCATCGGGTAGTACCTATGTTATACAGACACCCAGGGTGAAGGTCAAAATGGCAATCATGTATGTCAATAAAATGGAAGAAAAGCGGAAATATGAGGACGAGGAGTAGCAACATGACCACCCATTGAATGATTCTGTTGTGTTCATCTTTGCAGGGTGTCGGGAGATGCATTCCTTTGTGTTTGGTTCTGGGTTTTTGCCTTTTTTGTAGCGTTTGGAAAATCTGGGTACCCCACACCTACAGCTTGAAGCATGCAGCAGCACAACCAATTTTTTTTGTTGACCGTTGGTGCCTGCTCATGTCTCCGGTGCAGTTGATGGCGGGAGTTGTAGGTAGTGCAGTGGAATGCCGAGGGGAGGTGCAGATGATGTTGGGGAGGGCAACATCTGCTGGGCCTGCTGCATGGGGGCGGGGGTGCCCTCCCCAACCTGGACTGCGAAACCTGCGGGAGTAGCAGTTTGTTCACTTACACAGTGGGGCTGACAACAGCCTCACGGCTTGTTGGGTGCTGTGGGAGGTTCATGTATGCCCCTGCCAGAATTTCCGTTTTTCTAACAGCTTCTGGTGCTTGGTCAATTATTTCCAGCCCCATTTATTTGTCGCAATTCTGTTGTGCTTTGCGCTGTGCGCATCGCCAGCAAGCACTGTTGATAGGTGGTGTGGAGAAGTGGTGAAAATGTCAGGTCACTTTTTGGTTGCGCCCCCGTCCTATGCACTGACAAAGTTTCTGGAGTTGAAGGGACGATCGGTTCACCAAAATAAAACAATTGTGTGCGGATGCAATTGACAACTGCACAGGTGCCTTGGTGACAGTCAACAGAAGTTAAGCCAAAACAATCGTGGGATGAAGATTTTTTTTGGGCTGGATGTGCACCCCCCCCCCCCCTCGGAGACACCCAATGCCCAAATAGGATCAGAAATACACCCAAATGGTCGAAAACATGCCTTGCATGGGAGAGTTGATAATTGTGAGTGGCCACAATGCAGAAGAAAAACGGGTTTTGGATTCCGGTTTTTGAGCTGTTGAGGGTGAAAAATTGCTTGAGCAGTTTGAGGACTCGTCTCTTGGGGAACACGCCCCCCCCCCCCCCTTTTGCAACACCTCATGCCCCCCAAAACAGGCTGATAAATGCTCAACAGGGACCGAAACATGTTTTATGTGGGAGATTTGATTATGGTGAGTGGGCACAATACCAACAGAGACATTGTTCTGGAATTTTCATTTTTTGAGCTGTTGAGGGGAAGCTGAGGAAGTCCTCACCACATTTTCAGTGCAAATGGTGATTGTGTGTGGGCCACCAATGACACCAGAGTGGGCTAGTGGCTGCAAAAGACATCTTTTTGCATGCTGCCATGGTTATATCTTGACACATCAACATGCACTGCCAATTAGTTATCAAGTTGGTTCCCTCTCGTCTGCAATACACCAAGTTTCTGTAACCCTGCGGTGCCCACAGTGCGCAAAAGCATTCTCTATGTAGCCATTTCCGGTCCTAGGTAACGACATGTCTTTTTGCGACCTTCCATGAGTCCGTAGGTACTTTCTCACCGCTGGGTTGATCTAGTATGGTCCAGTGATGTGATTTAATGGGCAATTCAAATGTGCCGTAAAAAAAGCAGAATTTTTTGACCCTGATTCCCTTTCTGACACCGCGGGTATTGCCGTCCACAATTCAATTGAAATACTCCCTCATGGGCTGCTGTCAGTTTGGCTTCTCGAAGCTCAGTTCAGCTGAATGCCAAGGTTTGCCCATGGTTTTGCGCTATTTCATGTCCGACAGCCCTGTCCTACTTTACAACTCTGCAACTCTGCAACTCTGCGATTATTTGACCATTCAGCAACTCTTTTGCATTTCTCCCACTCTGCACCTCTGCCACTCTGCCACTTTGCAACTTTGCTACTTTCACTGTACTCTTCAACACTTCTGCAACTCTGCAATTTTGCTCCTCCACATCTACTCTTCAACACAACAAACACTACTGTCCAAATCTGCAACTCTGCAACTGGGCAATCATTTTACAATTCTGGGACTCTGCAACTTGTTGTTGCTACTCTACATCCTTAGTCCTCAAGACTGCAAACGCTAATTTACAATTCTGCAACTCTGCAACTTTGCTACTCTGAATCTACTCTTCAACATTGCAGACGGTACTTTGCAATTATGCCACTCTGCAATTTTGCTACTCTGTATCTATTCTTCAACATTGCAAAAGGTATTTTGCAATTCTACCACTCTGCACCTTTGCTACTCTACATCTACAACCTGCAAATACTATTTTGCAACTCTGCCGCTCTGCAACTGGGCAACTACTTTACAATTCTGGGACCCTGCAACTTTGCATCCGCTCTGCATCTTTGCAACTGCTTTACGATTGTGCAACTCTCCAACAGTGCAACTCTCCAAGTCTTCCACTACTCCTCGACTGTGCAACTCTGCAACTACTCGCATTCTTTCCTGTACAGCATCAGTCAGAGGCAGAAAGATGCTTCCATACGCTGACCAAGTTGGGCTCAGTGACCCCATCACCCATTTCGAGACCACACTGAGCGGTATGTGCACTGTTGGGTGAGTGTAGAATGGAAAGTAGGGCAGATCCTATGCACAGCACACTGCCTAACAAAGAGAAAGATAGATGCGACACAGTAGCCAATCCCAAGGCATACCTTTGCACAGCAGCGGACGTTGGGGAGATGTCCCAAAAATGGGAAGAGGTTGCGAAACACAAACATAAGGAATGCCGTTAGAGGTGAATAATGGAATTGGGAATAGATTTCACACAATTCAGCCTTAGACCAACACCTGTTATTTATGGGACGTGGGTTGCGGTAAACCCAACCAAGCCCTAACCCAATAACTCTTAATGGCAACGGTGGTAGGGTTGGTCTAACCCCCCCCCCCTCCCGCGTCTGGCGAATGCATTGTCCAACGAACTCTTCCGTTGGGATCGTAATTTTTTGGGACCTGATTTATTAGGTACCGGGTTTCGGTACCGAATTGATTAGGCACCGAATTAATTTTGGTACCGAACAGCGTGTCCAACAAACACTCCTGTTCGGACCGTATTTTTTGAGGACTTTGTTGTTCGCTGGACACCGTTGGCGCCATGGCCCCGACACCACTATCTCTCAAAACCCAGGAGGGGGGGGCTCGGGGGTGTTGCATACAAGGACCAGGCCCGGCCGCCACCCCGTGGCACCCTAGTGCAATGGCACACGAGAACAAGTTGAAATGAGGCCAGGCCACTCCTGATTTGAGAGAACAACAATCGCAGCCCAGGCCTGTGGACAAAGTAACCTGTCCTGGGGGGTCGTAGGAGGACAGCTTTCGACCAACAGCTTACGCTAGGGCTTCGGTTAACTCCAGGCAGCCAAAATATTAACAGTCCAGCCCGTCTAAAGTATGTTGTGGGCATGCACGAGAGCAATATGTTGCGACCCATCCCATGTGACATGCTGGGTGAGCTCGTGACAGATACGAGCCGCGTAGGCCGGCCTGGACGCAGGCTAAGGCTTGGACACGCAGCATCGTGGTCGTGAGGGGTGTATGCACGGGGGATGGCGCCATGGGCCACCTTCAGGGTGGGCACCCTGGCACGGGGGGCGACTACAACCCGTCCTGATGCGACACCCCCTCCAGCTATCTGTCAGGGGGGGCGCAGTTTGGGGGGGGTCGGCTGGAGGCTGTGGGGGGGGGGTTCGGCCGTGGGGGGGGGGGGGTGCGCCCTGCTACTGGCAGTAGGAGGGGCCCGGTCCATGGTATGAGACCTTGCAGACCGGTCGGGGGTTCCGGACATGCATTTGAAGGCCAAGTTTCCCCGTTGGGCCACAGCCCCCGAACATAGGCAGTAGAACGGTGACCTAAAACTTGGCGTCTACATACGATGCACCGGGGCAGGGCGCTCATGGTGCAGTGGCCGCGGGGTAAAAAGAAGGAAACACTGCGTACCATGGGGGGCAGGCCATTGGGAAGACGATTTGCCGGGGCCGTGAGCAGTTCGCTGCCATTTTCGGTCGATTGCTGCTTCGTCCCGTCCCCTCGTTGCCACTTGTACTCTACGGATAGCCACGCACGCTAAGAGTTATAAGTTGCCTTTCTGCCCCCCCCTCCGGGCCAAGAAGTCCTTGGTGGGGTTTTACACACCGGAATCAACAGTTTCGTGTCCTGTTTCAGGGTTTCCGGGATTCGGAGGAGGGAGGGAACTGGTTTGTCAGACCGTTCCGAATGGCCACAGAAAGGCAAGCCACGCAATATTGTGTTGTTTGTCGCCTGATGAGGGAAACGGCATTCAGACAACCGCAATCGTGCTCTGTTGGTCACGTGGCGTGCGTGATTTGCGCAAGGCTGTGTCATCCGTGGTCTGTCCCCACCCCCAGGGATGTATTAGAGCGGCCGTCCACCGCAGGAGGAGGGGGGCACACCCCCCCCTCCTCCTCCCCTCCTCCCCTTCCAATGTTTGAGGCTGAGGCTGACAGCCAAAATTTTGCTTCGGTGTGTGCCAAGAGGATTTCAGCTTTTTGGCCTGCCTTCGGCGGGGACCATAGGGGAACCCTGGGAGGAGGGGTGTCCCAGCCAACCCCCCCCCCCCCCTTAGAGTATATCCCTGCCCCACCCCCCTTTTTTCGTTTCCCCACCCCTCCCCCTAGTTGCCCCGCCCCCCTTTGGTTGCCCCGCCACGGGGGGGGCGCCGGGCCCGGGCCCTTGACGCCGACTCCCCCCCCCCTCCCCCCCCCCTGCCTGGAAATTGGCTGGAAAGTGCCGGACCATTGGCACCAAAGGTGGCGTAAGCAATTTTGCTTGATTTGGCAAAGGGTACAAAAATGTGTTTTCACCCCATGTGTCTGTACTCAATATACTCGGAATTTTCAGGAGAATTCAATAATTGACAAAAATTGGCTTTTTCTCAGTTAGTGCAAAATCATTATCTCACCTCAGAGCATTGATGTTCAGTGATGGTGAGTGCCCCAGTTGGTGGCACTGTGCAATTGCAGTGGAAGGTCTCAGGTTCAAATCCCAGTGGTGGTGAATGTGAGGCAGTGGAGGACAAGGATGGTTGAAGGTTTGAATTTGTTTTTTCCTTTTTTTCCCATGGCTCATCATGAATCTACTTTGCAAAGGCAAGGGTTCCACAGCTACTTCTTTTTTTGTCCCTTTTTCTGGGGATCCCCGAGAACACAAGGGTAACACAGCTATTCCGCCCACTTGTGGGCCCCCGAGAAGGCACGGGTGAAGTAGCGATTTCTGATTTTGTCCCCTTTTCTGGGGACCCCAGAGCACGCAGGGTAACGTAGCTGGGGGTGCTACGCCCTCAAACAAAAGTACCACCTACCATGCCCCCCCCCCTCCCCGTTTCAAATTGTTTTACCACAACATACATACCTCAAAATGATCAGTGCGATAAGGCGGTCATTTTAAGCCATATTTGTTGGGGTCCGGGAGCCCCCCCCCCCCCCCCTAGGCTGGCCCCCAAAACCCCCCCGACCCAACCCCCCCCCCCCCCCCCCCTCCCCGCCCCTCCCTGAAAGTGGCTAGAAACCGGGAGGGAGTCGGCGTATGGCCCGTTGCCAGGCCCCCCACGTGTGCCCCGCCCCTCCTGCCCCCTCCCTCCCCATGGTTTGAGCCCCGGTACATCCGGGTACCGTTTTAATGAGAGGCGACGCCGCAGAGACAGGCATGCCAGAGCGGCAATCATTCCACGCCTCTTGGCGTTCGGCCCTGCCCGTCGAGGGCGGCAGGGGGCCACGGGTCTGGCATCGTCCGAGACCAAGACCCAGACCAAGACCCCCTTCCACTGGGTTGTCTTAAGCTCCGGCTTCCCTACCCCCCCCCCCCCCCTGTGCCCTTGGTGTGTTTTTTCTCACAGCGAGCAATCAGAAGCCCTCTTGCCCGTCCCGGAAGCGGAGGAGTCCCGTGTGCACAGGCGTCAGCACAGAGTTGAGTGGTCCGGGGGCGCGCACCGGCCGGGCACGCGAGCGCCCCCAGACAAGCCCCAATCCCATCCTCCCGGAGTCGCAGCCTCCTTCGTTATCCGCTGACTGTCTACCAAAGGTACCGGCAAGTGCAAGGCTGAGGGTGAGGGTGCAGGGGACGATCCACTGCCCACGAGAGTTGGTCCCAGGCCCCAACAAACCCCTACAGGGGGGGAGGGGGGGCTGAAGCAGGGTCTAATTGGCGTGAGAGATGTGGTTGCTCACATTCTAATTCGACCTCGCAAAATGGGCATGTGCCATGGCTGTTTCAAGGCACGGGGGGGGGGGGACTCTGCAGGTCCTAGGACGCCAACTACCCCCCCCCCCCCCCCAGGGATTCCCACCCAGGAAGGTGGATGCCCGCAGTAGTACGGATGCCTGCTTGTCACAGCAGAAGGTTCAAAGGCGAGAGGCCAATAGGCGCCGCCACAGGCTAACAGAGCCAACCACCAAGGCCTTGTGCCAACCCCCCCCCCCCCCCCCCAGGGGCCTCTGGCCAACAGTTAGTTGCCAAAGGTGCCGCCCTCAGGCGCCTGACGCTCCATGGGCACCAAAGCCACCCGAAGGAAACTGTTGTCCAAAACTGAGGAGTCCCCCCCCCCCCCCCCCGTGTTTCAAGGCTATTTCTGAGACCCACCGCCAAATCCGCCACATTTTCCCCCGCCAACCCCCCCCCGCATATTGTTGTTGTGCCCCCAAACTTGGGAAAGGTGATCACGGCGGAGCAGGGAAGGGGGGGGCATGGAGCGGGCAAGCCAGTCCGGTCCACCGCCCCAAGTGGCTGTGTGTTAGTTTGGCACGTGATTTCCAGAGATGCTGAGAAACGTCTTCGAGACGGCAGTGAGGGCAGTGAGGGCCCTTTTGCCATTTTTTCCCCCCTTCGGTTTACAAAGCCAACACCGCGTCTAAACAGGGGCTTCTCGGCCCCGTTTTTCTTCAAGCGATCGGACACGTTGCAAAGCCGTGTCGGGAGCGGGTGGGAACGCAGATGGAGCGCGTCGGCGAATGGTTTGGAGCGATTGTCGTCGGTCGCAGATACCGTCGGCGGTGGGCAGTCCGGGAGATGGAGAGCGCGGCTGCGCCCGCTGGTCCAGCCCGCGGAGACCGCCCGTTTGGAAAGCACTTCCCCGACTCTTAGCTCTTTGTTCTGCGCCCCTGTGCCTTGTGCCTGTGCCGCTGTCCATCTACCTGCTGCTGCTGTCGCCCGTTCCGTTGCCTTTGGGCGGTCCGAAAATTGCTTTGCCGGGGGGGGATGGCATGGGCGCCCGGCGAAGGAGGGGGGGGGGCGTTCCAGAAATGGGCTTCCGTGCCGGGCCCTTTGTTTTGTGTAAGGACAGATGTTGCCCGCCAAAGGCGCCGGAACACAAATTTTGGCCCGGAAAAATTGTTTTCACGAAAAAATCCCCCCCACATATGTGTAGTCAAAATGATCAGTGCGACGTGGGGATCATTTTGAGCCATGGATGTTGGGGTCGGACCCCCCCCCCCCCCGGCACGGCAGGTAGGGCAGCCCCAGCCCAAACCCCCCCTCCCGGCACGGCGACCAAGGAGGGGGAGGGGGGGGGGTTGGGCAAATGGGCTTCCGTGCCACCCCCCCCCCCCCGCAAAGCAATTTTCTTCCCGCCCTGTCCCTGTTCTTCCCTTGAAGCCTGTGGATGATGCAGTGTGGGGGGGGTGAGGGTTGAGGGCAGGGGTATTGCCATTTCACTTTCGTATCCCGCAGACCCCGCCAGCAACAGCACGGTCCATTCCCCGCTCCGAGACCTGCTCCTCTATTGGCTTCGGCCCGCGCTCGTCCTCCGTGGGGGCCACCCCCACGCCATTCCGATCCGGCCGGAGGACCATGTCTCCCTCGGCTCGAAACGTCAGCATTCTGACCTGGGCATGAGGCGTGCCCAGGGGTTGGGGTTGAGGGCCTGGGCCGTGCCACGCCGCACCGCTGGGGTGCACTGGGGAGGTCATTGGTGCAGGGGGCATTGGGGGTGAAGTCCTTCGGTGGTGTGGTTTTGTCGCTTGATTCCTGTGCATTGGTATTCGTATGCTTTGTCCCCAGACCCCATGACACCAGCTGACAGGGTAGGCCCCAGACTAGCCACTAGCGTCTGCCAGCTCCAACATGATCATGTGGAGCAGGCTCCTACTGCGCCACGCACTGGACGCAGCACGTTCCTACCGAGTTCCGGAGGTGCAGGGGGCGGATATTACTGAGTAGCGTTTGAGACGGGGCCGATACCAGTTTCCCTGCCGGACGCTAGTCTGGGTAGGCCCTCTTGAGCTTCACAGGTTGGAACACCTGGCGTGGCCCCTGACGCGGGAGCCTGAGTCTATCCACAAACTACGAAGCAACACACCCAAATGCCTGTTGGTTCGGTCATTTTGAGGCACTTGTAGGCCTGCCCCTGCCGCTCCCTTGCACCCGGAAGTAGTCACATGCCCAGGGTCATGGCACACAGAAGTAACCCACACGATGGTCAGTTGCGCGAGGACTGAGTGATTGCGATACAGGGTCAAGTCCTGGAGCCGTAGTGGCTTCTGAGGGGGGTTTCTCGGGGGGCCACAGTTCGGATGCACTGTGATTGCTGATGTCTATTGACGGTTCTTTGTGTGCACTGGGACGTCATACATTTCGGCATGTCTGTGAGTGTACAGGCGCAGGGATACGTCGGGATGCCTTTTTGCCCTGTCACCGTGTTTGTAGCTGTGCATGCCTCGGGATGTTTTGTGATGTCTTGGCCGTCAGCTCAGTCCAAAAAACGCCATGTAGTCGGTGCTTCGCAGCGCGCACTTCGTAGTGCGTGATGTTTGAGTTCTACGGTTCGATCGCAGCTGCTTCTGCATGACAGCTCCCCGGGGTGGTCAGCGGGTATTACATGAGTCATTGCAGATGTTACCAACCTTTCTTGCGTTGGAAGTCCTTGTAAGCCTTTGCCGCAGTTTTTCGCTGAGCATTCCCAGGCGCTCCCAGCGCCACACTGCCCAACGTCACATAGCGCGCCCGCATTCACCTGCATCGTCCATGACGTCACATGGATAGTGCAGTGAGCAGAGCATCCATTACGGAAGACAGCAGCATATGCTCACGCCAGAGAGCTGCAGGTGAAGGCCCCCCAGTCTTACGTCGAAATGAAGTGGGGAGTGGAATGGGGATGATTGTGCTGAGCTGTGCTGCCTCGTGGCAATGCTTCCCCAGGTTTTGGACGGAAGCTCAATGTCATGGGTGCATCTCTCGTCATGGTCTTTGTGGAGGGAGAAAGGCCATCCAAACCCAAATTGCCTCAACTGGGCAACGAGCGATAGTTTTTCAGTGCTCCTCTGTTGCATTTTCACTCTTGCATTTACATTGCTGCATATCACGCTGCAAATGGATGCAAATGTAGTGTGCAACTCACTGAAATATTTTTTTTTGGAGGCACTGGATCTTTTTTTCCCCCTCAGTCAGTCTGACACAATTGTGGCCTGGGTTTGTTGTTGAAAAAAGAGGCAACTGCTATATCATGCCCCCATACCTTTGACTGCAGGTGAATATGGATCAATCTTCTTTTTTTCCTCCATCTTCTCAAAGTCGCATAATCAAATCTTTCCAGGCACCAACCCAGATCTTAGTTATTGTTTTCTGGGCGCGTGTGGGCGCTGGGGGCTCCACGATCCGCCGCAGCTGCTCTGACCTTGCACATGCTTGTGTGCATTATTTGCAGAAGCATCGGCCCTGTTGCAGGGAGAATGCGTCTGCACCCGATTCAGTCACATGCTTACAGTCAGGCTGCCCAACTATTGTGCATATCCTCGGGCTTCCCAGGATCCTCCCTTCCTGACTGGGGGTGGTCTATTCCAGCACAACAGCTAACCTCCTTTAACCTGTGAATCATCACTGCAGTGTTCTGAACTAGTGTTGCCGGGAATGGATCATGCACAAGGAAGTTCCCAACCTTTCCCCAATCTTCTCTCCTCAGAGAGCAAAACCCAGACACAATGTTGTTTTGGCTTGTTTTCAGAAAGTCCATTCAGATTCTACCAGAGTTCTAAAAATGTTCCCACCCCCAGTTGCGGCAGGATCCACGTCACATGACCCCAACACTGATTCATGTTCTATGTTGGATGAAAGTGAGATGCAAGACTTCAAATACTTGTCGACAGCAGTGATTTTTTGACGTCCCCTTGCTGCAAAGGTTGTCATGGTGGTGCATGCCTGTTCACATGTCTTCAAGATGGAGCGGCAGCATGATTAAGCCCCAGCCCCCTTCCAACGCAAATGGTGTCTTGGAGGACACTCTTTCTTTTGCTCTTCTTTCGCTTTTCGCGATGTCTGTGTGAAGTGTGGAATGGACGTGCACCATCAGCCTATCTTTAGACGTGCCAACATCCCTCCAGATCCAACACCTGTTCGCATTTTGGGGTCAAAAAGCAGCCAGTGCAACCAGCCCCCAGAGACATGATCCTGCACATTGGTGTTGTACTCCGGTGCTCTGAGACTTTGTTTTTTATAAGTCGTGGAAGATGCCTGTGATCTCCGCTGTGTTTGTGACAGGCCCATCCTTTTCCACTCCCAGCAGTGGACTGCGGTTCTTGCCGCTACCAATGTAGTTAGGCCTCGGTGTTTATCGGTGCCTATTGCTTTGAAAGCCTTTTGTTGGTGCCGAGGGCGAATAGTAGGTTTCGGGTTGGCGACTGAAGGGTTGCCTCTTGGTTGTACCTGTAGCACACAGAGTCTCGGGCGGGTCTGCACGCAGCCTGCTTCGGTGTTCCCTTGGCTTCCTCGCCACAGCATAGTCCGTTTGCGAATCTGCGAGTCCGCATTTTGACAGAGACTCAGCCTTGGGGGCCATCTGTTCCGTTCCCCTGGGACTTGCCAGGATGACTGCGGGAGGGTGTAGGATGGCGGTTTACCTGATTGCAGTTTGCCTTGGGTGCTGCCTTGTTGTTTGTGGCTGTTTGGCAAGAGAGGGCGTTGTTGTATGATTTGGTATTGCTGTGTTCCGGAGTGGAGTTTCGCTTGTGTCAGGCCAGGCCAGAGCCCAGAACAGGTCTCTGGGAGAACGCAGAAGGGAAGCTTGAAAGCAGAGGACAGGCATAGATGTACAGTGCAATGCGGGATGTTTGTGATGGCAGGCATGTGGGCTGACCAGTCCTGGCCACATGAGTGTACATGTCCTTTGTCAGAACCTGCAATTTACAGTACTGATGGTGTTTTGCTTCTGTCGCAAGGAGCAAGGAGTTTCCATATCGGGGCCGTCTTTCAGGCTGAACCCTTGGTGCGTGAATGGCTGGATGAGGTGACGGCTGTTTGGCGATGCACCCCGCCATTCGCGGGTCCGTAAGCCACCTTGCAGATCCCGTCATCGCGGCATTGTGCATAGATGATGAAAACGGAGAAGCAAAGGTGGGAACCAGAAACAAAGGCTTCCCGTGGGAGAGTGGGGCGAACATGAACGGGAACTATCTGGGACACTGCCAGGAAACAACTAGCCGCAAGCTGAAGTCATGGTGCCATTCTCGAGTGAGCCAAAAGGATGAGAGCAACGAGGGACACCTGGAATCAGAGGGGTTTGAGACTTGCACAAGAGTGGGAGGGGCTAGTCTGTGCACCGCCCAGACCAGCCCCACCAGCCCCCTGCCCCAAGGGCCGGGCAAATGAAAAGGGGTGTATTGTGTGCTGTGCGCGCGCTGTGCACAAGGTTTGTACAGGAACAAACTCAAGCTGGATAGTACCCTCACCCCCCGTGTGGTTCCCCACCCCTTGTCGTTCCCCGGGGGGGGATGGGGGACCGTCACTTGGTCAACCCAAAATCACCTCGAAGAGAGGTTGTTAGATCAAGCGCAGGCGCGAGCGGCGTATACCCCCCTTTTTTGGGGTCATTCGCGTAGCATACCCCAAGGCATGATATTGGATCTCCAACCCCTTGTAAAATCATTATTTTGCCCAATAAGACCATCCCCCAATGGATTTTTTGATTCTGAGGCCTCTACCCCCTAAAACTGGATATCACTTTTTTTTGGGGGGGGTGGGGTGGGGGGGGGTCAAAAGTTTTCGCTCAACAGGCTTCAAGCAGTGAGGAAGCCCAGCGCTGTCACATCACCGCCGGTCCAATGGTAATGCAGCCGCCACAAAGTTTGCGGTCGGCGGTTCGAATCCTGGTCTGCTGACTTTTAGCGGCGGCGGCGGCGTCAAACTCAGCAGACCTGGGTTCGCACCGCCGACCCACGAAATTGCGGTCGGCTGCATTACCATTCGGCCACTACTTGGTCTCAAGTGAGGCGTCGCCCCACTGCTTGGGGACGCGTCTGCCACTGACAAAAAACCCAAACTGTGTGTTTCTGTCTGACTGACTGCTGGCCTGGCGCAGGGACTGAATGGCTGACTGTCAACCTCTCTTCGAGGTGCACTGCCGAAGGCAATAGAATTTTTCGTTGCGGCTCATTGTGTTGTTGTGTGGGGGGCTGTGTTGTGGGGCACTACCACTTGCATCCCTTGCATTCATGGCAGGACATTTTGCTCACTTTCGCTGAAATGGAACTTGATAGCACAACCATGTTTCCCCCTGGGACAAGTGTGATGTTCATCCGCTCCACGGGGGAACCTGTTTTGGCGCAGGTCGTTGGACATTCAGAGCACGGTGATGCATATCGCCGCATCTCTTATGATCGCGATGGCAAGACCGTCTTGCACGACCGTGCGTCTCTTCGCCGCCTCTCGCTGCCACGTGCTCCCTCTCCGCCCCGCCCTGCCCAATCGGAGGCTTCATCCTCGACCCGGGCAGAGCAGCGGGCACTAGTTCACCGCCGCCCGAAGCGGTCTTTGCAGAGCACGCTCCATGCCTTTTTGAAGCCCCGGGATCCACCCCAAGAGGAGGATGAGGACGTGATTCATCTCGCAGGGTCCCTGCCACAACCGGAGCCGGTGGTGGTTTGGATGCTCCGGACAGTGCAAGGCATGCAAACGGTGGGGCAGAAAGTGATGTGTCTAGCTTGACTTCTGCCGAAGAATTGCCTGATGCGCCCACAACGGATGATGATAGTGACTTGGGGGGGTGAGGATACTGCCTAATACCCCTAACTATGACCCCCTAACTATGACCCTTGGGCTGCATTTATATGAGTTGCATGTGTGTGTGCCCCTTATTTCTCGTGTGTTTGTGTGTTTTACAGTCCATGCTGCAGCCTCATCACATGTGTTTCCCTGCGATTGTGGCAGTCAAGTACACTGAAGACGAAAGTCTTGACGAAGTGGCGGCAGAAGAGCCAAGAGAGGCATGGGCCTGTTTGCCAAGAGAGGCATGTTTGGATAGGCAAAACCATTGCTAATTACCCTGGAATTCCCCAATTTTGCCTGGTAAAATGCACACTATGCGCCCTATGTGCACAAAATTCTCCAAATTCCATTTTCGGTAGGGTTTGCTGGGTGGGGTGGGGGGGGGAGGCCCTTCGGGCCCCTGAAAAACAGGGAGGGGGGGATGGAAAAGGGGCTCCCGTGACCGAAGGCATATTTGACGAAAAAGACAAGCTCGAAACCAGGCTGCAAGCAGCTTGGATAGGATCCTTTTTTTTTTGCAAACTAATGTTTCCCATGATACAGACCTCAAAATGAGCACTGCGCCGTTTTGAGTCGTGTGTGTTGGGATAGCCCGATGCTTCTCTGGGCCAGTGAAAATGTGAAAAGGAGGGGTTGGGGGGCAAAATCACCTCGAAGAGGGTTGTTAAATCAAGCGCAGGTGCGTACGCCATATACTCCCCCCTTTTGGGGGTCATTTGCGTACAATACCCCAAGGTATGGTACCGGATGTCCAACCCCATGTAAAATCATCATTTTAGGAGAGAAAATGATCCCCCAAATTTTTTTTCGTTTTTGACCCCTTTAGCCCCCCATACCCGGGTACCACTTTTTGGGGGGCGGGGGGGGGGTGTCGGGGGGGGGGTCAAAACTTCTTTGCGTATTCTGGGTGCTGTGTGTGTATTTGGACCCAGGTCCCGGGCAACTTTTTTCTTATACATGGACCCCCTAACTCATGGCGGGGGTCCCGGGTCCGAACTCCAGGTACCCCCGGTCGCCCCCCCCTATGGGCCCTTGCTAGCGAGGCCGTTTTCACGCTGGATAAGGCTGTTTAGTGACACCTGCAAGATTCCCAAAAATTCGACTTTTTCCCAAACCCTTCTGTCGCCCCCGGGATGGGTTCGGGTGATGATTTAGTGACAATACGGGTACTTGAGCACCCATGGGGACCCACGTAGTGGCTGCCAAGCCCATATAGCCCGAGCCATGGCCCATCCAATAGCCCCGAAATTGCCGTTGTGTAGGCTGTTCAGTGACATCTGCAAGATTTCCGAAATTCGCCTTTTTCCGAAACCCTTGTGTTGCCCCTGGGATGGGTTTGGGTGATGATTTAGTGACAATACAGGTACTTGAGCACCCAAGGGGACCCACGTTGTGGCCGCTAGGCCTATGTAGCCCATGCCATGGGCCCCCCAAAAGCTTCAAAATCACCTCGCAGAGGTTGTTAGATCAAAGCCAGGCAGGCGTATATATGGGGAAAACGCCACATACCCCCCCATTTGGGCCTATTCGCGTACCCTACCCCAAGGGGTTGAATTGTTAGTTTAACCCCTTGTAAAATCATTATTTTGTCCAATAAACGCATCCCCCAATGAGTTTTTGGTCCGGACCCCCCCAAACCCCCCCCAACTTGAAACCCACTTTTTAGGGGGGGGGTGGGGGGGGGTGGGGGGGGGTGGGGGGGGGGTCAAAAAATGACCCCCTTTTTTTGGGTCGAAAATCATGAATCTTTTGGTTTTTTTCGATTTTGAGCCGAAAAAGTGTCTCCGGGTCCCGACTCCATAGGGTTCGTATGGGGCGGAGTGGGACGAGCGCTAATGCAGTTTATGCACTTTTCAGCCATTTATGCTATGTTGGCGGTTTTGGCAACCTCGGTGAACCCGTGGTACCCACCCTGAGGGGTGCGAGTGGGGATGTTGTGACAGTATATGCCTACTAGGATACGAAAGGACGTTTTTTGCAGTCTGTAGCCTTGCTTCTGGCCGTTCACAACCCGTGCCAAAGACGCGAAATGACTGTTTCCACCAATAATGGCCTAGTGAATGGGGAGGTACACAACCTGCTTATGCAGTTTTTCACCCCAGGCAGCTCAAAAATCGTAGTTTTCGAAACTTGTTTTTTTGATATTGTGACCACCCAAAATGACCATCCAAGCTATGCAAAGCATGTTTTAGGCTGTATTTGCGTGTTTTTCATCCTATTTGGGTATCAGGTCGGGGGGGGGGGTCTCCCAAGGGACGGGTGCACAACCTGCTTATGCAGTTTTTCAACCCGGACAGCTCAAAAATGGAAGTTTTCGAAACTTGTTTTTTTGATATTGTGACCACCCAAAATGACCACCCAAGGTATGTAAAGCATGTTTTAGGCCGTATTTACGTGTTTTTCACCCTATTTGGGTATCAGGTCGGGGGGGGGGGGGGTGGGCTCCCAAGGGACGGGTGCACAACCTGCTTATGCAGCTTTTCACCCTGGGCAGCTCAAAAATCGAAGTTTTCGAAACTTTTTTTTTTGATATTGTGACCACCCAAAATGACCATCCAAGCTATGCAAAGCATGTTTTAGGCCGTATTTACGTGTTTTTCACCCTATTTGGGTATCAAGTCGGGGGGGGGGGGGGGGGGGGGCTCCCAAGGGACTGGTGCACAACCTGCTGATGCAGTTTTTCAACCCGGACAGCTCAAAAATCGAAGTTTTCGAAACTTGTTTTTTTGATATTGTGACCACCCAAAATGACCACCCAAGGTATGTAAAGCATGTCTTAGGCCGCATTTACGTGTTTTTCACCCTATTTGGGAATCAGGTCCGGGGGGGGGGGGGGGGGCTCCTAGGGGATTGGTACACAACCTGCTTATGCAGTTTTTCACCCCGGACAGCTCAAAAATGGAAGTTTTTGAAACTTGTTTTTGTGATATTGTGATCACTCAAAATGACCATCCAAGGTATGTAAAGCATGTTTTAGGCCTTATTTACGTGTTTTCCACCCCATTTGGGTATTAGGTCCAGGAGGGGGTCTCCCAAGGCATTGGTACACAACCTGCTTATGCAGTTTGTCACCGTGGGCAGCTGAAAAATCGAAGTTTTCAAAACTTGTATTTCTGATATTGTGACCACCTAAAATGATCATCCAAGGTATGTAAAGCATATTTTAGGCCGTATGTACATCTTTTTCACCCTATTTGGGTATTAGGTCCCGGGGGTGGGGGGGGTCTCTCAAGGGATTGGTACACAACTTGCTGGTGCAGTTTTTCACCCTGGGCAGCTCAAAAATCGAAGTTTTCGAAACTTGTTTTTTTGATACCGTGATCACCTAAAATGATCATCCAAGGTATGTAAAGCATATTTTAGGCCGTATGTACACTTTTTCACCCTTTTGGGTATCAGGTCCCGGGGGTGGGGGGGGTCTCCCAAGGGATTGGTACACAACTTGCTAGTGCAGTTTTTCACCCTGGGCAGCTCAAAAATCGAAGTTTTCGAAACTTGTTTTTTTGATACCGTGATCACCTAAAATGATCATCCAAGGTATGTAAAGCATGTTTTAGCCGGTATTTATGTAGTTTCCACCCTATTTTGGGTGTGTGTTGCTCGCGGTAGATTCTCTGCGAGGTGGACTTGCCGAAGGCAATAGAATTGCTG